>SNQJ01S0007579.1:104086-134196 GCA_010110895.2 Picea sitchensis
TTTCATACTGCAACAAAAATGACACCATTTATGGAACTTTATGGATACCACCCTCCTTCCATCACTTCTTCTCTAAAATGAAAATCTAAGGTTCAAGCAGTGGAATATCACATCGAGAATCAACAAGAAGTTCTCCAAATCTTAAAGGACAATCTGACCATGGCACAGAATCGCATGAAACAACAAGCAGATCAACATCATAGTGAAAAAAGTTTTTAAGTAGGGGATTGGTTGTTTTTAAGACTACAACCATACAAACAAATGTCCCTCAAGCAAGCCAAGAAGGATAATAAATTATCACCAAAGTATTATGGTCCTTATAAGGTGTTGCAAAAGATTGGTACTATAGCATACAAATTGGAGTTGCCTGCATCTTCACGAGTACACCCAGTTTTCCATGTTTCATGCTTAAAGAAGGTTATAGGCGAAAAGATCCCAGTTCAAACTATATTGTCAGAACTTGACAAGGAAGGAAAAATCATATTGGAGCCTAAAGCCATCACTGCCACAAGAATTCGCCAGCTGAGGAATAGACCCATTTCAGAGTATCTCATTAAATGGAGGAAACTACCGGCTGAAGATTCCACTTGGGGAGATGAGTCTTTTATACAGAAGCATACAGAGTTACTCAAGCGTTGCGGACAACACTTGTCTCAAGGGGAGGGGCATGTTAAGCCCTAATATTGCCTCATTACCCCTTAATTGGGGCATATTATATTAGTAATGTTATTTTATTTATGTTGTCTTTAGGCCATTAGTTGTAATTATACCTCCTAGTCTCCTATATATACCAAGGAGACATTTTCATTTTGAATCATCTTGTACTTGAACATTTAAGTGGGGTAAAAGGAGGTTGCCCCCTCAAGGAGGATTATTATCTAAAATTATCTCTTTTTCAAGGTGTTGAGTACTTTTTCTGAGGTTTTTCTATGCTATATTGATATTTGGTTCTTAACACCTTGTCGAGTGTTTTTTCATTTTAAAGTTTATATTATTTCTATGTGTACCTAGAGGGATTTTTAATAGATGTATTGTTTAACCTTGCAGATAGAGACACAACATGTCCAATAGATATTGTGGCACTGGGCGTCACAGAGACACACAGATATATGTAGAGCATGAGGTAGGAGTGGGGGGTCTCTAGGAGGTTGAGAGAAGCCTCTGTGGTCTTAGGATGGGTGTCCCACCTCTCAGGAGGCGATATGTATGCCTGTATTTACAGAGACATATACTGGTATTTCCCGAGAGTCTGAACTACCTGCTTAGATGAGTGGCCCATGCAGTAGTGTGATACTCAGAGAAGAATGTGTTGCAGGAGGATTAGGATCCTCCTTGATGTTTTTTTTTTGTGTAGTTTGTATGATGGTGTCATGGGAACGAGGGCCTAGATTTTTCCCTTCTATGTACATTTTTGACGTAACCAAACATTTTCTATCACACAGTATATATATATATATCCAAGTTTTTGTTGAGCCAAATATTTTTTCAAACAATCTTTGTGTGATGCGTTTAGTTTACATGTGATGTGTTTTATATGATTTATTTTCTTTATAAAAAATTCATCTGTGCGCGAGATACCAATCCATAATATAATTTGCTAGTGAATCCAAAGTTGTGTTAAGTCCTCTTGGTATGTGTCTGTATTCTATGAATTCAAACATTCTTTCAAGAAAACGTACTCATAGGTGTAGACGCAATAGGAAAGGATTGTGAATGCCATAGACATGATTAAGCTGACAGACCACGAGTTGAGAGTCTAGGTTAATGATCATGCAAGATGTACCTAGGGAGGAGGCCTCGGTTAAAATTCCAATGACACTGTGATATTCTTCCATGTTATTGGTTTCCGATCCTAGGAAAATGCCTCTTGAACTCACTAACTCATTAGAGTGGTAAATGACCCAAGCTGAAAAAGAAATATTTTGGGTGTGTCAACTAGCCCCATCCGCAAACCCAATAAAGATAGGAAAGGAAGATGTAATCTATGCATGCAATCACAAGAAAAATTATAAGCGGTTGAGACAAAAATCGTACACGCAAGAGAAAAAGACACACCAAAACTAAAGTAAAATAGTGTACAAAGCACGCATGATATGTGTTCTATGCATAGTAATTTTTAAGGTAAAGCCCATTCCGGGGTTCACCAAGAGAGACTCCATTGTATTCAACTAGCTCGTAGGCACCTCTATGTAGTACACATTTCACAATGTAAGGACCATGCCACAGAGGTTTTAACTTACCTATCCCTAACGTATCATGAGCCTGGTCATAAACGAGGACTAGGTCTCCTTCTACGAAAGTATGAGGATGGACAGATTTGTCATATTGAATCTTCATTCGTTTTTGATACGTCTCGTTAATGAGAGCATCATCGCGACGTGTCTCATCCAACCTAGTCAAATATAGGAAACTTTCTTCTTCAATAGAAGTGTGAAGTAGGAATTCTACTTTGAGTTTCAACGAAGGAATTTCACACTCAATTGGTAATATTGCTTCTATGCCATATACTAACTGGAAAGGAGTGAATCTAGTAGCAGTTTTCACTGAGGTGCGATAATCCCAGAGAGTGGAGAAAAGTTGTAGATGCCAAGTTGTTTTGTCTGCCCCCACCATGTGTTGAATCATGGTGTTAAGGACCTTGTTGATAGATTCAACTTGTCCATTTGCTTGAGGATAGTAAGGGATGAGTTATCATGGCAAAAACCCAACTTGGCATGTAACTCACTCATCATCTGGTCTTGAAAGTGTGAACCGTGATCAGTGAAAATGGCTTGTGGAACACCAAAGCGAGTGATGATGTGGTTGAAGATAAAAAGAGTTGCGGTACAACCATCATTAAGAAAAGTAGGCATAGCCTCAACCCATTTTGTGAAGTAATCAATGAAAATGATGATATGATCGTGCCTCCCGGATGAGGTAGGATTACACTGCAAAAAATCGATGCCCCATTTTGTAAAGGGGTCGATCACGACAATAGGATGCAATGGAGCGGGGTGGGTGCATGCCTTTTTATGAAAAACTTGGCAGGGTGGTAATTTTTTGATAGCCTCAATACAATATTTGAAAATAGAGGACCAAAAGTAATCAACACGTAAAATTTTATGAGTTGTAGCCATCCCAGAAAGGTGACCGCCACATGCTCCAAGGTGACAGTCATTAATGAAATGTTCAACCTCTTCATGAGTTAAAAAATGCCGTAGGATAGTGTCAACACTGCGGCGATACAAAGTGTCACCGATGATAAGGTAGCGTTTAGAATGGTTACGAATATGACAACATTCTTCATGGGAGATATCAGGCTGAAAACGTTGGGTTTGAATATAAAGAAGGATATCTCCATACCGAGTATCGGACGTGCTAATGAGGAACATAGATTCATTATGGAGAGAATCTTTGGGCTTAGTATCTTCATCAACATGGGGAAGATCACAAATAAGTTCCGCAAACACCAAGGATTTCTTAGCTTTGGACTTGGCAAAATCGAGATCGTATTCCTGAAGGATGACGATCCATTTGGAATATTTTCCCCCAAGGACTTGATGTGTCAGAATATGATACATGGGGTTTGAGTCCGTGATAACCGTGGTAGCGCGTAACAATATGTAATGGAGAAATCTGTGGACATCAATGACGGCTGCCAGAGCCAACTTTTCAACATGTGAATATCGAATCTTGGGACCTGATAGACTCTTGCTCAGATAGTATATCACATGTTCATCACCGTTAGGGTCCTCTTGAACTAACACCATAGAGACAGTGGAAGTAGAGGCTGCCAAGTAAAGGATGTGGTCTTGTGCATAATTCGAAGGATGCAACAAAGGCATATAGGTCAATGCATGCTTAAGAGCATCAAAATATCGTTGAGAAGTGTCATCCCAAATGAAAGGAGTATCTTTCTGCAACAATCACATAAATCCTTTGGTAATATCAGCGTAGTTACATATAAAACGATGAAGAAATTTTTCTTTCCCCTACAAACTTTGTAGTTGGGTCAGATTATTAGGTGGAGGTAAAGTAAGGGTAACTTTAATCTTTAAAGGATCCACCCTAATCCTGTATTTGGAGACAACAAAACTGAGGATTCGACCTGATTCGACAACAAAGATGCACTTGTGTGGGTTCAAATGAATACAGTATAATCGACATCGAAGAAAAATAGCTCGTAAGTGACCAATATGGTTTGATTGATTGGACGAATGGGCAAGTAAATCAGCAAGGGAAGGTTCCACAATATGTTTGATATCATGGAAAGCATATGACATGGCCCACTGGAATGTAGCACCAACATTTTTTAGACCAAAAGGTAGTTTCCGATAGGCAAAAGTTCCCCATGGGTAGATGAAAGTTGGCTTATGTTGATCAGTGGGTAGAATATTAATCTGGTTATATCCTAAGAATCCATTCATGAAAGAGAAAATAACACTACCAACGCAATTATCAATGATTTGGTTGATGATGGGTGTGGGGTAATTGTATTTTGGAAAAGCCTTATTAAGATCCCTATAATCAATGCATACACATATGGTTCCTTGTTTCTTAGTGAATGAAACGATGTTTGAAACCCATTCTGTCAAGGGGATGGGATAGATGAAGCCATATTTTAACAGTTTCTCAACCTCTGCCTTTATGGCCACGGTTTTCTTGGGATGAACCGGGTGGAGTTTTTGTTGGACAGTTTTGATGCCTGGGTAAGTTTTAATTTCATTCACAATGATCGAAGGATCGATCCCTGGAATTTCCTCCTAGCTCCAAGTAAAGACATCGTGGAACTCTTTAAATAAAGCAGTGTAAGAAACCACTTCCTCAGGCAAGGAATTAGCACCAAGATTGATATGTTCCATGATACCTTCCTTGATCGAAATATCAATAATGACCATAGAATAGATGTTTCCCAAGTTCCCCTCAGAAATAGTATCCTAGGTGAGTATAGGAGATTGTGGATAATCAACAACATCTGGTGTAATGTCCCCATTTTGGGACATTATAACTTTACAACATTTCAGAGTGTTATGCTTACCCGAGTAGCCAAGTAGGGGTGACAAAGAGTTTGGGAGATATTGAGGGGTTTGTTTGGGCCCGAATTGTATCATTCATCATCAGGATCCATTCCCCATAGCTGGGCTTTGGTTCCATTGCATTCCAACGATTTTCGTAATTTTGAGTTATTATGGGTCATATCTTAATTAAATTCACTAAGAAGGTCATAATGGTCATATTACTTGGAGAAACCTCTTAGTGTAATAGCTCATCGGAATCAAGAGGAAGATCATAACAGGATAAGATGATGAGAGGTGACTTTCAGTGGTCTAGAAGCCATCAAGATGGATAAATCACTTTTTAGAGGAAAAATGGTTAAATAATTAATTAATTAAGTGATTTAATCAAGGAATAATAAAATAAAGTAAAAGTCACTTGGAGGGAAAAGGTCTATAACGAATTAGGGTTTCAGGAATCTATAAAGGAAGGGTAAAGCAACCTAATTCATTATGCATTGTTATGATTTGATGTTGAGAGTTCCCAGAGGAGGAAGAGAGTCGACCTTGTTGTTTTGTAGATTTCTAGAGGAAACCACCACCATCGATCAATTTTGGTGTTGAGAGACACACCCTAGCCCATTGGAGATACCCGCCAGGTATTTCACTGAGCTATTTAGGAGTATCCACTACAGTGTGCGCAACTCAGCCAGTGAAGGCACAAGTCAGATTTAGGATTTGTTGAGTTGCATGAGGTCTAAGATCAGATTGTAGTTTCCTTCCATCCCAGTTGAGATCCAGCCAGGGCACTTTGATTGAGCCACTTACCATCAGATTATGATGGTGGAATATTGCAGAGCACATCATCCAGCCATTTAGGGAGCAACTCATCCGACATGACATTTCGGGTTGTAGACGGAGCATCAGGGAAAATCCAGGGAAACCCTTCCGACCCAGTTCTGCATTTGGAAAGATGATAGTTTCGAATGTTATAGGAGTAGATTCCATTGGTGGAATCATTTGGGGTTCATCCAGTGTCCGAGGAGGTGCACCAACCCCCCAGGGGTCCAGATCCAGTGCCTCAAAGACCAGATCTGATATCCAGTGCTCATTCATTTCAGTTTAGAGGCCAGGGCACTTCTATTGGAGCATTTTCCATCTCATTCCGATGGTCTATCCTTCCGGACGAGTTTTCCAGCTGGTAGCGGTTATCGTATTTCTCTGGAATCACATATTTTTTCCAATCTGTCCATGCATGCATCAGATCTTCATTCATCTTCTGATCATGGGTATTTGTATGCTATTTATTTGTATTCTAGTGACAATCCATGAGATATAGATGACGATTATACTCTATATTTCCAATATGTTATTGTATTTCCATGCTTGAGTCGTATAATACATGTTATTGGGTAGTTGATGTTCTTTACTTCCGCATGCGTCCTTTATATGTTGTTTAAACCATAGACACGCAACATTCAAATGAAATAACCCACATGCACATGAAATAACCAATATGCATGTGTAATAATCAACATGTACATGCAATAACCATCAAGATCTCAAACATACAACTGAAATGCATCCAGAAACCCCCAGTGTATCATATCTACGAGACAGAACATTAGATCAGTAGAAAATATCTTGATCAACGGGATCAGGGATATTTCAGTGGTATCATAGCTTTAGTCTTGCCAGCCTGTGACTAAATACTATGAGTACAAAAGAAGAACCAGATGGTCGTGAGCATGTAGGTGACGAATATGTCACTTACAATAGGCGTAATGAAAGAAGTTATAGGCCTAACTTTCCCCCTTTCCCTCCTAGTTCAGAGGAAGATGAAGAGGCACAAAAAGAAGCAGGGAGAAGAATAGAGATCAAAGCAGAAAGGAGGCTAGGAGACAGATATGAGCGACCAGAGGGAAGTAGTAAGGTCCCCATGGATCCAGATGCAGCCTTCATGAAGGTTATCAGTGATATGTTAGCTAGTCTTCGGACCATGTCTTAGTCCTTGGATCAGGTAGCTGATAGATTGTCTATGGTGGACATCCCGGGCACACAAGCCCCACATACAACATAGGGGAACTTGGGGGTAGGTAGTAGACCCCAGACACCTACTCGCACATACACATCTTGAGTAGGATTCCTAGACCATGGTTCCCTAGTTTTCATAGGGAACCCCCAACAATAGCACAATAGATGTTAGCACAGAGTCCACCCACTCAGGCGGAAGACATTGCAGAGTACAAGAGGGAGTATGTAGCGTTGGGCCGTGACTTCCATCATGACATGACACTAGTCGAGTATTGTGGACTTAGGGTCATGAACCATCCTAGAGAACCTTAGAGAGGAGGACAGCAGCAGTAGCAGGGGAATAACATAGATTTCATCTGAAAAGTTGGTAAACTCACCATACCTTCTTTTGGAAGATCGTACAAATGCACTGCCCGAGATGGGGTGCAAAAGATAGACATGTACTACAAGCTCAACCAGATGACCAAGATAGAGGCTAGTGAATCTTGTGCATTTGAGGGACAGTTGGATGGACAGGATGATAGTGCATGTCCTTCATCTTCCCCATCAGGCAATGTTGAGGATTCAACACTTCAACATAGTGGTGACACTTATGAGGATTCATATGTGTTGGCACTTAGACATGATGAGATTAGGAGGTTCGATGACCTACCTATGGGTGTAGACATGGCTTCCAGGAAGTCATGTATGGAGGATGATGAGCTTCCTATGATGAGCGAGCCACATTTTTCATCTTCTCAGTCACCTATGCTAGCCACAACACATGAGGATATAAGTGGCATTCTTGATATGGTAGAGGAGCCTTTTGTCGGGATTGTACACATGAGACATATGGATCTGCAGACCTAGGAGGAGAGGTATGGCTTGGATATAGTTTACCTTACACATACCTATAAGTATAAGGAGAGTGAGTCACCACTCTTGGAGATTCCATTGATGGAACAGGTTGTGGAGACCGACATCTTGTTGGGACACTTACTCCAAGGATCGATCTACAATGATGATGATGCACTCCTTATTGGTTGATATGACCATAGCACATGTATAGACACATCTGTATGGGATCTAGGCACAAATGATATTAGTAGGGTGACTACACAGGAGGATACAGCTGCCCATACAGGATATGGTGTGATTCATATAGGGGTTGTAGTTGGTGATGGTGTGCAGTGGCATACAAGAGGACTCAGTAGCATAGGGGATAGTGCGCAGTTCAGTGCCTTATATTTTGAGGAGTGTCTTGTTGGGGATTCCATTATTGACACTAGAAGTGAGAGGCATGAGGTAGCACCTCAGCTGTATTGTGATCAGGAGTCACGACACTTGGTAGGAAAATTGAGAGTCAGTGAGGACATGATCATGGCAGCCACTAGATGCATTGATGACACACATGCATTGGTGGTAGGTTATTATTGGAGGACCTAGATGGCATAGGATAGTTTAGATGGGTAACTTGTCATTGATGACTTCCATACACTCAGGGAGAGAGTGATTGTGATGAGGACCGACTACCACCAGTTGTTGATGGATAGGGATTACCTATTGGAGGTTGGCGAGATGTATCAAGAGGTTGGCGAGATGTATCAAAGGAAATGCGGGGAAAAGGAGGTTGAGGTGGACCGAATCACTCATGAGTTGGTGAGAACACAGAGATTCTTGGAAGGCACACAAAAAACCCTTCAGGAATCAGAGTCAAGATCAAAGAAGCTCCTTGAGGAAATTAGACAAAGATCCACTACACCTATTTCAGCAGAGAGTCAGATATATCCCTTGGCCACATTGCGAGAGGATGTTGGTGGTTTAGCAGTAGAGCACCGGTTGAGGGAAGAGCATGAGGAGTACTCAGGATCACTGATGAGTATGGAGAGATATGATCCAAAGATACATGAGGATTCCCATAGGTCACAGGGACCACCCTTCATGAGGGGTGTTGAGATAGTTGGGCACACATGTACACATGGGGATTCCAGAGCTAGGGGTAGTTATGAGGAAACTTCCATTTATGTTATAGAATTGGTTGACCTTCATGTAGAGGATGAACCCATAGTACACCAAGGATCCATGATGTTGCAGGTGTATACAGGAGATCCCATGAGTATGCAGGGGCACATAGTGATGAGTGGTAGTTCACAGAGACGTATAGAGGTGTACAATGGGATTCCAGGGGATGCACTGGATGGCAGGGAGGAGATGTACTTAGTAGAGAACAAAGATTCCTCTCCCTTGCAATAGTATACAGATCTGGGAGATCACCTTCACTGTAGCAGCAATTGTGTGAGTGATGATGGATGGAGAATGATTGACCCGTAGTTGGTGGAGATACCTATGGTTATACCCGATGGTTGGTGTTCAATGATGAGTACAGGTGATTATTTACCATGGGTGTCAATGGAAGAGCTTTTGGTTAAGTCCTTTGGATTGACCAAAGAATATGCTACTTTCCAGTCCTACAGTTGGTTGCAGATATTTATGATGGCCTTTCCCAATACTTTCATCATTGATAGTAGCACAGGGGGAGCTAGACAGTGGTAGGGGGCATGGAGAGTTGGTAGGCCAATACCACCTAACATGAGTGTCTTGATTGCATACATCGAGATAGGAGTGGATCATCAAGGGAAAACAGTTGAGGCCATGGGCATGATGGAGAGTATATTAGGCAATGGTACAAAGGATATCTCAGAGGTTGCTACATTTTTAGACTCTCATTGGGATCAGGGTGGAGTGATTTCGACAGTTACCAATGGGTCACATCAACAGTTAGTGGGGATTAGAAGTGATGAACTTCCAAATTTGACATGGGATATAGGAGTCCATTTGGTTAATAGTTTGTTTCATCTTATGAGGATCTAGGAGTGGAGGATCCAGTATGGATACTTTGATCAAACAATCATGATCAAAGTAGAGAAACATCAACATGATGGTCCTTGTCAGAGACTAGACTGGGACCCTAGGATTACAGGGTTGGGCATTTCATTGACTGGTGGAGACGAGTGGACCTTTGTAGGGGGAAATCACCTTCATTTTATATTGATTTTTAGTATTGGGGAGAGCACATCACTGGCTAGTGATTCGTTGAGGTCTTGTAGTACCTCACTATGGTAGTAGCATTTTCAGTCGGTGGGGGCTGTGTTGGGTTTGGTATGGTCTGGTAGGATAGACTCATTTCGGTTTGAGACCGTGTGTTATTTGTAGGAGACTCATGGTAGTGATATGTTACAGGACTATATCTCACGGGGCATTGCAGTTCACATTCTGAAATGGGATCCATGGATTTGAGTGATCGGTAGTTCAATGTTTGATGGAGTTGAGTTTCGAGTAGAGTGGTTTCTTGGGGAGTTGACTAAGATTCTTTGGCCATTGATCATTCTACTCATCAAGAGCATGTGGGTGTCATGCGTGGTGAGAAATTGGAGAGGCCACATCTTGAGGGGAGTCTACCTTGTGTCACACGGGTGGATATGGGACCCCGGTATCATATGTAGTTGGATTCAGTTATTTCTTGAGGACAAACAATATTCCAGTAGGGAGGACTATAATGTCCCCATTTTGGGACATTATAAAATTACAACATTTTAGAGTGTTAGGCCTACCCAAGTAGCCAGATAAGGGTGACAAAGATTTCAGGAGATATTCAGGGGTTTATTTGGGTCCGAATTGTATCGTTCATCATCAGGATCCATTCTGCACAGCTAGGCTTTGGTTCTGTTGCATTCCAACGATTTCTATAATTTTGAGTTATTATGGGTCATATCTTAATTAAATTCACTAAGAAGGTCATAATGGTCATATTACTTGGAGAAACCTCTTAGTTTAATAGCTCATCAGAATCGAGAGGAAGAGCATTACAGGATAAGATGATGAGAAGTGACTTCCAGTGGTCGGAGAAGCCATCAGGATGGATAAATCACTTTTTAGAGGAAAAATGGTTAATTAATTAATTAATTAAGTGATTTAATCAAGGATTAATAAAATAAAGTAAAAGTCACTTGGAGGGAAAAGGTCAACAACGAATTAAGGTTTCAGGAAGATATAAAGGAAGGGTAAAGCAACCTAATTCATTATGCATTGTTATGATTTGATGTTGAGAGTTCCCATAGGAGGAAGAGAGTCGACCTTGCTGTTTTGTGGATTTCTGGAGGAAACCACCACCATCTATCAGTTTTTGTGTTGAGAGACACACCCTAGCCCATTGGATATACCATTCAGGTATTTCATCAAGCTATTCAGGAGTATCCAGTACAGTGTGCGCAGATCAGCCAGTGAAGGCGCAAGTCAGATTTAGGGTTTGTGGAGTTGCATGAGGTCTGAGCTCAGATTGCAATTTCCTTCCGACCCAGTTGAGATCCATCCAGGATGCTTTGATTGAGACACTTACCATAATATTCTGACAACGGAATCTTCCAGAGTGCATCATCCATCCATTTAGTGCATAGCTCATCTAGTAAGACATTTGGGGTTCCAGACGAAGCATCAGGGAAGATCCGGGGAAACCCTTCCGACCCAGTTCCACATTTGGTGAGACAATCATTTCGAGTGTTATAGCAGCATATTTCATTGGTGGAATCATTTGGGGCGCATCTAGTGTCCCAAGAGGTGCGTCAACCCCCCAGGGGTCTAGATCCAATGCCTCAGAGACTAGATCTGATATCCGGTGCTCATTCATTTCAATTTAGAGGCCACGATGCTTCTATTGGAGTAATTTCCATCTCATTCCGATGGTCTATCCTTCCAGATGATTTTTCCAGTTGGTAGCGGTTACCGTATTTCTTTGGAATCACATATTTTTTCCGATCTATCCATGCATGCATGAGATATGCATTCATTTTTTGATCACATGTATTTTTATGCTATTTGTTTGTATTCCAGTGACGATCCATGAGATCTAGATGACTATTATACTCTATATTTCCAGTATGTTATTGTATTTCCATGCTTGAGTCGTATAATGCATGTTATTAGGCAGTTGATGTTCTTTACTTCCACATGCATCCTTTATATGTTGTTTAAACCATAGAGACAAAACATGCAAATGAAATAACCCACATGCACATGCAATAACCAACATGCACACGCAATAACCAACATGCACATGAAATAACCATCAAGATCTCAAACATACAACCGAAACGCATCCAGAAACCCCCAGTGTATCAGATTTGCGAGACAAAACATTAGATCAGTAGAAAATATCTTGATCAGCGAGATCATGGATATTTCATTCAGGGGGGAGATAGAGTGTATATCTTCCTAAATTTCTTCGAGAGGTGGAAGAAAATAGGATCGATGATGGTTTTCATCCCAAGGTACTTCGTCAATACTAAGCATTTCCATAATGGATTCATTTGAAGGAAAATCCTGGGAAATGTAGTCAAAATCAGAAGACAAGGAATTCAACCAAGATGGCATCGAATAAGCATTGAGTGCCAATAGATGTTGGTCATCAGTGGAGGGAGAGGCGGATTGAATAGCAGCATATGAAGCCTTGGTCGGGATAAGTGGTATAGTGTCGCCTAGTACATCGAACTCTAACGGACTAGGAACAAGCCAAGGATCAGATGGTTCTAAAGACTGATAGGCCATAGTCGAAATCATATTGAACGCAACAATATGTTGTGTGGTAGGAGGAAGTGGTGCATGGAAAGTACCCATAAGAGTAGAGTCTTTCAAAATTCCAACACCAACACTTTCATACGTGATCTTATGATCTCCCAAGAAAGGAATATTGTTGGTGGCGGGAGTGCGAGCATCGGGTGTAGATTAATCTAACTGATTGATAATGACAATTTCACCCTAATGAGGGAATTGTACACATAGAAACACCGATGAAGTGACGAAATTCATGGCATAAAACCAACTTCTTCCTAGTAACAAGTTGTAATCAAAGGGAGCATCGACTACCTCGACATCAACAAAGATGATTTTTCCGCCCAACTGAACGACTAAGGACTACAAGATTCCATGAGGATGAAAAACCCACCCATCGAATGCATGAAATATCATAGGGGATTGGTTAAGTGTGGTTGATTTTAATCCTTTCCAACAATATAAAGACATGACACAAGTGGAAGTTGCCTCATCCAAAATAGTGTGGTGAATGTGTTGATTGTGAAAAACAACATCAATTTGAAAATCCAGTTGGTGAGAAAGTCGTGATTTGAAATTGTCCAGGTTAAACGTGATATTATTGGACGACTCAGGGTCAATGGGGCCAATGGAAACCAAGAGATTTATACATTGACTTGGGCAGTGTTGTAGAACTTCTAGCTCAGATATAGCACACGGTGATTGAGCTAAATCTTCAACAATGTTGTAGTTTTGGACGGCACACAAACTAGGATTGAAAGTAGACTTACGGATGGTTCTCTTGGGAGGGTGTAATATAGATTCGAATGTAGGTTTCTCTATCTGAAGTGAACCATATGGAGGACTAATATATGGAGGACTAATGGAGGCAGGAGATGGATCCGGTAAAGAACGGTTAGTGACCTTTTCTTTGTTAGGTTTAGCCGGTGTGTCATATGTCATAGTGTGAGTGGTCAAGTCAATCCCATTGAACATATAAATATGGGCACTTGTTGAGGCTTCACCATTAGAAGTGTGGCTGGAACTGTCCCCTGTGGGGGGGTTTGAGAAACCATAGATTGTTGTTGAGGAAAAGGTTGTGTTAACACAACGGGCTGGGAATTCCCCTTGAAACGTTTTTCAACTTTGTCACGATGTGGACAGTCTCGGGTGTAATGATCATCACCACAAATAAGCCATGGGAATTTCAGTTTCCGCTGTGGTTTATTTTCTATAGTAGGTGGTGGAGTTTTGGTTTTGGGTTGTTCATTATTATTATTCTTTTTCGGTTTATTTTTTGTTTTCTTCTTACCTCTAGATTGTTGTGAAGGGAATATTTAATTGCATTCACCTCAGAGACTTGAGTTGGGAGGGAGGTAGAGGAGAGTGAGGTCGAACTGGGAAAAGACACTGAAACATAGTGATTTATTGTTCTAGTCGACTGTAAGGTATATTGGGTTTTGACAGTGTCGATAACTCCATCTGCATGTGATGTGGACGAAGGTTTGGATGGATCGGTAGTGGCACGGGTAACATTTGGAATTAACTCGTACAAAGTACCAGATTGGGAATAAACCAAATCCAAGTACTGATCCCAGGAAATGGATTATTCCTCAGTGACTACACCACCCATAGCGACGTCACGAGAAATCAGGGGTAATAGGGATTTAGTAAACCATTCTTCCAATAATTGCTCAGGAATGATTGCTTTGATCAACCTTCGCCATCGTCTCCACTCATGAATGTGATCAAAGATATGTACGGAGTTGGTCTGATGAAGGGAGGTCAAGAGTTTAGTACCCGTCTCGTAACGGATGGGAAGTTGAAAGTGCGTGATAAAGGACATGGAAAGGGAGTTGAAATATTGTAAAGAACCACATGAAATTTATATGTACCACTTTGTTGTTGAGCCCGTAAGGGTACGCTGGAAGAGACGTAAACATATGGAATCATTCGTTAATGAGTTTGATGAACACCATAAATGGAATGTCATCACATGGTTATTTGGGTATTCTCCAGGTTTACCGTCAAACTTTGGGATGTCAGAAGGTAATTTAGTAGGAATCATTGGGAAAAAATGGAAAGTGCGGTATGGGATCGTTGGTTAACCGATACAAATCTGGGGGATCTAGAGTAGAAAGGAATGGTAATTGTCGGTTAACCCAAGGGTGATATTGGTGTGGCATAGGGACACAAGTAGGGCCATAAATTGTTTGAGATGGGTAATTGTATCTAGTAGGTCCTCCTACATATGGTTGTTGTTGACTAGGATAAATAGGATTCGATGATTGTTGAGGAACATTCATGAGTGGGGGAAAACTTGGTGGATTCTGAGGGGTATATGTCGGTTGATTCGGTTGTGGGGGATAAACAGTTTTCCCTTGAGGGGAGTAAATAGTTTGTCCCTAAGGAGGATACGCATTAGTCCTATTGGGATGATAAACATTAGACCCTTCGGGAGGATAAATTTTTTGTCCTTGAGGACCCAAGGTGGGATTTGGGACGCCTGGATAAGGTTGTCTATAAGATAGTCCAGAAGGAACATAATTTGACATTCCTCCTTGGTGCTTATGGTATGATTTTCCCCCAGCGTAGGGTTGATTAAACATTCCTCCTGAAGATACTCCCCAGGATTGTGAAAGGTTTTCAACAAAAGAAGTTTTCCCACCTTCCATAGGTGGATTAACAACTGGGGTTTGACTAGTAAAGGGAGGTTTTCCTCCTGAAGGAATATGAAAAGGTGTTTGTCCCCTTGGAGGGGTAGGCCCACTGTAGGATGCTTGTCCTCTAGGAGGGATCGATCCACTAGATGGTGTTTTCCCCCCAGTTGGAATATGTCCCATAGTTGATTGTGTATGTATGGCAAGGGTCTTCATTATCTAGTGTGAAGATGTTCCAACAGGGTTCTGAGGAACATGAGGATCCATAGAGTGAAAATGTGTAAAGGTAGAAGTAGCGGTTGAAGTTCCTTGGGTATGAGTAGAGGTGATGACTCCAACATTAAGATGAACTTGTGCTGACGTAATAGTAGGATCAATGACCTATTCGATGGGGTGATAAATAGTTTGATCGGATGGTCCTGCCTCAACAGCGAGAGTGTCATGAGGATTAAGAGGTTATCGAATGTATTCAAAATGCTCATAAATATCACACCTCGATGGAGTCCTCCATACAGAATGCGCAGGTGTTTTATGTGTATCTACTATGGTTGTAGGACGAATAAGAGTCCTATAGTCATCACCAAAAATTGGTTCCGTGGATCCCATATATGTCTCAACAATTGGCCTCTCAGGTAAACCTAGGACCTCTTCTTCTATAAAGTTACTATGCGAGTCCAATCAAAGCAAGAGTGGTTCAATAGGAGCTACTGACACGAGTGTATTGTGAGGAGTGGGATTTTCAACTATAACCAAGGCTCTTTCCGAATTTTCTAACAAAGGAGTAGCAACACTCCCAGCATCCGAACGATTTTCTACCTCTCCATGATAGGTATCTTATAGTGAGTTAGGAGGTAAGGGTTGGTAGCCTTCTTCTGGAGTAAGACCTTGCATCCTACGTGATCAAAGAATACCTTTATCATCTACAGGCTCAATTTTGAAGAATTATTAAAACAACAGCACACGCTAAAAAAATCTAGGAATACCAACAAGCAAACAAACATTCTCTCGATGATCGTACATCATGTGATCAATTCAATAAGGGGATAGGATATGATCGGGTGGAACAATTATGATGGAGACCTGCTTAACGAACTTACGCCTTGGTGTAATATTCCACACAGTAATCATGGATTTACCCTCGAGGGAGCCCGAGTGATTTTTACCACGGTCTATTCCAGGTACATGGAAGACTTCCCTTCACCATCACCTTGTGTAAAGACCCTAAATATTATGGCTACTATGGACACCAACTCGTAGTCAGCCCCTGGGCGGGTACAATCGACAGTCCAGTCTAAACGTATGGGCAGGATAACAAGTCTGAAATCCTTCGAGAGAATTGAGGACAAGTGGACCGGTAGAACTTCAAATGACCCCGAATGGATTTGGAATTCACGAAGCACCGATACCAAATGAAGATATTTGAACCTCAAGAAGAACCCCCAATATACGATCTGACCACTACGAACAGTAAAACCATGGAGGGATAATCTTCGTAGCTCTCTCGAACGCGACCTCATGCATAACCCCTGTGTGAGAGGTGGATCCCATAAATCTTATATGAAAATTGGATTTTCTCTCCCTATCGCAAGATGATAATGTTTGTTTTGAATGATTTGGAGAGTTGTACTCACAGCCTAATCCAAAGCGCTAATCCTAGTCTAATGTTGGTGGAGGAATCTAAAAAGAAAAACTTTCTAGATCAATTTTAATTAGCGTTCATTTTTGTGGTTGTTCTTTACTCAGAGGTGAATGAGAGTGAAACTAATGATATTGTGACTTGATTCCCAAAAATGCATAAGAAAAATGATAAACAATGTTTTATTTTCGATGAATTTCTATTTATGGGAAGGAGAAGAATTTTCCTTTTTCACTATAAAACACAAAAATACAGAGACTTCATGCAAGTTTTCTCAATCAAGAATCCAATTTGATGTTAAACTATTCAGAAAATGATCCTAATATCCAAAATCCAATCGTGAAATTCTCTTTATTTAAATATGAATTATAATCAACTTGATTCAAATCTTCTTATGCTAACAAAATTTAATTATTTTCACGTTGTAATCAATTTGGAAGCAACCATCATATAAACAAAAAACACACTCTCATTATGATCAAATAAGAAGCAAAAAAAAAAAAAAAAAATTCAAAAAGAAAAACAAAACTCAAACAAGAGGAATTGCTTGGAAAGATAACTTCAAAGTTCAAATGGAACAATACACAAATCTACGAACCTCCTTGCAACAACTTTCATACAATCAGATAAATGAGAAAGTATCAAACCGACTACGGATCTCAAAGAGGAAGAGTGATTCAAAACAAGGAAGAGTGATGTCAATATATTTTAAAACCCAAACAAAACATCAAAATCCCTTGGAAATCAAATGGTTTCAAGCTTTGCAGAAGACACATCCTAATAGAAACAGTCCCGAGCAGATTAAAAAACCAACAATTACACCCAAAAAGGTATCCCCAAAATTTTTCAAAAGAGCAGAAAATCGGGGCTCTGGTGTTAAAGGCACCAAAGCATTACAACGCTCTGTAAAGCACTGCAGGGGACCACTAGTGCCCTAAATGTAAAGGCAAGGGAGCACTGGTGTCTGAAAATGAAGATTTTTAACCCATAAACCAAGAAACTCAGGAAAAAATTAAAAATCACTATCTGTAGGATGACTTCAAGACCAACAACACATCTAAAAACTAGAAAAACACAATGAATAAGATATAAATGCGAGCAAAGACTAAAAAAATACCAAGGAAGGATACCAAGACTGAAATCTTTTCTCCCCAGTGGAGTCACCAATTTCTGTTGTAGGAAAATTCCCCTACGGACAGGTGAATTCCCTCTTGGATCTTAGGCCCCTATGACCAAGACATAAAAGTGCTAACTTTGATCACTGGCATTCCTTTAAACATAGCTAAACTATTCAATATAGAAAAGGAAGAGAGTATGCGTACATTTTCACGACGTTTGTCCTCGCTCAGTCCAAGTTGAGCCTTGATCCCCAAGCCTTTCAACAAGTCCTTCAATCCAATAAACCATGAAGACAAAGCACACTTCCTATTCTACCATGATTAGTTTAAAACTAGATTCGTCCAAAAAGACAAGATCATGAAAATGTACACAATCTTGAAGGAAACAGGCCAAGCACATGTATTAATGAGAACAAAATAAGGTTCTTACAAAGTGTAGATGCAGATGCAACAACCTCACCAAGCTCTCCTTTTCCAACCCCTTGCTCGAATGATCCACAATCAAAATGACAATACTTTTCACTGATTATTCTCCCCCTTTTCACCATGAGAACGCCTCCTTATATAGGCTTTGAGAGTCTTAACCATCTTATATATTCTTGGGATAAGTTGAGGATACTACTCTATCAGTTGTGGAACTCCCCTTATATCCATCCTTGGACTTGGATTCGAGCCAAACTGACTTGGATATTTTTCAGTTGTCTTCAGAGATAAGGGGGATTTGCCCCATGATTTTCTCAAAAACTCGACGCTCCCTTGGAGTGGGCCAGAGAGCATTGCAGTTCTCCCTGATAAGAGGGCAAGGAGCGCTAGCACTCCTTGCAAGTTGGAAGGGGAGCATTGATCTCCAAAAATTCTTTTATGAAGGTAATTACTCAAGGTAAAAGTTTGTACTCTTCGCCAAATGATAAATTTCCTTCTTTTAACCAGTCTTAGAGGGTATCTCAAGTATTTTTATGATGTCGGTTGCGATGCAACACAGGTGAGACGACATTATGATTTTTGCAACACTTGCGACAATGATCATGAGACATCATCGAAGTGAGTAATTTTGACGTGTAACACATATCCTCCTCATATAAGCGAGTATTTACCCCATTGAAAGCATGTGTATGACTATGTATCTAGTGTAAAATAATAAGATAAACAACATGGAAGACAAGAGGATTTCTAATATTTATTTAAACTCCAATAAAAACCACCTATATCTGAAGTGGGGGTGGCATAAAGATGCCAAATTTTATCTAAATCATTGGGGAATAAAGGAAAATGTCACTCCACATAATAACAATAATATTAAAAAAAAATTACATGTAAAATTAAGGAAAAATTTTGGTGCGATAAAGTATTAGAGGATAAAAGAAAATTAAGATACTCTAAGGACATGATTAACCCTAATCTAGAAGATAAAAAATATCTCTCTTTTTTTACTAGAATAAAGAAAAAAATCAACATTGATAAAATAAGAACAAAATCTCACAAGCTCCATATTAAAACGGGTGTTGGGAAGTTCCAAAAATGTCGTGGGTCGAAAAAAATGTCATTTTTGTGGCACCAAGAGGGTTGAATATGAAAATAGATTTCTCGTAGAATGTCCTACAAAGACCTACACTGGATCACAATTTCAAAATATTTGTTATAGTACTATGAATTGACACCATTGTTATCGAGAAAATCACAAAAGAACTTATGACAAAGGAATACTCCCCTGTTAAACCTACCTTCTAGGACTTAATAAACAAGATTAATCATGAGTGGAAATGTGAAAAAGGTTTAGACATGGAGTTAATCTGAATAAAATATGTTATTTTTTCCCAAGTTAAGAGTAATGATACCTCTGGTTGAACTTCCAAAGGAAACATGCTCCGAACTCTATCAAACCCCATAAATGCAAGCAAGGAAGATAAATTCAAGCCTAAAAAACAACACCAAAAGAGGTTTCTTCTCCTTTTATTAAAGAGACGTAATTATTCTTATCCCTCCAAATTATCTAGACCTTCCAACATGTTCTCAACCCGTGAAGTGTTGAAGCTTTGAGTGCTTCAACGAATTTACTCTCAGCTGCCTCTGGATCACCTGAACATATTATCAATCAATCAATTTATTAGTGTAATTGACTGTAACATCCCCAATATTAATCCTCATGAATTTTAATGTAATTGTGCAAATGCAATTTAGGATGGTGAGTTGGTATGTTTCAAGTCGAAGAGTTTCTATTAATCATTATGGCTAAGGGATGAACTATGTAAATTATACATTGAAATGATTAATAAAAATAATAATCGATGGTTGCGATACAAGAAGGATGGTAACGTTAGAGGGTGTAACACACCCGACCCCTAAATACCTTTCCTAGGGATGGGGCATTCATATTTTTTTGTCCCTCTTAAATCAAATCATCCTACTAAACCAATGACAGATTCAATCCCTTTCTAACATACCGATTGTAAAGGAATTCAACACTTCAGCGCTTTGGTGCTTCAACACTTCGGCACTGAACGCCTCTTTTCCTTCCTGTGTGCTTTACCTCCGGAGCCCGGAGTCCCGAAATACCTCCACGTGGCTCCGACCTTCAGGCCTTTCACCTTGCGCTTTATTTTGTGTCCCAAATTCCCAAATCCACGAAGTCTCAGACTCTCGAAGGGGTTCACTCTCGTGGAGTGATGTACTAGATGCGACGGAAATTACCGGTGAGTTCTGAATACACCTCCCTCCATATAGGCATAATGGTTAGTTACTAGAGGGGACATGTGATAAGAGATAGAGGACACGTGGACCATACCTAGGGTGGCATGTTTTGTATCTAAGTGGGTCCACGTCACCCTAGGTGATGTTGGCATATCTCTTTGCCCAACTGATCACCTTCCCGATCCCTCAATCCTATGGCTATAGTGCCTCTGTGTAACCCCTAGATCCACAGCCTTCGTTACTTTGTAACTTCGGCCTTCGAGGATATTGAGGTGAGTCTCCCCCCATTTCTCCCAAAGTGGTCAACATCGGGCTGACCTTGTTGTAGATATGACGGTTAGGAAAGAACCCGAAGGATTCCTAGATCTACGATCCTGGTCACTGTGGGGGTCCGACCTTCGAAGATTTTGGCTTTACTTCCACTACATTCTCTCAAAGAAGGAATTCTTCGAAGTACCATATGCAGGTCCCTCCTTCTGAGCAATCGAATGGTTATGCGGGGCTCCTACAATATCCCTAGATCTATGGCTCTCCTTACTTCATAATTTCAACATTCAGGGAGTTCGATGCTATAGCATCTCCCTTATCCCGAAGTGGAACTTCACCGAAGTCATATCGGTGTAGATCCAATAGCTGAGAGAACTTCTTATCGTTCTTGATTGATGGTTTTTGTTACTTCACAATGAAGAGTCGGATCCCGGTTAGCTGGTGAGAAAGACCCCTCTACCCACTAGAGTAACCACCCATTGTCGGTCAACTTTACCGGTAACTGAAACTCCATGTTACCTTTGGCCAGTTTATGACTAGTAGGGTCGACAATACCCTGAAGTCCTAGACTTCTGGAGCTCCGAAGCTAGAAGGGCTTAGCTCCCTTAAGCTTAGTGTAGGGTTCCTAGGTGTTGGCCATATGGGTCCTTTTAAACTCTTGTGAGTTAAACATGAATTTCTTCATCATAAAGTTGTTAGGGACTTGGTCATGATATTCTGATCGCACAATAAGGAGTCTAAAGAAGGTATCCTCTTCAGACCGACAGGGCCATATTGACACAATTCTCTCTATCCCAGACCTCCTATAGGTTTACATCCCAAGACACTTTGAAGTATAAGCTAGGGAGTATAGACGATTAGTAAGAAGCATACTTTCACAAGAAGATAAAAGCATACACATAGCTTGATCATTCAATACAAAAACCATATATATATATACATACAGGCATTCCCCCATTAATTCATTTCAATGCACAAAGTATGAAAACACTTATCAAAACTAGAAGACATGATGCCACTACTGAAAGGGATGTATGTTTCCACCCAACCATAAGCTCGGTCATTCCTAATGGATTTACCACTAGACACCCCCGATCTAGGCCACGATGCTCTGAGAGAGAACTCTTCCTTCCGTCTGAGCAACAGTTAGGGATGGAGGTTACTCTCCTCCTTCCATAGGATCTTGGCAACGAGTCGTTTCTATACCAAGCAAGGAGGTCTGCATGAGTACCTCCTTAGTCCTTCATCAGCCTCGTTTATATTCTTATAATATAACCCCGCTAGCCACTCCCTGCGACAAGAACACGCTTGTTTTTCAGTTCTTCCTTGAACCTGAGAGCTTAGTCTCTCTTTTTTTCCATCTCTCCTCTATCCACCACGCCTTCCTTCCTTTCCTTCCTCAACAAGATTGTCTGTGGCCCCAATCCCTAGCCTATGGTCGAGTCTAAAATAATTATAGATGGTTGCTATGCCTCATCCCTCATTAAATCTTGAGGAGGTCTTCCCACCTACCAACCTGACTGGTAATTCATTCCTGGGTAAGAGGATTGTTCTGGTCATGAGCAATTCAATCCGACAAGGTACTAGTTTGGTGGGGGTTATCTCAACCATTCCTATTTCCCCTCACCATCTCTTTCATAGCATCCCTGGTATATCTTTGCAAACCCCCCCCTTTCAGCAGTTATGCAACACTTATCCATTTTATAAAAATAACATAAATTAAATTCATTGACCTTTTATACAAAGGTTCATCAAATCAAACATTCACACATATCGAGTTTTCCATAGTCTCTTGGCCAATATAGTTATATTTACAAACTGGGGGAAATTGGGGTGTTACGATCCCCTCCCCCTTAAAGGAACATTGTCCTCGATGTTCTATATGTCAATGTGCTCTGTATATACATAAGTAAACGAAAATGGACATGTATGTCTCATGGCATCCTCCATTTTCCACGTAGCCTCATCTGGGCCAAAGTGTTTCCACTACACCTTGACCCATGCAATGGTTTGGTTGTTGAGTGAGGTTTCCTTCTTGTCTAGTATGCATTGAGGTTCCGGCAGGAATTCTCCCTCTGGCTCCACCTGGATCATAGACCAATCAATTATGTGATTAGAATCATGTACATATTTCTTCAATAATGAAACATGGAAAACATTATGCGCCTTCACTATGGGAGGCAGTGATAGCCTATAGGCTACAGGGCCCACTCTATCCAGAATTTCAAAGGGTCCATAATACCAGGGTGCTATATTTTCACAATCTATCATTCTCGAGGAACTCTTGCTGGGCCTAACTATGAGATATACATGGACTCCTGTCTTGAACTCTCTGGGAGTCCTCTTTCTATCGGTGTAACTCTTCTGTCTATCCTAAGAAGTTTTCAAATTTTTCTTTATCTGAATCATTTGTTATTCCATTTCTTTCAATATGTCTATTTCGATTGTAATTCTATCAACTGGATTACTCCAGCTGATTTGAATCTTCCATTGTCTACCATAGAGGGGTTCAAAATGGCTCATCTTCAATGACTCTTGATAACCGTTGTTGTAGGAAAACTCTACCAATGGTAGGTAGTCTTCCCACTTCTTACGCTGATGCATTACATGCATCCTTAACATTTCTTCTAATATTTGGTTCACTCTTTCTATCTTTCCATCAGTTTGACGGTGATAGGTTGTGCTAAACAACAATTTAGTCTCAAAACTAGCCATTAAGGATTTCCAAAATCTTGAAGTAAATTTTGTGTCTCTGTCAGATATAATCTCCCTAGGCATGCCATGCAGTCTGAATATCTCCTTCATGAATATGTTGTCAAGATATATTTCCTTGCAAGTTGACTTGAAAGGAACGAAGTGAGCAAACTTGCTCAATTTGTCCACCACTACCATTATGGCATCATTCTTCTTGGACGATTTTGGTAATCCGGTGATGAAATCCATGGAGATGCTTTCCCATTTCCATTCTAGAATTGGTAGAGGATCTGACAACCTTGTTGGGTGTCGATGTTCTACCTTAACTTGTTGGAATTATAGACACTTAGCTATATAGTCAACTATGTCTTTTTTCAATCCAGGCCAATAGTATAGTTTCCTAGTGGTCGTGATCATTTTTTGATAACCTGGATGAACAATATATGGTCTCTTGTGTAGTTCATCCATTATGAACCTCTTCAAGTTGTCACAACTTGGAATATACAATCTGTTTTTGTATATCAGTAGGCCTTCATCAAGCATCTGATAGCCTTCATACTTAATCCATGTGGACATATGTACACATGAGGAAGTCATTATCAGGGTCTACAATCGTCAGCACGAGTGCATGGGTTAGAAAGTATTTCAGTTCTTGAAATATTTCTTCACATTTTGATGTCCAAGTGAATTTAATCCCCTTTTTCTGAAGGGAAGTGATTGGACAACCAATCTTGGAAAATCATTTTATGAACCTTATATAGTATCCTTCTAAGCCCATAAAGGATATGATATCAGACACATCCTTTTGGGTAGGCCATTCTATGATAGATCTGATCTTTTCAAGGTCTACTGCCACACCCTCTTCAAAAATAACATGGCCTAAGTAATGGACTTGCTTCTGGAAAAATTCACACTTGCTAAACTTAGCATAGAGCTGATGCTCTCTTAGTACTTGAAGCACTAATTTAAGATGTTCTTCATGATCCTCTCTATTATTGGAGTAGATTAGGATATCATCAATGAAAACCAATACAAATCTGTCTAGGAATTTGTTGATTACATTATTCATCAAGCACATAAAAGTGGCAGGGGCATTGGTTAATCCAAATGGCACCACCACAAATTCATAGTGACCATATCTTATCCTGAAGGTTGTTTTGTGGATGTATTCATCCTGATTCAGACTTGATGGTATCCATACCTTAAGTCAATATTTGAGAAAATTGAAACACCCCTTAATTAGTCAAACAAGTCATCAATTCTTGGTAAGGGATACAGGTTCTTTATGGTTGTCTTATTGAGTTGTCTATATTCTATGCACAGTTGAAGTGTGCCATCTTTATTTTTCACAAACAAGACAAGTGATCCCCATGGGAACACGCTGGGTTGGATGTATCCTTTGTCCATCATCTCCTTTAGTTGTATCTTGAGCTCAACTAGCTCTAGTGTACTCATCCTATAGGGTTTTCTAGACACTGGCACTGCTCCTGGTGCAAGTTCTATGGATAAGTCAATGTATCTTCTCGGAGGTAGACCCAATACCTCTTCTAGAAACACATATTTATACTCTCTTAATATGGGGTGGTACTCTAGGTTTGGTTTGTCATCCTCAACAGATTCCAACACCTGTATTTCATATAGAGGACATCCCTTTCTGCAATACTTTTTCATTTGAAGCGATGATATTCGTCTCATTGAGATAGGCCTCTAAATCCCTTGGAGGGTTATTTTTCTCCCTTCTTCATTTTCACATTCCAAATTTTTATGGTAATAGTCCAAATTGGTTTTATAAGTGGCTACCCAATCCATACCAGCCAACAAGTCATAAGATCCTAGGGGAAGTATGTTAAGGGTCTCTTGGGTGGGAAATCCATCCATAGTGAATTGGCAAGATGGTATGACCTCTACTACTTTTATTTTAGTTCCAGTGGATAGTTATACCAACCATGGATTAACATGTCTAGCTGGTTGCAGTTTACACTTATCAACAGTCTAAGGGGCCACATAACTCAAATTAGAACCAAGGTCAATTAAAATAGAAACTAGATGGTTGGCGATCATACCTTCCATCTCCACCATTGAAGCTTGGTGTTCGTCTTGTTTATTATCCAAGGCTGCATAAATATGTGGCATTATCCTAGCCACATCATTTAATGTGGTAGCTTCTTGGATGTTGTAGAATCTCCTATTGTTATGTTGTGTGTGTGGACAATCCATGAACAAATTTTCTTCTCCACAACCCCAACATTTCAAGGGTCTTCTCTTTGGGTTATCAGTCTTTCCTGGAGTTGCTCCAAAAGGTTTGTTTCCACTCTGGGAGGGTAAATTTTTTTGATACACACTTCTAGTAGGAAGGATCATCCTAGAATCCTTCTGATAGTTCTTAAATATTGAGGATTTAAACCCATTCTTCTTGAATCTCGAACTACTCTTCTTCTTCCAGTCCTCACGAGGTTATGTTTGATTCCCGAACTGTTCATAACAATGCCCTGCCTTTCAGATAGTATCTTCTAAGGTATTTGGCTCATCAAACTCAATCCTTTCTTGGTAGGACTGAGGTAACCCACTAATAAATCGATTCACTTTTACCTTTTCAACCTTTATGTACGGTATATACCTCATCAGCTGAAGGAATTTATTGACATATTACTCTATGGTGAGTTGTCCCAACCTGAGTTCATAGAACTCCTTAGTCTTCCCATCAAAGTATTTCTCTGACAAATACTTATTCTTGAAGTGTTTCTCAAATTATTTCCATGACAAGTCCTTCTCATGGATTCCTTTCACATTCCTAAGGTCTTCCCACCAAATGGAAGCCTTTCCATTTAGGTTGAATATGGATATTCAAGCCTTCACGTTTTTAGAGTAGTCATGGAATCTGAAGTACTTCTTTAAACCAAGCAGTCGAGATTTTTCCTTTTCCCCTTTCTTAATCTTTCCATCGAAAGAGGGTGATTTGGATTTCTTGAACTCTCGAGGATCGTGAATTTTGGAATGCTTTCACTTATTTCCTTTCCTTTGAGAATGTGAGCTAGTTTTTCTATTAGAATATCCCTCAGAGTTTCCAGTTTCCTCTCCAGAGGACTCTCTGTTTCAGGATAAATCCATGAGTGCGGACACAAACCGATCTCCCTAGATCCACCTGGATCTAGAACAAAGCAGGACAGAATAATACTCTTTACCTAGATTTATACTATTGAATGAACTAGAAGGCAAGGGTCGTGTACATACCTTATGAATGCTTCCTTGGGTCTCTGTTGTACCAATTTCTCTCCAATTCTCTTGCACCGTCAAGACCACAATAGTACAAACCAATCGAAGTGAAGACAATTCAATATATTCAACAGCTAATCTATACATATGATCAAGGAGTTATGTAATAAAGTGACATTGGCTTTATGGGAAAGAGACATATTACTGTATTGAATTGATAGAAATAAAGACTTGCAACCTGAGCCTTGATGTTGTAGATCTCCTTTCGATGGCTACTAGCTCTGACACACACACTTGCTCATGCATGAAGAAAATCAACCACTTTTGATGACCTTGTTGGTGTCTTTAGTTGTTGTAGCATCAGTCCTTCATACAATCTTGCACTAATTCTCCAGTAAATCTCTTACTAGCTTGATGCTTAACCCTTTCCATGATCATTCCTCTCAATTTATAAGAGAGAATGGATTAGTTACTTGGATAGGAAATGATCCCAAGATATTAGGAAAGCTAGTACTTAGATAACCATTCGAATGCCAACTCATCCTTCTGGAAGATTCCCTTCTAGAAGGATCGAGAACTTCATCTTTTTCTTCCTTTAGAAGATGTTCGCACCCTGAGAGTTAGGTACAGTGTGAACCCCTCGCACTCCAGCTTAATGTAGCCTATGAGAATCAGGCATTCTCGCAGGCAAATATACAGGTAGCCTGCGAACCTCCTTTAAAAGCATGATTTTTGGAAGAAGACAAAGGTAACTTTTCTCAGGAAAGTGTTCTTAGTGAAGAGCTTGATTTTCCATCATCATAACATCATCACGATGACCAAAATTGTGGATAACACTCTCCCGATGAGTGTCTCTTGCATCCAAGTTGGACCTTGCTCGAGGTACTCCTCCTAGTGTCGCCACTTCTGGGACCACATTTTCGTATCTCAGGTGGACTTTGACTTCTCTTCGTATGTCGCCGGTCCACATGACTGGTTGATGGTCCATGCTGCAACTACCTCTGTATATCGGATAATCACTACAACAAAACTGCATTAATTTTTGTTTGTTTTTCTTGCTCATTTATCAATCTCTCGTTATTGGCCTTGCAACTCTATAATTCGGCCATGGGGTTTCCACCACCCTCCTTTCATCATATTCTTCTTCTCTATTGTGGGAGAAATCCCCCACTTCATGGCACGTCACCATCCTTTATACTTGTAGATGTCCCGTGATTTACTGACTTCTTGAGTGCTGAGAAAAAACTTATTGTTAGCCAACGTTCTATTAGTTCATGTACAACACACAGTTTATATTTATTAAATACACACACAATAGAAAATTTCATTATTTTCTTTAGTAAAAATTTAACTAGACTCTTTAGGAAAGAATTAAGATAGGGTGTCACCCTTAAAAATCCTTTAAATATGGTTTTTAAGCGACTCATCCATGAGCCCAAGCAGGCCAAGTGTTGTAACCATGATCTGATACCAATTTGTAACACAACCAACACCTGAGTACCTTTCCTAGGGACGGGGTATTCATATTTCGTTGCCCCTCTTAAATCAAATCCTCCTACTAAAATAATGACGGACTCAATCCCTTTCTAACATACCAGCTGTAGAGGAATTCGACACTTCGATGCTTCGACACTTCGGCGTTGAACGCCTCTTTTCCTTCCTACACTCTTTACCTCTGGAGCCCGGAGTCCATGAACTCCCGGAGTCCCGAAATACCTCCACGTGGCTCCGGCCTTCGGGCCTTTCACCTTATGTGTGATGTTTTATCCCAAACACCCGAATTCATGAAGTCTCAAACTCCAGAAGGAGTCCACTCTTGCAGAGTGACATACTAGATGCGACATAAATTACCGGTGGGTCCTGAATACACCTCCCTCCATATCGGCGGAACGATTAGTTATTGGAGGGGACATGTGACAAGACAAAGAGGACACGTGGCCCATACCTAGGTTGGCATGTATTGTATCCAAGTGGGTTCATGTCACCTTGGATGATGTTGGCATATCTCTTCGCCCAACAGATCACCTTCTTTGTCCCTCGATCCTATGGTTACGGTGCCTCCACATAAACCCTAGATCCACGGCCTCCTTAATTCGTAACTTTAGCCTTCGGGGATATTGAAGTGAGTCTCCCCCTATTTCTCCTGAAGTGTTCAATGCCAAGTTGAACTTGTTGTAGATCCAATGGTTAGGAAAGAACCTGAAGGATTCCTAGATCTACAGACCTGGTCACTTCGTGACTCCGACCTTCAAGGGTTTTGGATTTACTACCACTCCATTCTCCCGAAGCAGGACTTCACTGAAGTATGGTACATTGGTCCCTCCTTCTAAGAGATCAGATAGTTATGCAGGGCTCCTATGATATCCCCAGATATGTGACTCTCCTTACTTATTAACTTCAACGTTCGGGGAGTTCGATGCTATAGAATCTCCCTTCTCTAAAAATGGAACTTCACCGAAGTCATATTGGTGTAGATCCAACGACTGAGAGAAATTTTGATCATTCTTGATCAGTGGTTTTCATTACTTTGAAATGAAGAGTCGGATCTCGATTAGCCAGTGAGACAGACCACTCTACCCACTAGAGTAACCACCCATTTCCTGTCAACTTTGCCGGTAAATGAAAATCTTGGTTACCTTCAACCATTTTATGACTAGTAGGGTCGAAAATACCCCGAAGTCCTGGACTTCCAGAGCTCTGAAGCCAGAAGGGATTAGCTCCCTTAGGCTTAGCGTAAGGTTCCTAGGTGTTGGTCATATGGGTCCTTCTAAACTATCATGAGTTAAACATGAATCTCTTCATCATAAAGTTGTTAAGGACTTGGGCATGATATTTCGTTCTCACAACAAGGAGTTTAAAGAAGATATCCTCTTCAGACCAACAAGGCCAGATTGATGCAATGCTTTCTATCCCATCCCTCCTATAGGTTTACGTCCCAATATACTTCGAAGGCTAAGTTGGGGTATATAGACGATCGATCAAAAGAGCAAGTTCACAATAAGATAAAAACATACACATAGCTTGATCATTAAATACAAAAATCATATATATATATATATATATATATATATATATGCAGGAATTCACCCATTATTTCATTTCAATGCACAAAGTATGAAAACACTTATCAGAACCATGTTCGACAACACAGGTATTCCAACAGAGGATGGACACCTTCAGTAACCACTCACATAACCAGATCAAAGATCAACACACCGATGTTTTCATGTGGTAAAACCCCTACGGGGAAACATCCACGGCCCCA
>SNQJ01S0007579.1:137744-154002 GCA_010110895.2 Picea sitchensis
GAAGTTGGTGCTTATATCCAATTGGTGCTGGAAACAATCAAGGAGTTGGTGCTTCCTTCTATTTGGTTCTAGAGAAACCAGGGAGTTGGTGCTTCCTTCTAGTTGGTGCTAGAGAAACCAGGGAGTTGGTGCTTCCTTGTAGTGGGTGCTAGAGAAAACAGAGAGTTGGTGCTCTCAGCAAGTTGCAGCTTGCAAAACAGAGGTTGTAGCCTCATTATGAGTTTGTTCTCATATGTATGATAATGTAAAGAATGTAGTTATTACTTATCATATAAAGAAAAAGAGGTTTTTACCCTGCATGGGTTTCCTCGGAAAATATCTGATCTGGATTATTTTCGGCACGAAATGAGAGCAGAGATATAATAAAGAAATGGACAGAGATATTGCAGATATTCGATAATATAACATAAATGTATCAGAGATGCAACCATAAACACAAATATACAGTAATACATGATTTCTATTAATCAGAGAAATGTACAGAGACTGTAAAAATACAGAGTGAAAGACTCGCTAGAATGGTGGCAGCCTATCTCTGAGAAGAGATGTGACGGCTACTCGCATTCGCAAGAAGATGGTTACAATGAGGCTCTGAAGGCCCTTTTACAATAAACAGGAATGTCAAAAGTCCTAGACATCCAAAAACCTATCATTGAGAACCTAGATCTCGAAAAACCTTCATTTAGGCCCTCAAAATGGCCCCGGAAGTTAAAACCTGCTAAAAATAGTAAATTGCCAAAATTGCCAGAAAGTCGTTTTGAGCCATTTGGAAAAGGTGGTTGGCCACCGATATCCACCTGGATCAATATCTGTCTCTGTGTTTCTCATATATGTGACTGATGTTGAATGTGCCTGTGTTTGTTTCTCTGCATTATTGTGATCATCATTCAATGTTTCTGCAAAGAGTTTTAAAAGAAGCATAATTGTTTAAGCTCAGAGACAACTGATTCACCCCCCCCCTCTCAGTTGTCTAACAAAGTAAACATGAGAGAATATGGAAATTCGAGTAGGAAGGGGGGAGAGGTTTTACATTCTCATTTTGTGCAGTAAGAGGGGAGTTAGGTGCTGGGAAATAGCACCGTCCATGCTAGCCATGGAAATTCATTTTGTTGGGATGAGTTTGATGATGAAAATGAGGTTGGGTGCCTGTGATAGTCTAGGGAAATTGTGATTTAATGATAAGAATGAGGTTGTATTCCTGTAATTGACATTTCTTGTTGAGGAAATGGATTAGAGGCCTTGAGAAGGATATTTTGAGCACTCCTAGAATAGTTGAGAATTCCTCGAGTCCCCAATTGTGATATTTCCTTTCCAACTAGGTGCACTAGAGCCCTATATGGAAGTGGGAAGGCCTGAGGGACTACGTGTCAGAGAAGGGGGATCCCATTTATTGAGTTGTGTAGGTTTAGAGGGAAGAGAGCTAGTGGATTGGAATAGTTGTTTGAGTAGAACCTTGTTTTTTTGGTTGCTGAATGTGCAGAGTGGACAATCAAGAGGGCCATACCTTCTTATGGAATCATTTCCTCAGCTTAGGGGTGAATTTTTTTTGAGAGAAAATGAACAACAACCCTATGGCTGGGAGGAACGTCCTTTGTATGCAAACAATCAAATTCATATATTTAAGGATAAGTTTATGTTATGTTTATTATGTTAATTATGTTATGCGATGTTGTATTTGAATGTTTTGTTTTTTGAATGATTTCCATTCATGGAGTTTAATTTGTTGTTAGTTTCATAGAGTTTGTATGACATGTTGTGTGCATGTATTGTTTAATTTGGTATAAGAGTTATGCTAAGCCATTTTTGTAGTAACATGGCCCACCAAGGCAATTACATACGTTACAAATTTGCATCATAGTAGAAAATAGTAGTAACGTGACTCATATTTGAGGTTGGGTACATTATAGATTTCTAACATATATTTTGGTTCAACACCAGACCTGTATGGGACAAAGACCAATGCAAATTTAAAAAAGTTGTTGTTGCAGAGTATGAGTATGTGTCGAATTTGTGGAAACTGACGAATTTAGAGTGAATTCTTGAATTCTGGGAAAATATGGATGTAATTTAGCCAATGAATGTCAAATTGGCACTCCCAAGGTCAATTTCAACCATGGGAAGCTAGGTCCAAAGCTTCTATGGTGGTGAAAAAAGAAAAATCCAGGAAAATTATGAAATTCTCAAAAATTATTTTTTGGGGGATTGTTTAAAGAATTTTGTACAAATGATGGCATGGAATGATAGGGTCCATGGTGGTAGTACATCATGGTAGAAGGTAGGGTTTATGGCATAGAATTTGATGAATCAATTATCAAGATTGCATTTGATTTCGATATTGACAACCCAGATTCGTCCTATATTTGGACAAAAATATCTAAGTTAAATGAGTTCATAAATGTCAAAGGATTTTTGAATTTTCGAAAGACAAGATTGGCGATGGAGTTTCCAGAGGTCGTCGAAAAAGTGGAGGTTTTCGAAGATTGTCGATGGATTTTTGCGGAGGTCGCTGAAAAAGTGGAGTTTATCCAAGATCATCGATAGGAGGTTTTTTGTCGATCGTCGATAGGAGGCTTTTCGTCGCTCACTAATGGAGGTTTTTCATTGATCACTAATACAGGGTTTTTGTCGATATTCAATAGATTTTTTTCGTTGACTATTGATGAAAGGTTTTTAGTGATTGTTGAGGAAGATAAGAGAAAGAAAATGAGAAGTAGAGAAGAAGAGAAAACAAAAGAAGAAGAGAAGAGAAAAGAGAGGGAGGAAAGGGATGGAGAAAGATAGTCTGGTATACAAATAAATAAATATGGAGCCAAAAACTTGTTTTTCCATGAAAAGAATAGGAAAATTCATAATCAAACAAAATTTAAAGGGTGTGTCTGCAGTGATGAAGCCTACAAAAGTATCAGTGAGGGCCACTGACCAATCATGCTTCAATTTCCCAAAAAACACAAATTAATGGATTTTGAAGATCACGGTAATGCTAAATGACCAAGACACATGTTAATATGAAATTTTTATAGGGAGTCCAAAAATCAGGCATGAAGATACCCATTTTGGATTTTGGCATAATTCCAAAGGGTTTGGAGTGAAGGTGTAAAAAATAAATCAAAAACCACTATTTCGGAGAACTTTTGAAGGATTTTTGAAATATTCAGACGAGGAAAAGGGATCCCAAATCATAAATATGGAAAATTCATTTAGCCAAAATTTTACCTATTGATAAAATTGGACAACCGTTTCTTGAGGAATTTTTTTCCCAGTCTAGAGAAAATGTAAAAAGTGCAAAGTTGGCAATTCCAAATTTATAAAGAATTTGACTAGAGCATCACATTATGAATATGAAAATTGTTGTGTGTACAAAACTACATGTTCCCATTATAAAACGTTTTTGGGTTCTCACTAGATTTCTTTCTACATGTGGTAGAAGTTAGTCTCCAAGATTAATTCTACTAGTGAAGTAGGTGCAAAAATGGTGAAACTGTTGATTTCAAAGAGCCATAACTTTTAGCTCAGAAATCAAAATAATAAATGAATATATTCGTTGGAAAGGTAATATAGAGGAAAACACAAATAAATATTTAATTTTTCCAAGGAAACATCTATTTGTTTCATAAAGATGCAAATAAAAGGGAAACTGGACTCCATGAACCATGCAATTGCTCAAAGTGAAATTTTTCCAAACAATGTCAATTTTGGAAAAAAACATTTCAAAATGATCGAGGTACATGCTAGATGTGAGTATTAGCTAAGGAAGAGTGAAGGTACTCATTATGGTGCATATGCAATGATATGGAGGCAAATTTGGAAGTGCAACAACATGGTAATGGAAAGAGGTTGGGTTTTAATAACAATGTATTATTGATGAGATTTAATAAATATGAATTTGGGACACTTTGGATCCTCTCTTGGAACTCTCGTGGCTTTACATGGAGAAAAGGGCCTATGTTAAGTTAAATCCTACGTGAATTTGATATTATATTTCTTGTTGAAACTTGGGATCGTGAAGAATATAAGGTCCCCAACATAGAAGGATTTGTCTTGTGGTTCGTATGGAACAAGAGATATCATTGCAAAGGGATTGGAGTTATAGTTTATTACATAAAAAATAATGAGTTTCCTCACATTAGGCTTCACAAGAAAGACCCTTTCAATCGGTACATGTGGATGGCTATTTCAAATATTAATGTTAAAAATATTTATATATCATTTTTTTATTTCGTGGCTATTAATTCTACTTTTAATAAGAAAAACAAACTAGATTAAAATTGTCCTTACACTAGGTTAGAAAAAAAATATTTATAGTCTGAGAAATAAGGCAGTGTCCTCTTGTTAGAATACTTTAATGCTAAAACAACAACTAATCAAGCTATTATTTTAATCATGTTAGAATATTCAAGCATACCGAGAGGTGGGGGTGAATCATTATAGAGTTATTTCAACAATTTTAATCTTCAAGAAATACATAAACATTAACCATTAATCATGTCATTCATCATCACATAATATCATATGCATTGCACACATATTTTTTCGTGGAAACCCAACTAGGAGAAAACCACATAAACGTTCCTTAAGTAGTTTCAAGATTTTACAAGCACCAACTTGAAGGAAGCATCCACTCCATGGGTTTTCCAACACCTATTGGAAGGAGACACCAATCCCCTTGGAATATTTTAAATGATTATACAATATCAAATCAACCTTCAAATACAATCCCAAAATCACTTCTTAAATATGCATACAAAATTTCTCAAAACTGTACCTCAAATATGCAAACTTGTAAGATTCACCACAAGCTCAGTTTTCCATTTCTGATTCTGAAACTTGGCCCTCAGTTAGGATATTTTATCCTTCTAATGCAATAAGTGGATTTCAATTTGGACCTACCAAGATTCAGATATAATTTTTTTTATCTCAAACACCTATTTGAGACTAGTTTATGGATTAGTCACAAACCCTAACTTCCAACAAGTATAACTTTGTACCTATAATCAATTAGGATCTTAAACTTGTACCCAATATTCTTCGATATCTTCTCTAAATTTTCTCCATGTTTTTCTCCTTGAATCATCCCTGAATAAATGTTATAGTGAAAATGGAAAGATGACTCTTTTTGAAGAACAAAACCCTAGTTTTAATAAAAACCTCAATTTCCACTAAGTATAACTCTAAACCTGTAATGATTCAAGACCTAAAATTTATACCCAAGATTATTTTCTATCTCTTATGAAACAAATCCAAGTTTTTCTATCGTAATTGTTCTAGAAAAAAAGTTATAACGAAAATTCCAGGATGACCTTCAAAGAAAACCCTAGAACAAATCATCACAAGACTTGATCTTCCCTTAAAATTTCTCCTTTATTCACTTCATCTTCCCTTGGAAATTTTCTCCTCTAGTATAAAATTCACTCTTTTTCCTTGGTTAGGTCGAATTGGTGTGATCCATATGCCATATGAGGCTCCTCTTATTTATATGATTCTTCTCCACATGAAGGGGTGTGACCAAGGGTCACAACTTTTGGGTCGTGTTGTTGTGGAAATCGGTAGATGCAGACATGAATTGATCCCCCTAGATCCACCTGGATCTAGAACAAAACGAGATGGAACAAGATGTTTTCCCTAAGTTGCAATCATTGAGTTTACTATCTGAAGAGGAATAGATAACATACCTTATGAATCGCTTCCTTGTATCTTTGTTGTCCCTACTTCACTCCAGTTCTCTTGTAGAATCAAATATGTGACAACACAAACCAACCAACGTGAAAGAAACAATAGTAGAATTCAATGACAACCTAAACATGTGATCAAGGAGTCATGTAATAAAACACTAGTCATTTTATGGGAAAGAGACGTGTCACCACATTATATTAATGAAAAGTAGAATATACAATTGAATCGCCTTGATGTCGCAAGTTCCCTTTTAGTGGTCCTTTGTTCCAACACACACATACACTTGCTCCGAAAGTTGCATGAAGATAATCCACAAAATCTTGATGGAAAAATGGAGGCATCAAGCATCAGTAAGAGCAGGATCTCCTTCACATAGTCTTCAACCTATTCTTTCATCAATTCTCTGCTTAATCTTAATTCTTCTTACTTAAACTTTTCCATAAGAAGCCCATGATTATATAGGAGAAGGTGAAGTGGTTAAAAGGATGAGGATGATCCCACCAAATCAGAGAAACTAGTAGGATCACAACCAAATGGATGCCACCTCACATTCTAGAAGATTCCCCTTCTAGAAACTTCATGAAACCTCTTTCCTCTTTTATCTTTGGAACGTCACCACACCCTGCTTATGTAGTAGCCTGTGAAAATCCCATTGGCCAGCCATAGACCAGTCTGGAGAAATGATAGATTTCCGCACTATGTAGTATCTTCAGCCTGCGGACTCTTTCTAAAAAATGGCCTTGTAGAGGAGGAAAGAAGTTGTTTTCTCAGGCAAGAAGTCATGTTGGGAGCTTGAACACATGTCTGTGATATCATCATTAGAATGACCAAAATAATGTGTAACAGAATTCCCCCCAAAGTATGAGGTTGAAACTCGTGACAGCTGAAATACTTTGTAAAAATGCATGTGTGTGTCGGGAACAAGGAGTGCACCAATTGGGAACCTGCAAACAATCAAGCATCCACACAATATTATACCATGTCCGAAGTAGGCATTCCCATGTTCAGACTATAAATGATTGAAATCATAAAGATAAGTCATCTCCACCAATTATACATTGTGGATCCATGTCACCAAGATTCTACATAGCCACCAGGAATACACTATGGATCTATGTATTTGAAAACTCAGACACAAGACATAGCCATGAGACATACAAAGTGGATCTATGTGTCAATTCAAATCACAAATACTCCATTGCAACCTGGACCAAAAATGATGAGGTCCAGGGTATTCAATCCCATCGTCCATTAGTACGAATCTATCCATGTGATTACATGTGTTGAAGTCGAACATGGTTAGAAACCACTTGATTACTGGTCGCTAATGAAAACCTTTAACAAGTGCAAGGGAAATCATCATTGATGTCAATGATCCCCAAGGTATGATAGTACAATCCAATGAGTTTGAATAGATGAGTTGAGGTTGAACACTCGATGGAATCTCTCAATCAGGGATCAATGATGTAAATCCATTTTCGAGAGCGAAGAAACCTGCCATTGAGTCATGCAGGCTCCAAGGCACTAAATAGTTTCTAAGTCTTGTTCCTGGATAATGAGATGAAGACAACAAGAAAAGACTCATCACAGGAGGGCCTTGATGTATCCCCCATCAAATGACACAAAACAAGTAGCAGATTTAGGGTAAAGCAAAGTACGAATATGACTTGGAATGGACACAAGGAAGGTTGACATGATAGGAATAGACAATTGCAGATGGATGACTCAATAGGAGGTTTGGTTGAACTTCTCTTGAACATATGGATGGCATGACACTAGGCTTGGAAGCATAAACCCAAAGACGACCCAAGATATGAACTTGTAGAAAGTCAGACGAGAGGAAAATGGATTTCCCAATTCAAAAGATAAAGGGGGTGCCATGTTTAAGAGCGACGCTCACTATCACTAACACAACTATAGAGACACATCTCTTTCCCAAATTTCCCCCCCACCATTTATGGTGAGTACCTCTTTATTTTTACGAAAGCTTGAGGAGGATAACATATGCTTGTTGATGTAAGCTCATCCTTCGGATGAGTCCCTCGCAGTATTTTTAACAAACCCTAAGAAGGAGTGGTTCGGTCCCATATGGGTCTGTCGATGTTTGTTTAACGAGTCCAAAGATAGAAAACTCGAAGATTTTTCATGTTTATAGAGTCTGGAAAAACACTTAAAAGAGAACTCTCTCAGTTCCTTTTTCGTAAAATAGTTTGATAGGACCGAAAAAGTGATAAACTATCACCCATCGAATGTTTTATTCAAATACTTTTACGAGCATGAACATAACAAGGTCGCTCGGAAATCTTTTCATTTTTAGGGAGTGTGAAAAGAACTTAAATATTACGCTGTAAGTTTCGTTATTTTCGTGTTACCATGATGAGTACGAAAAGATGACAAAAGTATACTCAATTACGTTCTCATCGCTTTTTGAGCACGAGAATGAACACAGACTAAGCCCGAGGTTTTTCTAAAAAAACCCTAAAAAGTAAGTGTGTATGCGACGAAAAAGACAAACAAATCACAAAAATTGTCCATACTTCATTATTCGGAACCCCAGTCTACCCATATACGAGAAAAAACACTCACGAAACTATCAGGTTTTTTATAAAATATATTTAGAAAAAGTAAAAAATGAGATAAATAGGGATAAGAACTCATTTTCACTATTCCATTTGTATTTGACCAAAAAATTTGTCCAAAATCCCTTTTTCACCTCGTATTTCGGCGGTTGATTATGGAGATCTCGAGCGATCATTCGGTGAACGGTCTACATAGAAACAATAAGTACCTCGTCTCCTTCCTCTTAAATGGTTTAAAATTCATTTTAATTGGTTAAAAGATGAATTTTTGGACCATAGACGCGCGCTTGGGCCGCTGCAGGTGCCCTATATCGGGGCCTGCGGAAATCAAGGATTTGTGTAGGTGCCTAACAATTCACCTACGGAAACCCTACTCTATAACCAAAGCCTAGTTGTGGCAGTGTAAAAACCCAAAAGAAAAAGATACGGTGGACCAAAAAGAATTATAAATTATGATAATTAAAGGTGTTAACTTCTTTCCTTCATCTCCATGCAGGTATTTTGGTTACAAAGATGTTGGAGTGGAGAGAAAGAGAGCATGAAGATGATGAGGCAATGGCTTTGAATGATCCTGACACCATAAATTCCCTACGAAAGTGTGGTTTATTAAAATTCTTCAAGATCCAGGGCATGAGAGCCTAGCTGAGACTGTTGGAATATTTGGTCCGTATGTGGGACGTGGACCAACAAGTATTCCATGTGGGTGTTCATGTTCTCTCCTTGGACATCAAAGACATCTACTTATTGACAAGGATGTCTCGTCGTGGGGTGCAAGTGACCTTAACAGGAGGTCGATGTGGGGGTTTACCAATGAGTGAATACATCAGACTCTATTGTGAACCTGGAGCTGAGTGGCTCAAGGGAAAGGTGGCTATCAGAGGTGGTCTAGATGATCACTACAATGCATGGAATGTGCTATTAGGTCATCTAAATATGTTTGTACAATGTTCTTAATATCATGGAAAGCATAAGACATAGCACATTGAAACATGGCACTGGAATTCTTCAAACCGAAGGGCAGTTTCCGGTACGAAAAAGTGCCCAAAGGAAAAATGAAAGCGGTTTTGTGTTGATCTGTGGGTAAGATATTGATTTAATTATATCTGGAGAAACCATCCATCAAAGAGAAGATTTCACTTCCGGTGCAATCGTCGACGATTTGGTCAACGAAGGGGGTAGGAAAGTTGTCCTTAGGACAAGCTTTGTTGATATCCCTATAATCAACACAAACATGGATCATACCTTGTTTCTTGTTAACCGAAACTAGATTGGATACCCAATTAGTCAAAGCCACTGGATAAATAAAGTTGGATTTAAGAAGTTTTTTGACTTCAAGCTTGATAGCAGCTTCTTTACGGGGGTGGACCAGGCGAAGTCTCTGATGGACGAGTTTAGCGTCCGAGTAGGTCTTAATCTCGTGTACAACAATATCAGGGTCGATACCCGACATCTCTTCGTAGCTCCACACGAATATGTCACAAAATTCTTAAAAAAACGATTTATACGTAAAAACCTCATCAGTGGAACATGAAGCTCGAATGTGGACATTTTTGAAAACTCCAGGTTTAATTGATATGTCGAGGGGGATGGTGGGAGAAATGTTGCTTAATTTCCCTTTGTATAACACATCTTGTGTGGATTCAGGAACCGAAGAAATAACGACAATGATCGACGGATTCGAGATCCGTTGGTAAATCTCGATGGTGTGTTGTTCGAGAAAGAGAATGGAACGATGATGTCCATCATCCATAGGGGTATCTTCCATTGACATAACCGACATAATCATCTCGTTCGTGGGAAAAATAACGTGGAACGGATCAGGAGATGAATCATCAAGAGAGTGAGTAGAAGGGTCAGCCTATTGAATGGCTTGGTTAGCGGATTCAACCAGACTTAAAGGAATCTGGTCATCGTAGCGAAGATAATCACTGGGTGTGGGTACTATCCATGGGTTAGAAGACACAAGAGTTTCGTGGACGGAGGTGGATATCATGTTAATCGAGGAAACCAAAGGAGGTGGAACGTCGGGTGGTGGTATTGGAAACATACCCATCAAAGTGGAATCTTTTAGTAGACCCACACCGACATTCGTATACCCAGGGGGTGTCTTTGCAATGAAAGGTACATTTTTGGTACGTGTATCGGAGTTAAAGAAGGCTAGTTGGTCTACTGTAACTACTTTTCCCTGGTGTGGAAAGCGCACGATACAGAAAAGAGTAGACACGATTGCATGCATGGAATCGATCCAGCTACGGCCAAGTAAAATATTGTAATCGAGAGGTGCGTCAAATACCTCAACTTCAACGTTGATCGTTTTTCATTCTAATGTAATAGGCAACGAAGGGAGAACACCATACGGTTTAAAGCTAGAGCCATTAAAGGCTCTAAGCGTGTTGTGTGATTCAGTTAAGGGAGGAGAGCCAATGGCTTTCTAGAAGGCAATAGACATGACACACATCGAGGCACCCTCGTTAATAACTATTCTAAGAATGTTCTTGTCGGAAAACAACTTGTATTTGAAATGCGAGCTGCGAGGGTAACCTTGGAATGTGATCTTCCAAGTCAAAAATTATTAGATTTTTATCCGTGGGGTCGATTCCACCGATATCTTTCAACAGTGCCTTTCATTGTGTGGGACAACTCTAAAGGACTTCGAGGGCTGACATCGTAGATGGTTCTTATGCTAGATCTTCTACGATGTTGTATTTCTGGGCAGCACGTGCATGGGGATTGAAGGGAGACTTCCGAACCACACCCTTAGGAGGAGGGAGAAGGAATCTATTAGAGCTCGATCATTCGAGATGAAGAGGATTGTTGGAATCTGGAGTCGAGGGATATTGTTGAACCAATGGAGGTGGCATATTGTCAACTTTCTCCTTGGAGGAAGAGTAATATTTGGCACGAGTGGTAAGTGTGATGTCATTCTTCTTTGAATCATTGTTAGTAGTGGAGGAAGAAGTTTGATCATGGATGAACAATTGATCTTATTGTTGAGAAGGAAAGGGTTGAGACAAGACAGTGAGTGTAGGATTTTTTGGTGTCCCTTGGAGTAACTTCGTGACCTCAGTGCGTCTCGGACATTCCTTCGTGTAGTGATCATCACCATAGATAAGGAAAGGATAGCAAGGTTTGTGTTTATCCTTATCATCAGTAGGTTGTGACTTGGTCTTGTCGGGTTGTGGATTGTTATTTTTATCCTCCTTATTCCTACCCTTCCCTTTTTTGGATTTATTCTTACTGGTAGGAGTCGATTGAATGACGTTCACCTCTGAAGTTTTATCGGTGGGAGGGGTGGGAATTGGATCAGTTTGAACATTAGAAGCATGGTATTTGGGCATGGTGTGAGAGGCCTGCGCAGATTACGGTTGGGCATGGAAAGTACCTATCACACCATCGGCAGCATGAGAAGCTACTGGGGTTGTTGAGGTGGTTGTGGTAGAAGGACGAGATGCGTCAAGGAGAAGATCGTAAAGAGTACCTGTTTGTGAATAAACGAGATCAAGATATTGGGCATGACTGATCACCTGTTCTTCGATGACAACTCTGCCCATAGAAATTTATTTAGATATGTCATTCATGAAGTATTTCATGAACCATTCTACCAATAATTGATCGGGAAGATCGAGTTTGATTAGATATCATCTTCGTTTCCACTCATGAATGTGATCAGAGATATGAGTGGCTTTAATTTTCTTGAAAGAACTCAAAATCTCAGTTCTCATTTCATAACATATTGGCAACTGGTAGTGAGTGAGGAAAGTCATGGGTAGGGTATTGAAATCAGTGAAGAAGCCTTGCGGTAACTCTATATACCACTTCGCGGCTGAACCCGTGAAAGTTCATTGAAAAAGATGTAGCCGAATGGAGTCATCCATCAAAGAGTTGGACGAACACCAAAGGTGGAAATCCATGACATGATTGTTCGGGTCCTCTCTAGGTTTACCATCGAACTTAGGAATGTAGGATGATAGTTTGGCTGGTATGACATGCCAATGAGGAGAGTGACGGATAGGGTCATTCAAAATTCGACACAGATTAGGGAGGTCCAAAGTGGCCAAAAAGGGTAAATGTCTATTCACATGAGGGTACTAGTGACTATGGGGAGGAAGTCCCATCGGTATACCAGTAGGACCGTAAGAAATTTTCATATAATGTGAATATCCAGGAAGATTCGGTTGTTGGTGTGGTGGAAAATAGCCCATGGGGTTGTACTGATTGGGTATGTTCCCTTGGAAAGGGATAGTAGACGGAACGTTCGAACCCCAAATGGAATTGGAGGTCCCGGGGTAAGGTTGGCCCATACCGGGGGGTACGAAAGAGGTTACTTGAGGTTGTTTCCCCCCAGTCGATTGAGTATTTCCCTGGGTAAGAAAGTTCCAATACTAGGATAAATTTGTCGGGATGTTCTATCCATAGGGTGGGGTGGGTGGAGGTTGTCCTCCGACTGGAGGTTGTGTCCCCATTAGGGTTTGACCTCCAAGTGGGGGTTGAAATTGGCCCCCGGGATTAAATTCTCTACCAACAAGAATCTGATAATTAGGTGTGAAAGACTGAGTAATTCCATTAAGGTCGGGTCCGTCAGTGAGAGGTGGATAAGACCCTCCGGAAGGGGGCTGAGGAAGTGTCAGAATAAAATTGGGAATAGGATTGTACCCAAGAGGAGTGAAGACTCCAGGAGTTTCGGATGGGACTTGGGTAGGAACATCAATAGAAGCATTCAACGCATTATACCCAAGAGGAAGTGATGGGATCTGACTAGGTAAAAGTGGTGTGCCAATAGGTGTTTGGCTAGCCACCGTATTCCCCATGGGAATAATCGTAGTATTTGGGACCATCGCGGAATGGGCCTGATGAAGAGGGATGGTTGAACTGGAACTGGCTGACAATGCTTCTGACCCAGGAAAATAATAGCATGTTGTATTGTTAAAGTGATCCAAACGTATCGTAAACATGTAAGATGCTTTGAGTGGTTCAGAAGTGGTAGGTATTTCAACTCCTGTCTCTGAGGTAGGAGGGTTCCTTCTAGAAGTCAGAGTCTGAGCTATGTCAGTGTTCAAATAAGGATCTTCGTTAAGGCTAGCAACAATTTCAGGAGGTAATCCAGAAGTGTCAATAACAATTTCTCCGGACGAATTGAGTCGGAGAATGCGTCTCTCATATCCAAGAGGTAGGCGGAAATCCTCTAGAGGGCTAGAAACAATTCAAAATCTCTCTAGAGAATCAGTCCTTTCCGGTTGTGAAGGTACGTGGTCCTGGATCTCACTATGTTGAGGCGAATCCTTAGGTAGGTTAGGAGGCAAGGTTTGAGAAACTTCCGGATCTTTCGGAGGTAGTCCTTGCATCCTACGTGAACGATGTGGAGGGTCGATGTTGGCTAAACCGAAAATTCTACGAAAAAAATCAATGACCAAATATGTTAACAAACAATACTCACTAGTAGAATCTAGGAATCAAAACCAAACAAACAAAACCTTCCTATTCCGAAGTCACTAGTTGGTGATGAAATCCAATGTCGTGAAGTAGAGGCAAGAAGGGGTTGGGTTAGGGTGGAAAATTTATGTTGACGACTTGCTTAACAGACTTACACCCTGGTGCAAGCTCCCACACATAATCATGGGTATACCCTCCAAGGATCGTGAGTGAGTCTGGCCAACGTCGATTCCAGGTACTGTGGAGAATTTCCCCTCCACAGTCACCTTGTGTAAGACTCTAAGAATATGGGATGCTAAAGTTACCACAAACAACAGTGATGCCTGGGGAAATAGTCGACAGTCCGATCCACATGCAAGGACAGGGTATCGAGCCTGAAATCAACTTGAGATGCTTCCACTTATCGTTGTGGGTATACCTTCAAGAGACCCCCATAATATGTGTGATATCTACACTGAGACCAACAAAGCAGGGTGAGTAACTCTACCAATATCAATGCGACCTCAGGTTTGACCCTTGTGTGAGAAGGGCTTCCCAGGAAAAAATGTTGCAAATGGATTTGAACACTCCCTATCACAAGATACTATTGTGTGTTTTGTGCTTTGGAGAGTGTGTCTCACTGCCTATTCCAAAGCTCTAGAATAGCTAATGTTGGTGTAAAAGAGCCCTAGAAAAAGTTACTAGTTAAATTTTAGAGTTTCGCAATATTATTAAAGGTTGTTGTGGTGTAAGACTTTGACCCAATAATGCGTAAATAGCAATGAATGATGCAAACTTTCATTTGATAAATTCTATATACAATAGGGAGAAAGTATTTTTCTGGAACAATGCAAACTACGATGTACAATTCCTTTCTTTGAATGCAGTACCAAACAATCATCAAAAATGTAATTTCACTATTCGTTCTTATTCAATGTTTCAAATGCCATTATTTTATGTATAAATGATTTCTTAAAAGACTAAAAAGACTTCCTTTTTTTCCTTTCGAGAAACCAAAACAGATATGTAACTAAGAAAGGATAAGCAATTAATGAAAATAAAGCACTCAACAAACACCCAAATCGATCTTTCAATGGAGATAAAAATAAAAAATTGCAAGAAAATGTCTCTTCAAATATGAATAAGAAATGTTTTTCTGATCATTAAGCAATCCAGAATATGTAACCAACCTACAAATCCAAATCCAAACCAAGATCTTTAATCGCGAAAGAACTCGGACGCAAGTCTAGAGATTATATCCTTGTCGATAAAAATAAAAAACGAAGATTGAAAAAATATCAAAAGAGAGGTATTCGATCTCCGAAACCAATCAATATCAGGCTAAAACAATCAGAAGAATTCAAGAATTGGCATTAAAAATCCTTGTCTAGTTGTGTAAAGCAAAAATGGACAGTAGTAGAGGCCAAAACCCAAACCCAAAAAAAAATTCAAACGTCGTCGTAGGTGGGCAGTATAACACAGTGTGGAAATGGATGATTTATGTGAGCCAAAAACATGCAGGATGCGGAAATTCCACACCGAAACAAACCACCAGGGTGCAGAAATGAATGGTTTCTGCAGGATATCTATAAGGTGTAGTGCGGACGCGTTCGAAAAATCAAGAAATTAGGGGAAAAATGCAAAACATCTAGGTGTAATTTTAAACCCAGGGAGAGTGAATGGGTCTCCCAGAGACTCAGAGATTGATATCAAGTAAAACGAATAGGTCAAAAGCAAAAGGCCAACAAAAAACCACAATCAAGTTGTCTTCCCCAGTATGGTCACCAATTTTGTTATTGGGTAAATCAGTAGATGCGGACATGAACTGATCCCCCTAGATCCACCTGGATCTAGAACAAAATGAGACGGAACAAGACACTTTCCCTAAGTTTCAATCATTGATTTTACTATATGAAGAGGAATATATAACATACCTTATGAATCACTTCCTTGTATCTTTTTGTCCCTACTTCACTCCAGTGCTCTTGTAGAATCAAATCTGTGACAACACAAACCAACCAATGTGAAAGAAACAATAGTAGAATTCAATGACAACCTAAACATGTGATCAAGGATTCATGTAATAAAACACTAGTCATTTTATGGGAAAGAGGCGTGTCACCGTATTATATTAATGAAAAGTAGAATATAAAATTGAATCGCCTTAATGTCGTAAGTTCCCTTTTAGTGGTCCTTTGTTCCAACACACACATACACTTGCTCCAAAAGTTGCATGAATATAATCTACTAAAGCTTTGCAAGATACCAGATATAAAAAATATGCAGAACAAAAATAAAATGCTAGTAATGGCAGAATAACAGTAAAATATCCAGCATAATCTTCACAATACACAGAAATGATATGTGAAATAGCAATAGAAAAGCACTTTGATTCAGAAAGCAATGTTCACAGGCCTCTTCGAGGGGGCAACCTCCAGTCGAGCAGCGCTTTGTTAAAATAATCTCCAAGATAGGGTTTTCATACCCTCGACTCTTATTTATACTAAATATGTCTATTAAGAGAAGCATCTAGAGGAAGATCCTTCTAGAAGCGGAAGCTTCTATTAGGTCTTCTTACATCCGCCTTATTCTATTTTATT
>SNQJ01S0007580.1:25509-79859 GCA_010110895.2 Picea sitchensis
TGTCTTTATTAACAGGATAGACATCTTGGGTGGAGGAATATAGAGAACTGTAGATAAGTGGATTGGCGGGTGGATGAGAACAAAGTTATTACGCTATGGCCAAGCTGTCTGGGAATGAGCTCATGGGATGCATTCCTCTTAATGAGTACAACTGGTAAGCAAGGGTGATAGGTGATTGATGGATCGAACTTCCCGCCCTTAGTCACACATTTGACATTTCCCACTAGACCCACGCACTCATCCAGAAACCAACATGCCCTTACTAATATTTATTTATTTACAAATTCAAGACAAACATCTTCACAAATTAGATCATTTATGGATGAATTCAATAGGAGCTACATTATATATCATAAATTTCATCATTCATTGAAATTTATTGAGGGAATCCTAAAAGATTTTCTACAAAGATTTTCCACAAACAAGCATTGGGAAGAACAATCTCTGACTCAAGGAGGAAAACATCGGTCTTAATGTAGCATTGGGAAGAACAATCTCTAACTCAAGGAGGAAAGAAACATTAATATTAATAGAAATTAAAGATTTGCGTAGAGAGACGTGTTGAGGTGTGGTTTGACAAAACTGGACATATTGGTGTGTAATTAAATGAACATTAAATATATGTAGACGAGAGTTATTGTTTCAGGTGGTGAGATTTCAGATATCCAGGGGGTGTAATCAACACCATCCCGATGGCGGCCGCATATGGATAGCAATGATGATCTGCAAGGGGATGGGTCACCACCTGTTCAGTCTATGTCTAATCCATGGGAATATGGAGCGTAATATCTCCATTACCCACTACTGCAAACAGTCGCCTTGTGTAAAGAAATGACCCTCATTACAGATTTAGTCACTGAGTCGAGTCACTTCCTTGGTCATAATAAAAGCCGGCTGGGAAGCTAGAATAGATTGGGAAAAGAAATAGTATAACGCACCCCAGATCTTGCATGATAACAACATGGTTCATTTTTAGACCAATTGATGGTGTGCCATTTGATCAAGTACTATTGATCGGTGGTACGAGACGATAGAAGCAATAGAAGGTTAGATTGCTTGGCATGGTAAATCATGGTTTAGTGAATGAGTAAGTGGAGGTAGGTAAGGTTGCTTGGAAGGTTCGTTAGCTATCGGTGGGTATGTTTTGGGTTATACCTTATACCATTTGTTCTTTGTTCGTGGATGGGTTATACTATCATTTTGATTGTACACATCGATCGATCGGGTTATACCTTTTTGATGCAGTAACAACATACTATGTGGAGATTGCATCACATCATCATGGATGCTGTGTGCTGCAACGCCACATCAATTTCTCAACTGGAGGGCATCGACAACATCTAGTGTCTATAATAGTTGCAAATGCATTGGTTCTTTCTCAAGATGCTTATGGAAATTACATTGTACAATATGTTTTTCCATTTAAATCCTTTATCAGAGCCATAAAACCCAGTTTTAGTGTTGATATAACCATTGAGACTTGTTGTGGGTCTTTTGTAGACCAGCAATATTAACAGAGTAAAACTCTACAGTACAAATGAGACAGTCCTAAAAGTATTTGCAAACGCTGGTATAGAATTGGTTGTTGGAGTGTCAAATGATAACGTTGGCAACATGACAAATCCAAATAAATCCATTGAATGGGTTAATGAAAACATTCAGGCCTACTTACCAGCCACAAAAATCATAGGTATAGCAGTGGCGAACGAAGTTTACACAGGAACTAACACATAGTTAATGGAAAACCTTGTTCCTGTAATGAAAAACATCCATTCAGCCCTTGTCAGTATTGGTGCAAACACGAATATTAAAGCTACCACTCCCCATTCTCTTTCTATACTGGGGACTTCATATCCATCATCTGCAGGTTCCTTTGAATCAATATGGAGAACCTAATCGAACCGCTTTTGGCTCTCCTATCTCATATTGATTCTCCTTTCTTCATAAATGCTTATCCATACTTTGCATACAAGGCTGAACCAAGCCAGATATCCCTGGATTATGTACTTATTCGAACCAAATGTAGGTGTTGTTGACTCGAACAGTAATACTCGCTATATAAAAAAATGTTATATGCACAGGTTGATGCTATTTATCCTGCACTATTTGCACTAGGATATCCTAATTTAGAAGTCATAGTCTATGAAACTGGATGGCCTTCAATGGGTGATGCCGATGAATCAGGTGCAACTCTTCAAGATGCACAGACTTGTAATGGAAATTTGTTTCATTTGCTGGCTCAGAACAAGGGGATTGCTTTGAAACCCAATGTTGTTTTGCAGGCCTACCTATTTGCATTATTCAATTGTAACAACCCAAAGCTTTGGGAAAAACATTTCAATACTTATGGCTACTAGCCTAACCTTTGTTTATACAATTTAAAGATCCTGACATGCAACTACATCTTTATGTGTAGACAAAATCTGGCCACCTGAAATAACCTATTGGTGGTACATAAGGGGGCTTCTGAGGCTAGAAAAATTACTTATCAGATGCTTTTCTAGACAAGGTTTCTGTTTGGATTCTTCAGAGTATGAATGCCTGGAGCTTCCATTAAAATTTGTTGATGTTGTACCACAGAAAATAGCTTGCTCTCTCTGATCCTCACATTGCATAATTTCATATGTGTGCCCTCCTAGCACCTCAAATATCCCTCCAAAAGTTCTTTTGTTTTACCCAGAACCTCTTATTTGGATTTTAAGATGTCATTGTGTAAGGTGAAAGGTTTGTCCGTTGAACTTTGGCAGTTCGGGTAATAATTCCTTTGTTGTTGTATGCACATTCCTACAGGTTCTGGCTAAATCTAAATCATGCATTAATTCATCTAACCCTCTCCCTTTTGCATCTCTTTCTGTTTAAACATTTATTGAATGCTCTGCCTTTGAAAATGCAGTTAGCAATCCAATCCCTTATGACAACGTTCTAAATCCTCTCTCTGAGACATCTCTTGAAATTAGCTCTAACCACTTTTGCTCACACGTGATTTGCTTTATGGGAGGAAAAAGGTTATGTTGCTTTAGAAGCATACATCACTCTCATGCAGTTACTTCTAAGTGGAGTGGAGCTCCCTTTGCATTCTCCTCTCCTCTTTTGCTCCAACATTTCCTGAAACACCTTGTAGTCTTCAAACAAAATGTAGTCTACCATTTCTCTAACATGAGCAGAATAACTCGGTATGGATATACTGAGATGAAAAATATGAAGATAGAACATTTCATGACAGCCTGAGTGGCAAAATAAGAGACTCACTGACCATATTACCTCCTTTCCAAGGAGAGTCACCCCACATGCTTCTAGCATTAATCAGGGAATGGTGTCAATCACTGCTATTCTCACAATGAACAAAAACATGGAGAGGCCCTCCTTAAATATACATTTAGAATTTTTAGGGGATGCATAATCATTGGAATGATTCGGTTTGTCCTCATTAATAATAGTCCCTAATCCCTACCATATGTAACACTCATCCAACCGATATGATATATATATACATTTTTAATTATTATTATTGCAAGAACTAACATGAAGAGATCGAGACATCTTGTATTGAGTGTAGTTTGACTTGGAGTTGTTTGTGAGTGGATTCATGCTAGTGATTACTTAATAAATGTGAAATGAATAAACAACAAGTCACATCATGGTATTTAAGATGTTAGACTTCTTCAAATTGTCAGTGGATTTTGGTTTTATCGAGTTTGTATTCTTGGGAAGCGGAACACTCTTGCCAATGTTTATCTTCATAGTTGAATAAATTCAGTAAGGATGAAATTGACAGAGTCGTGGAGTGCAAGTATGTTCTTGACCTTGTTTTCTAGAGAATGTTACACTGTTGAGGAGAGTGATGGTTCCCTTACGCTGGGCTAGCACAGCTGGCCCCTCATAGTTTCCTCTGCGTGGCAAGGTTTCTAGGTCTTGGGTTCAGTTATTTGTATCATTTCTCAGCATCTTGCAGGCTCAGTAACTATATAAGAGGAAAATAAATCTTAAGTTTTTAAGACAGTTAAATACTCCTACCCTATCTGGATAAACACACCAGGATGAATGCTTCACAACAATCCAATACGTCTTATGTCTGGATGAGCACACCAGAGTTAATGATGAAATGTTGGTTCGTAAGATAAATGTGGCCAAGCTTCTACGAGGATCATCATGGACTGTGGGATAAGCGTTAACAAATATGCCCATGTCCACGCCCACACCTCTTTCCCTTCTAGGATGTATTTTATTCTCTCTCCAATGTCTTTTCCCAGCCTCTTTTCTCTCTGAATTCAGAAGTTGCAAACTCACCCTGTTAAAAATGTAATCTTAGCAATTCAGCAATGATATTCAAGTGTTTATGAGGTTTTTGAATCTATCCAGAATGTTAAAAACTCAAATCCAGCAATAGAGATTGTTCAGAAATCAAAAGGTTTTTCTTTGTCAAATTAGAGTAAAGCACAGATTGCATTTAATTTACAGTTGGCTTTGGCCAAGGCAACAGAAGAGTCACAGGTATAGGCAGGGAGTTCTAACTGTCCTAATTTAAAGTAGTTATGATATCTTTAGAGGAGGTAAGGAGATTTGATAGTCTTAAAGGCTATTCTAAGGTAAGGCTATGTAGCACCCCATATCTTGGCCTGCACATCATGAATCAATTGGTGTCAGCAGGTAGTATGAACACTCGGTTCTCTGATATTCGATTTATCTGTTTTCAGGCAATTTGAACTTCTATGATGGGTGATAATATTATGAGCTACTGGGAAACAATTGGTGTGCTGACAGAAAAAGGAAATCCCAAATTGAGTAGCACTGGAAAGAATTTTTCTCTATGGAAACTAGGATCACTTGATGAAATTACTATTTCTCTTTTCTTATTTGGTGATGAATACACCCGTCACTGGAAGGAATTGCCTAAGAGTATCTTATCAATATTCAATTCCAGAATACGCTATGAGGACAAGGGAAACTAATTTTCTCTTAGTGTATTTGGAGTTGACTAAATTGTGAAATTGGGAACTTATGTAAACTATGGTGTCTGCAAAGAGAAGTGAAAGGATGGAATGCCATGCACTGTGATTATAAACCAGTATGTTGTTTAACACTGTAATCAACCCAAATTGTCATAAATACAAAATTTTGTTGTGGGTGGTCAAGCCCGGTTTCAAAACTGATAACAATAAAGAGATGAATTATGACAACAACAAAGATCCGGAATTTGGGGCTATTCCATTCACATAACACTTGAATTAGAATTGAAATAAATCGAAAAACTTGAAATAATATTTGTTCCTAAATTTTACTTGGGTTCCTAAATTTTACTTGGGAAGGTCCATAGGCCCTAAGTGCTAGAACCATGCTCTGATACCATATGTAACACCCATCCAGGATGTTAAAACTATTAATCTTCCATTAAACATACACAATAAAAAAATTCTTTAACATAATTTCATTTCATTTACACAATTCTTTTACATTTGCTCAACGATAAATCTAAATAGCATGATGAAATAAGTAATAGGTTAACTCTAAGATTTTCAACTTAAAACAAAAGTATATACAAAATATCAACAACAAATACCATTGAAAAATACCTCTTCCTTAGTTTGTCGAAGCTCATCAATTGCAATGTAGTCCTAGGCGCTTCCAAGCATTCTTTTCCCTCTTTCTCAGAGTGAAACAACGAAATCCTCCCTGCCAACTAGGAGCCTAGCCGGCTTCCTACCTCCAAGAAACCTTTTGGTTTCTTGGCCCTCCGTGCCTGTGACTCCCAGAACAGCAAAGCACAAATGCTCAAAGAAAACTATCACAAGAATTATATCTTCCAAGAATTTCACAACCTCTCATCATGCTCAAACCTCTCCATCTTCTCCCTCCTCTCTACTTCTTCTCCCTATTTATCAAGTTTCCATACACACTTCCCCAAGTCTCCTCAACCACCCTCATTATTATCCATCAACCTCTCTTATCTAGATATTTTGGGAAAATATTAAAATAAAACTAAATATAAATGATTTGCATTAAACAATAATAAATAAAATAAAAAGTCTTTATTCTCATGCTAGATAATAAATGTTATTTGATAATTTTCCCCAAAATGTACATAACACTCCACCATGCTCATTTAATTCATCACACCCACGATCTGTCAAAGTCAAGAAAGTATTTAATGCTTCTAGATATTTGTATGCAATATAATTTACATATTCAATAAACATTCAATTAAATAGTTAATAATTTACTTTAATAATTAATACATTAATTACTTATACTAGTGTACATGGGTAGGGTATGTGTGTAGCTAGCGAACACATATCTCATGCATGTACTAATGATAAACAATCATTGCCTCTAGTGCATAGTTCCTATATGATCATCAAGACATGTAGGACAACAGATCAAGTAATGCATTATTTAATAATCTTAACAAACTAAATTACACCAATTCATCAATAACTCATTGTCACACTTAAAATATCATTAGGAAATCAAAGAGGGGTTTAAACATGGTAGGAATCAAGTGAGTAAACAATAGTGGCATCTTTGATCCCCAATTAGTATTCTCAACTTACATCGAAGCATCCTTCATTCCTAACCTACTTCCATCTTCCATCCTATCCTTTCCTCTGTTGGACTAAGATGGAACGTCAACTATATTGACCTAATTCCACATAGAACCCATAAGCGGAAGTGTCATACATCTCGACCAAGCTTCCCCAATAGGAAACTAGTAGTCGTCATCACACATCTAGGGGAGCGTGACTTCACACAATCCTCCCACGACTCTAGGTTTCGGAGGATAAACGGTGGGAAATACCTCCACCCCTCCTCATAGAAATAGGGTCAACACCCTACATCAAGCCATACTGTGCAACTACTGTTCTTAGAGTCACGTCATCAAACATCCACTCTAGGTAAGTTGTGTATCCTGTCAAAACCACACTTACCATAGATCATAGTAATATTTCAAATCATAAATTAAATAGTAAGTACAACTTATAACATACAATATCTTCTTGATGTCTACGACATCCCAGTTACCTCAATACTATAGTCATTTGGCTATCACATAACTCATCATCCTGTACATTAGTTCACCAATAACACATATTGATGCAGATACATCACAAATTTATATAAGAATCCATATTTGCATTGATGCTCAATTAAGAAATGTATCCCTCTTTACATCATGCATTGTATCTATTATACATTCACAACATAACTTGAATTGGTATACATGTACCGAACTTACCCATTTTAATTTTCATGTTTAAATAATCAAATAACTATCTTTGTCATGAGCATATATCATGTAACATACAAATAGGTCTAGAGGTACACATCTCAATGTCTAACAAAGTCTAACTGACTCCAAACAAATGCTAAAATTTGAATAACTAAGATTAGTAAACAACAATGTTCTAACTACCCAAGGTCAAAATATGGGACGTTACATGAGGCTTATCTTTGAGTCTCACCTCACGAGTACTTCATTTACATCTTTTGTTTTTATCCATTCTTTTTTTCCATGCGATATTGGCACCTCTAAGCTCCTCCTCTCTAGACATTCAATCTATCCAGATCTCAACCCTCGAGATCCAGATCAATGGTATCAAAGCATGTACGCTCTCCATCAAAACAAAGGTTTGAAGCATATTGTGGGTTCAAACATTTGAAGCAATCACCAACCTCCTGTTGGTACTATCATAATCCATTTGTCGGCCCATACACTGTAAGCATCACAGTTGGTCCACATGCACTACAAGGATTTTTTTTTCCTTGGATCTTCGTTCACCATTACAAGGAGAACCATACATGGATTCACTACATCCATACATGGATCCACTACATCCATTGGTCTGTAACATTTTAAACAAAATTTCAGGGTGTCCATGTTGCGACGGAGGTTCCACAACCTATACAACAACCCATGTTGCTCTACAAACCCTTGGCATCCTTTGTGACCCTCTACACTCAACCAAATTCAAAGAGGTGTTGTGACCTCTACACAACATTTCATAGCCTCTAACACCTCTCATTAGATATATATTTTTAATATCTCAAATGGGTGTTTCGTGGAATCTCATTTGGCTTCCTCGTTTGAGAGATATCATCGATTGAATCTTAGCATGTATTTGACCCAAGGAAGTCGCGTGTACCACCATATTCAACAGTATTTTTCTCCCTGATCAGGAAACTATAGAAGGATTTCCACATAAGGATGGAAATATATCTTCAATATCTCAAATGGGTATTTCTCAGAATCTCATTTTTCTTCCTGGTTTGAGAGATATCATTGATTGAATCTTAGCATGTATTTAACCCAAGGAGGTCACGCATACCACCATATTAAAAGGTATTTTTCTCTCTACTCAAAAACCTACAGAAGGAGTTTCACATATGAATAGAAATATCTCTTGAATCTCTCAAATGGGTATTTCACGGAATTTCATTTCATTGTCTGGTTTATGAGATATCTTTGTTTGAAGTAGCACATGTTTGTAACCAGCATGGTTGCGCACCCTTCAAATTCAGCCTAGTTTTTCTCACTCCATGGGCCACCGTAGAACAAGTTCCATATACCAATGTAAAGATATCTTCAGTATCTCAAATGGGTTTTTGAAGGAATTTGATTTCATCACATGTAACAGAAGTTATGAATATATTTGCAAAAGGATGTTCACGACCCCCAAAGTCACGATTTTTCCATATTATTTTTTAAATTTTAGGATTTTATTAAAATTTATTAATTTTTCTACCCATGTGCAATGTCATTGTCAACTAGGTTATGGGTCAACTACAAACCCAGGGTTATGTTTCAACCACATAAAACCCTTCTCTTCATTGAGTATTTTCACATTGTAATCATAATGGTATGATAATGGGGTTTCTTTTTTTAGCATGGGTGAAATGATGGGGACCATCATTTTCTAAGGGAGGAGGAATGATCTGAATTTTAGGGGGTATATAGTGTAAATTCGGATGCAAAAGTCATAAATCTATAAAGCTAATAGATTTTCCATGTAGATCAAGGAGATGCCCATCTCCTCATTAATTAATTGGGATAACATGTCGCCCATATGTGTCAAAGAGATTCCCACCTCTCCATTATTGTATTGGATTTTATTTTCCACTTCTTAGTTAGTTGGGTAGCTAGATCTATTATTATAATAATAGAGACTCATTTAATGATCTCTTTCCATTATTGTATTGGGTTTTATTTTCCATTACTTAGTTAATTGGGTAGTTAGATATATTATACTAATAATAGGGACTCGTTTAATGAGCTCTTTTTTACTTTGTCCAATGGACCATTTTGTCAAAGAGAGTCCCACCTCTCCATTATTGTATTGGGTTTTATTTAACACTACTTAGTTATCTAGGTAGTTAGATCTATTATTATAATAATAAAGACTCATTTAATGAGCTCTTTCCATTATTGTATCGGGTTTTATTTTCCACTACTTAGTTAATTTGGTAGTTAGATCTATAATACTAATAATAGAGACTCATTTAATGAGCTCTTTTTGACTTTGTCCAATGGACCATTTTGTAATGCTATATAAAGGCCTAGCAAACCTTCTCATAATATAAAGTTATTTATTTTGGTTTCTCTCATATTTTATATTGATCATTGTGATATTAATTATCTTTGAGTGATTTACTAGTAACTAGTTTTAGAGGTGAGGCTCTTCTTTGAGCCTCACCTCCCGAGTACTTCATTTACATGTTTTGTTTTTGTCCATGTTTTTTTCATGAAATATTGACACGTCTAAGATCCTCCTCTCTTGGCATTCAAGTCATCCATATCTCATCCCCCGAGATCTAGATCAAATTAAAAACAACGTTCATGACCAAGTGGGGAAAATAGGATTATAGGAAGATGTTGTTCGAACTAATCAATGTTGAAGCGAGATTTCAACGAGCAATGGGCATTTCCTTTATAGGTCTGGTGGGGGAATGCAATGTAGTATACCTTGATGACGTTACCATTTTTTCAAAGGATACAAAAGATCACATCCCTCACTTGAAAAAGGTATTCAATAGATGAGGAAGATATGGCATATCTCTCAACCACAAAAAATATGCTTTTGTTATTGATGAAGGAAAATTGCTCGGGTTCATCATATCCAAGCATGGTATTCAAATTGAACCTGAGAGAACTAAAGAAATTGTCAATATTCCTTCCCCACACAACAAGAAGGCCATTCAATCATTCCTCGAGAGAATAAATTTTGTGAGGTGGTTCGTCCCCAATTTTTTCGAAACGGTAAAACCCATGCAAGACATGATAAAAAAGAATGTTGAATTCAAATGGGGACCTAAGGAAAATTAATCTTTTGATAAGATTAAGGAAAACATACCACAATCCCCTTCATTGTTGAGTCCAGACTTCAATCAAAAGTTCATTCTCGACACCTTCTCTTCCGACATCACATTCCCTGCTATTTTGATGCAGAATAATCTGGAAGGAGATGAGTTCTTTGTGACCTTTATGAGTTCTAGGATTCAAGGAGCAGAACGAAGCTATCCCAAGGTAGATAAAAAAAATTATGTTGTATTCAAAGCCGTCAAACACTTCAGGTTGTTCTTGCTCAAGTCTAAAACCAAGGTCATTGTTCCATACCCCGCTGTCAGGAATCTTCTGATACAAAAAGATTTGGTGAAAAACAGGGAAAATTGGACCATGGACCTACAGAAGTATGACCTAGATATCAAGCCTACAAAAATTATCAAAGGAAAAGGATTATGAAAACTAGTTGTTGAATCACCATGCATTGAGCTACATGAATATGCATTGTATCAATATCAATAGCTCTTGGAAAGAGAAGTCTATTACATCCCTGTCTGCTTAGACCCATGGTATTACGAGATGAAATAGTACTTAAATCATGGGTCATCCCCTCATTATCTGGATCCTAAAAGGAAACTGGCTCTCATACTCAAGTCTACTCAATACTAGGTTAACCAAGGAATACTATGTAGAAAAAACTACAATAGTGTTTTTCTAAGATATCTTGAAAAGAGAGATGTTGAAAAAGTCCTATCTGAACTTCATGATGGACCATCTAGGGGAAACTATGGTGGAGACACCACTTCACACAAAATAATCAGAGATGTATATTACTGGCCCTCCTTGTTCAAGAATTCTCATGTGTATGCAAGGAAATGCCAGCAATGTCAAAAGTCAGCAGGAAGAGAAAAGAAAGTTGTTTTTCCACTACAACCTATGATTGTCAAACGTTCATTTCGAAAATGGGGGTTGGACATAATTGGGGATATCAAACCCAATTATTCCCAACTACATAAATACATCTTGAAAGCCACTAATTATTTCACCAGATGGAGCGAATTGATCCCCTTGAAGACTATCAATGAAAACCAGGTGACTTCGTTCCTTGAGTCTCATATCATCACCAGGTTTGGAGTTATTGAATCATTAGTCTTTGATAACATGAAATATTTTTCCTCTCTGAGTTTGACTGAATTTTGCTCTTGAAATAAATATTAAAGTTAAGTATTCAATAAATTATTACCCACAAGGGAATGGATTGGAAGAATCAACTAATAAAAACCTCATTAAGATTCTCGAGAAAATTGTCAACGACCATCAAAGGAGCTAACACCTCGCCCTTAAGAATGCCCTTTGGGATGACAAAGTAACTCCCAATTCATCTATCGGTAACTCTCCTTTCTTCATGTTCTATGGACAGGAATCCACTATACCTACCCACACCTTCCTACTAGCCTTGAAATTAACCCAATCCATCAAAGATGAGGATTTCCTAGTAATGTAGGAGAGGTTAAACATGTTGTTAAAACTGGAAGAAGAAAGGGAGAAAGCTAAAATGAACCTAATGAACCATCAAGAAATAAATAAAAAATGGTTTGACAAGTTGAATGTAGGTAATAAATATTTTCAGGAGGGAGATCTCGTCCTCAAATGGGATAAATCTAATGAATTAAAGGGGAAACACACCAAATTCCAGAAGTTGTGGTTGGGACCCTATCTGATCCACTATAATATAGGTCCTGGGACCTTCAGATTTAGGAAATTGTAGCGAGATGAGGAGGAGATTCATGTCAATGGCCAAATCCTAAAAAATTACTTCTCCTAATCACCCCTAGTAATTTAGTCTTGTACATAGTAGGATTTTCTCTATTTTCCTTTCCCAGTCTCTGTCATTTTCTCCCCAATTATCTTCTCTTTTTCTCCCTGATTTGTTTTTTTGAAGACTTTGTTTCAATTTGTATCTTATTTTTACACTCGTCAATTTGCACTAACTCATTATTCGCCTCCCCATACCATTTTTCTTCCCCCTTAACCACAACCCTTGATTGTTCAACTCATGTAATTGCCTTTCTCTTTGAGTGCCTTTCCACTCAATAGTAATTGAGCAACCTTTATATAAACATGTATCTTGATAAGCAATGATGGTACGAAAAAGAGGAATCGGTTCACTCAAACCAAAAGAAATCTTATGACCTACCAACCCAATGCCTTTTGGTGGCTCCTATAATTTATCTTTGTTATGCGTGACCACTCCCACGAAACTCCTGTGTTCCACTCAAAAAATTTCAAATTGTCCTGAAGTTGATGTATTTTGCATAAATCTAGTGATACTTCCAAATATTCCCCTTACTCTACTATGTCTATGACTCATGAAGAGGGATACATGAGAATAAACCATCGACCAAGATCGGCATATCAAAGTAACTCGCGTATCACCCCTCTTCCTAATCACCTTCAAATATGTTGCAAAAGAAATAAATAAATTATATATCTAAAAGAGTGAAGGAATAAAAACAATAACATAAGGAGGTTGAAAGAACTACTAGACTGTGGGAAGTATGAGTAAACTCATTGGGGCTATGGATGTTTGTTAGCAGCGGGGCCATGCTTGTATGATACCAAGGCATCTTCGTCGGGGCTATGGATGGTCGTTGGCAATGAAGAAATGCCGGGAAAAAGAGATGAGGAAAACACTTAGGTCCATATCGGTCGGTAATCATTTTTTTGTTGGATAACTCCCATGTTTTACTATGGTTGTACTAAATAAATTTGCATTAACACTCACTAGAATTATGCAGAAGATCCTTGATAACAGGATTTTCCTCTAAGTTATTCTCATGTTGATTGGTGTGGGGTCCTCAATTTGTAAACTGCGGGAGATATTTAAAGGAAACAACCCCATTAATATGGTTTAAGTCATTTTATTTGAGCTCAGAGATAATTGGTTATTCCCAGTAAGTCTCCATTTGTTGTGATGACACAACACTCCCCCACCTAAAATTTTGGTCTTGTAGGGGGGCACCCTGTTATTTTTCATAAGGAAATACTCGACATTTTTTATCATCGAGCCTGTACCAAACAAGCTCACGTCCCCATATTCACATTTCTCTGATGACGACGCTTAATAACATCATCGTCGGAGATTAACTATGCCCCATCACCCTCACGAGCTTGCCCATATCCACCGACAACGACGTGCCCTTCCTCTCTCCTAGTCATAGCCCAGCTGGCATCATCGAACGTTTTATGAAGTACACCTCAGTATTTCCTTTTGTATTGGTCCCACACACCAACCAATACATACATTTTTCTCTCCCTTACACTTGGCAAGTTAACATTAGCTAACACTCTACAGTGAAATTTTTTCATCATCGGAAGTTTCTTAGTGAACTCTTACCTGCCTACACTCTCCATCGACAACAACATTGCCTCTACTCTCTAATGATTACCTTAGCGTCATTGATCTCACACTTGTCAAAGTAACAGGTCACTATGGCTATCTCGACATCTCATCAACATTAATAAAGATAGGATTATCACCCAACGGTCAGATAAATGAACGTTAAAAGGAATCTCCTTTCAAGATTAAACTCAGTAATTAAGCTTATGTAGCCAAATCTTGAATTATCGTCATCGAAGGTTCTCCCTTGCCTGTATCCACACCATTCATCGACATCAACCATTGATGGCAATGGCTATTTGGCTATCCCAATCTTTCAAATTAGCTCACACCTTAACGGTTATAACCATCGAACACCCACGAATACACTTGCTCTATTGTGTACTACCATGACCTGTTCTAAGTTGTATCACACCTTACTCATTAATTATGCTTGCTCTATTGTGTACTACCATGACCTGTTCTAAGTTGTATCACACCTTACTCATTAATTATGCTTGGGTTTGGAGGGAATCTGTGAATTTTTTTTAAAAAGCATCGAGACTCAAGTTTCTTTTCACTTTCTCGCTAAGTAAAACAACGACTGTGTCTGCAATTTTCTACTATCTCAGTCTAATTAATTGTTGTGCACGGTTTCTAAGTGAGTATGCTACTAATAATTACAATACTAGTATTTATACCCCTGAAACTAATCTATTAACTATTGATTTGTTGTTTGTGTAAGTGACGAAATGTCCAGGATGATCACTAGAAAGGGAAAAAATTAGACTTCTGGAACACTTGTTCCAACTTCAATCCCTGAGTCATATAACATTTATGACACCAATATCCATGAGGGGACGGAGAACTAGCTTACCTACGCCGATATTATGGGCATGGTTGAGAATGAAATGTTCTTGTCCAATGATCCATACATTGATGCATACATGAATATCTGGAAGATCGGGATACATATACTAGCCGCTCGCCCAGAGTTGTTTCCTTACAACGACGGAGACAAATGGTGTTTTGTGTATCTGCAGAAATATATAGGGTTGATACTCAACACTTCAAGTCTCCCCATCACTTCTCTCAAATAATAAGTTATCTGAGCTAGATATCAAACCTAAAGCCTATCATGGTGTTGAATGAGTCTTTTCTGGAACAATTCGGGGTGGAACATGAAGACTTCGAGACCCCGATGGAAGACTAGTTCTATGATGAATAATGGCCAGTGAAAAGGGTGAAAGGCATGTTTCTACATGATACCTCAAGATCCCTTATAGGGTTCTAAACACCATGATTTTAAGAATCTGTGGTGAGGAGAGAAACACTCATTTCAGGATGGAGTGGTTTCCCATGGCGTACATGGTAGCCTAGAAGGGGCAATCTTTCAATTGGGTGAGCATCCTCTCTTATCGCAAGGTGAAGCCAATATCCCAAAGTTATGAAAAAACCTGGTTTCTACATGTATTCCTACCTTATAGACATTATATGTGAAACCAACTCATTCCCCACATTTAACTGGGCATGCACCCCCTTAGCTTCTATTCCAAGGATCCTATCACTCACCTCTAAAGGACTTGGCTTTGAAGGAGCAATAGTCGTCGTTGTGGATTACTATTACAACAACAAAACATGAGCCATCGAGAAAGTACTCATAAAAGGAAAAGGGGAAAAGTCAACGAGAGCCAAGGAGACCTTGAAAGAAACATCAAATGGAAATTTGGACTTGATGTGAAGGATAATGCCTTATAATCAGCCTCATCTCTCAGCGCCTTTGCTGGTGTAAACATAGTATCAGTCCATGAATTCGCAGTGGCACTTGACGCTACAAATTTCAAGGTTGAAGAACTGGAAACAAGCTTGAAGACTATCAAAGAAGCAATAGCTAGTGAGCATAGGAAGGAAATCCAACAAACCAAGCAAATCCATGAAGAGGATATGGACAGGCGATTCCAGGCACAAGAGAAAGATCTACATGCTAAATTTAGAGAATCAACCTCACTCACCCAAAAGGCCCATGCAAGTGAGATGAAAAATATTAAGACCTCACAAGACCAGGAGGTAACTAAGCTCAAAGGAGAATTGGCCGAATTGATAACTTTCAATGAAAGAGGAGCAAGTGAAATAAGGAGGATATAGCTAGAAAACAATGTCTTGAGGAAATATGTAGAAGAGAGCCGAAACCAAACAACTTCTCTTGAAACCATAAAAAAAAAGACCATTGAAAAAAATGAAGAGCTTCGGGACACACATAAGAGGTTGTTCGGTGCAATTGACAAAAATCTAATGATCAGGTGTGAACAAGAAAAGTTAAATGCACAAGTGAAGATGATGCATGAGAAATACCAGGAAGCACTAGAAGCTCGCAAAAAAATCATAAAGTGGTAGGACTCACTGAAGGCATCATAAATCCCAGAGACCCTACCAATGTACTCATATGAACGAAGGATATGATATTTCTGACTCCTAGGTGCAGGAATGGAAACCATAGAAGATGTCTTAAAGACCCAAGATCATATCATTGCATCAAGTACAAAAGTATGGAGATCAATCGACAACATTCTCTTGCTATTTGGAATAGACCCCCTGAGGGATATCAACAAAGCTTCATCAATTCAAATGATTGTCGAAGACGTGGACATCAAAAGAAATCTCAGCCATAAATCCATCAAAGAAATCAGAGAAATCGATGCGGAGGTTATAGAAACAAGAATAATTCATCCATCCAGAATAATTACCCTCACAAAAGATTATGTGCAACGTGTTGAGCAAAGATTAAGGACAAAGGTCATCATCCCCATGTGCAAAGGCAAAGCAAAACTGGAAAGAACATGGCTCAATTGAGTGGATTCCATACTCAAAGACTCCAACATATGGAAGGTGTTCATAGACCCAAAATCATGATTGTAAGGGCCCTCTTGAGGACCACATTGTAACCGAAATGTTGCAGAACAATTATTTCAATGTAATCATATCAATGTCTCAATCAAGAAATGAAACTGAAGTGTCACTTTAGGATCCCGACCGTTCAGAATATAAGGAATATCTAGTAATCCCATTGGAATTCTATAAATGGGATGAATGTAAAAGAAACAGGGTTTTTGTTTCTTTTTGTAAGACAACATGTACTATTATTGTTGAATGAATGAAAGAAAAAGAGACATTTATAGAGATGATGGAAATTATGTGTATGAAAATGATTATTCAATTTTATGCATATATGTTTATGCAGTTTTTGAATGTTGATCTATGAATTACTTATAGGTTAACATTATTTTTTTTACAGTTGATATTATCTCTCTTTTATGTCAAGTACAACAACCTGGTGATTCAGTTTACTAATCAATTTTATTGATTGTAATTGATCACTTCGTTAGTTTTTAATATTCCTTGTTATATGATTTTTTTTTGTACAAGTAATATCATCTTCCATTGTACTTATTTCTTATACTTCTCCTGATCAGGATAGGTTAGATTAGAATATATTAGTCCCTACATATTAGATCGTTAATTCATTAATCTCAGCGTTAGGGATAGTTAGTTAAGGTTGTTATTTTTAATTCATCTGAGAACCTTCAGTTCTCATATTCATATTAGTCAATTTATTAGTTAGAACAGTAACCAGGCCAAAATCTGGTCGGAAGTGCTATCCCAAACGAGAGTGGGTCTAATTGGGACCTACCATTGGGCATTTTCCATCATCTGATTGAATAGGGAATTTTGATCAGTCAACAGACATGTAAAGTAAGTTGCAACTTAAGACATAATCCATGTAAAATGATTCACCTAGTATCACGTTCAAGCATCACACCGGATAGGACCCTGTGTGAGTTACCAAGTTTTGATTATGGGAGGGTCTTCATCCAACCCTATTAGCTGTGCCACCGAGACAGGAAATAAAATAACCCAGGTAGAAGGGATAGGTCCTGAGAGTGACAAGGGAAAGTAAAAACCCATCAAGAGTAAGTGTGGGTGTGATGTGGTATTAGGCTTACTTTGTGGCTTATGGAATCAATTTCTATGAGCACCTTTGTAGAGACATAAACTACTTACTTGAGATACCCTTTCCTCCGTAATTTTTTCATTCTAAACCCCTTATTTTCCTTTTGATACCCAGTTGTCATTTGCAACTCCCCTTTATAAGGTTTCAAGCTTCATTCATTTACCTTTTTACTAGGCAGTAGTCCTTTATAATTGGTGCATTCATTTGTATCCGGACATGGGTAATTACCATTAGAGGGGGTAGAGCTCAAGATATCCTAAGTCTTTTATGGTGGCCTTTATAATTTATCAATAACATATACATAGAGCGACTGCATCATCCTCTGGGCCTTTAACCCCTTCTTCGCATGAGAGAATGGACCATAGTCGAAGTTTAGGATATGTGAAAAGGCTTCAAGATGGAAGGTGTTAAGTATGATCAGGAACAGAATGTTACCCTTGGGAGGTGTTATAGTCCAAAATTCTTTATCTGTGCATACAAGACATTAGGCCTTCCCTTTGCATACTTTTCCAAAATATTGTTGAGGCTTCCTCTTAAAAAACCATTTTTTGCAGTATGTGCGTGCCTTGTTGAACTAATATCCTGTGTACACATGCGTGTTGCATGCTAGTTATCCCACGTAAATATGTGTGTTGCATGATAGATAGCCTGCATTTACCTCCAAAAGTTGAAAAACATATAAAATTTTGCAGAATTCGGTGGATTTTACAGGCTATGGAAGGTTTCCTAACCATTTTACCCCTTGTAGCCCGTCCCCAAAGTGAATAACCATATTTTTCTCATACAAAAAGAGGTCTTGGGGTCTCATTTAGAACAACAAGCAAGAGAATAAGAAAACCCTGCCAAAATCCCTTCCCTCTCTCAGCCCAAGTTTTGCATCCCTTTCTAAGTTTTAGCCTCAGCCTTTCCCTCCAGCCTTTCCCTCTAGCCTTTCTCCTTAAGCAAACCCTTCCTCCTTCCCTTGGTGATAAGTTGGTTGAAAAAATTTAACATGGGATTGATGCACTTGGAGCCACAATAGAGGAGCCCATACCTAGTTCGTGGAGTGGTTGCCGACAAAGGTTGTAATCTTTTGTCTTGAAATTTAATAAAAGAGTTTGTCCTTGTCCCAAAATCTTATGTTTGTATGATTTAATTGATTCATTCACTTATATCTATATCTAAACTTTGAAAGTGATCAGTAGATATTGCATGTGTTGTATCATTGTGTTCCTAAGCTTTTGCAGGCCAGCTTTGGGAGGAGATCCACAATCTAGGAGGATGCAACAAACGAAAGAGGTCTATGCCAACCGCAAGGACTAAAGGTGAACCCATTGACCATATTTCCTCTCTCTCATCATTTTGTTTATACAGTTTTAGGATAGATTAAGGGTAGAACCGTATTTTAAGGGATGTTATTGCTCTGCCTGTACCTAGACCCATTATAGGGGGGGTTTTCCCATATCAGAATTGGTGACTCCATTGGGGAGTCTCTCTAGGGTCTTAGTGGGAGATCTTGGTTAGATTTTATTTTTAGTTTCTTTCTGAGTTTTCTGAGTGTTCTGAGTCAGTTGGGTCTCTGGTCAGCTTCCAGGTGCCTCCAAGCTTCCCTTTCTAATGCAGGAGCATCTCAAGCGAGCCAGCGCGGAGGCAAAAGATAGCTAGAAAAGCGCCCAGCACAAATTTTGAAATTATCTTGAAGTTAATGCACCAATATTAAATGAGATAATTAAGAAGGAGCGCACTTGTAAAATGTAAAAGGACCTTGAGAGATCTTCTCTCGTCCTTAGTAGGTAGAAGGCATTTATAGTAGTTACTGAAAGTAGATAGAATTGAATGTTAGATTAGACAGTTTTAGAGCACAAGAGGGAAATGGGATATAGACACCCTCATTGTGTATTGTAAAAGCATGAGATTATGCCAATTGAGAGCATGGAAGAGAAGAAGAGAGTTGTAGTGAGAATTCCATGTATAGAAGTTCTGGATTAATACAAAGAAGTTTTTGATTCAGACTCATGGTGTTCAAATATTCTCTGTGTATGCATCTTTGAATGTTATGCTCATGAATATTTTACTCTTTCTGTCATACAATTTATTTTATGCTATGTATGAATGATTTATTGTTGAATGTCTGAAATCTGTGAGAGAGAGAGAGAGTAAGGGAAATGAGTTTCAATTGTTTCTCTATCTGAGCAAGAGTTCATGCAAGGGGTGCAGTTGAATTGTCCGCAAGGAGTGCGTTGACAAAGGGTTCAGAGGTTTGTCTCTGAAGGATCAGATAGGGTATCTTTTGTTCTCATTCACACAAGAAGTGCAGTCAGGCACTTGAGCCGTGCAAGGAGTGCGCAGGCCGAGTAAAGTCTCAGAGTTGCGGACCTGAGTGAAGCATTGAGAGACTGTTGTTGCGGGTGTGCGCAGAGTTGAAAGGAATTCAGCACTTTGAAGGTTTTCCGCAAGGAGTGCGAGCAAGAGTTTTCTGAAAGACTCGAAGTCGTGGGAAAGCTCAGAAGGATTTGAACCTTCGAAGGGGTCGAAGGAAGGCAAGAGGCCAAGCACCTTGAAAATTGGAAGGAAGGCGTAGTGACGTCGGATCGCAGGAGGACAAGTTCTCAAGGGAAGAGACAGACAGTCGGAATTCTCTGTGGAGGATTTGCGAAGTCCCGTGAGCCATCAGATCTCACGGAAGAGCAGGGGAATTACGGCGAGTATTCCCAAAGGTTCAAGCTCAGGAGAGTCAGAACCATAGATCCAAGCCAACAAGGGTCGTTGGATTTACATGTGGATTTCTATTTTCGGGGTTTCAAAGATTGAAGTCTCGTAATCTTTGCAACAGGACACACGAAATCACGAAACGTGAAGTCCCGAAGGGATGAGAGGATCATGTGGGCCACAAAAGACAGCAAAGTGGACAGGTGGCGCACTCCCGACAAGGAAGTCAATTCCATTAACCATTTCGGGGTTTCATGGAGTGAAGTTCCAGAATCCTTGCATCAGGATTCGCAAAATCGCGAAGTCCGAAGTCCCGATGGAGTAAAGGGATGTTGAAAGGTCAACCTTGCGAGCGCATCGACATTTCGGTAAATCGGGTTTCGGGGGTCGAGGAGACAAGTTGCTCAACATTGCAACTCCCAAAATCGAGATAAGGAGAAATCCGAACTAGCAAGGAGAAAGGGTCAAGTGTCGACTGTCTTCGAGTTTCAGAGATTAAGAGACAAGATGCTTGACCACCGAATTTGCGGAAGTGTGAAGTCCGATCTCTTGAAGTACAAGGGGGAAAATTCTTGAAGTTGATTATGGGTGCAGATTTCCCGAAAGGGAAATAGAGGAGCCATTTCTGAGAGCTCTTCGGGCCAGCGTAAGGGGAAATATCATGTGCACGTGACCTTCTGACCCATGGGTTGAGGAGGGGTTGTGTCAGGTTTGGTATCAGAGCTCAGAAAATTTTCTTTGCTTTTTGTAGCAGGGAAAAAGAGAATTCACCATGCCGCCAAGGAGAAGGGACATAAAAACAACCGATCAGTCAGAGGACAGAGAAACACTGAGAAGAAGGGGTAGGCAGATGCTTGATCCAGCCATGGAGAGAGAGATGCGTGATTTATGCGCCAAACTCAAAGACATGGATTCAACACAGAGGCGTACAGTCGGTGTTGGGGATCTTAGTGATTCTGAAAGTGAAATTGAGGCTGAACATGAAGGGGAAGAAGTTGTAGCCGAAGATGCAGCAAATGAACGTTTGATTAGAGCTATTGCAAGAATGGGTGCAAGGGAAAAATGGACATTCTAGTTTATGAGGGAAATCTGGATGCAGAGGAGCTTTTAGACTGGATTAGAGCTCTGGACACATATTTTGACTATGAAGATGTCAAAGAGGACAAGAAGGTCAAACATGCTGTCACGAGGTTAAAGGGACATGCAGCATTGTGGTGGGATGAACTACAAGCTGACAAACGCTGCAAAGGCAAGCAAAAGATCAAGAGTTGGGACAGGATGATCGCAAAGATGAAGGTGAAATTCATCCCCAGAGATTACCAGATCACTCTGTTTCAAAGAATGCAAAACTTGAGACAGAAGTTGATGACAGTGAAAGAATACACTGAAGAATTCTACAGGTTGAACATCAGGGAAGGTCATCGGGAAAGCGATGATGAAAAGGTTTCCAGATACATGAATGGCCTGAGATACGACATTCAGGATGAGATGAGCATGGTAACCATCCGAACAGTGGAATATTCTTCTCAGATGGCTCTAAAAGTTGAAGAGAAGCTAAGCCGAAAGCAGGGTCAAAGAGGGCGAGGAAGAAGTCAACCCAGATGAAAATCAGTTGCCCAGGATAAAAACCAGAAACCCAAGGAGGACTGGAAGAAACCTCAGACTCGAACTGAGAGAGGTGGAACCTCACAGCAAGGGCAATATGCTGAACAGAGAGGGAAGCATACCGAAGAGAGAGGAGATTATGTTGATAATAACATGTTTCCTCGTACTAGAGGTAGAGGAAGAGGAAGAGGTGGAGTGATAACATGCTTCACATCTGGAAAGACTGGACATAAGTCTTACGAGTGTCTTGATAAAAAGAAAGAAGGAAGTGAGACTCACATCGCCGAAGCACAGAGGCGGGATGTTGAGGCAGAAGATGTTGAAGGTAGAATATCGTTGATGATGCAAAAATCTCTTTTGACACCAGAGAAGGAGGTGGAGAGTTCAGTCCAAAGAAACAGACTTTTCCGGACTGCTTGCAAGACCAAAGACAAAGTATGCAAGGTTATTGTGGACAGTGGTAGCACGGATAATCTCATTTCAACAGAGATGGTAGAGAAATTGGAGCTGGAGACGATTGATCATCCAAGCCCATACAGATTTTCGTGGCTACAAAAAGGACATCAGGTAACTGTCACTAAACAGTGTTTAGTTTAATTTAATATAGGAGGATATAATGATAAGATATTATGTGATGTTATTCCTATGGATGTTTGTCATCTATTGCTGGGAAGACCGTGGCAATATGACAGGAATGTGATTCATGATGGGAGAATGAACACATACACCCTAGAGAAGAATGGGAGGACTCACATGTTGCTTCCAATCAAAGATAAGGAGGTAAAACCTGAAGTAAGTAACACTATACTTCTCATGAGTGGGAAGGAACTTCTTACAGAGGTCAAGAAGAAGGAAGAACCGCAATTTATTGTGGTCAGGAAACCAAAGATTGTTTTGACCAGCACAAGGGTAGATGATTTACCAGAAGAGATTCAGGAACTACTGGAAGAGTTCTTTAACATAGTAGTGGACGAGATACCTCGTTCATTGCCACCAATCAAAAGTGTGAGTCATCATATTGATCTCATACCAGGAGCCAGTTTTCCAAACAAAGCCGCATATAGATTGACGCCGCAGGAGAATGGAGAGGTCAAAAGACAAGTCCAGGATTTGTTGGACAAAGGATTGGTCAGGGAAAGCTTGAGTCCATGTGTTGTTCCGACAGTACTCAGTCCGAAGAAAGATGGAGGTTGGAGGATGTGTACTGACTCTAGGGTGATCAACAAGATAACCATCAGGTATAGATTTCCATTACCAAGGATGGATGATCTGATGGATTGCTTGAATGGAGCAAAGTATTTTTCAAAGATTGATTTGAAAAGTGGTTATTATCAAATTCGCATGAGAGAAGGTGATGAGTGGAAGACAACATTCAAAACCAATGAAGGGTTGTATGAATGGCTTGTTATGCCGTTTGGCTTAACAAACGCACCAAGTACTTTCATGAGGTTGATGAACAAAGTCCTGAGGGAGTTCATTGGAAAATTTGTCATTGTGTATCTAGATGACATACTGATTTTCAGTAAAACAGTGGCAGAGCATCTAAAACATTTGGCTACAGTCATGCAGAAGTTACAGCAGGAGAAGCTGCTGATAACATGAAGAAATCCTCATTCATGAAGACAGAGCTCATTTATCTGGGGTTTGTTATTTCTGCAGATAAATTGAGGATGGATCCGGATAAAGTGGAAGTGATCAAGAATTGGCCATCACCGAAGAATATCTTTGAGGTGAGAAGTTTTCATGGATTGGCTAGTTTCTACCGAAAATTCATTAGAAATTTCAGTGGAATTAGTGCACCAATAATGGATACAGTGAAGAAAAGACATAAATCTTTTCACTGGATAGAAGAATATTAAAAGAGTTTTAATTTGTTGAAGAGGAAGATCACGGAACAACCAATTTTGGTGTTGCCAGATTTTCAAAAGACATTTCAAGTGAAATGCGATGCAAGTGGATTTGCAATAGGGGCAGTCTTGAGTCAGGAAGACAGGCCGATAGCATACTTCAGCGAGAAGCTGAATGAAGCGAAAGTCAAATACTCCACTTATGACAAGGAGTTTTATGCTATCATTCAGGCATTGAAGAAATGGAGACATTACTTGATCCCAAAGGAGTTTGTCTTATACAGTGACAATCATGCACTGCAATTTGTGACTCAACAAGAGAAGTTGAATCAAAGACATGTTAAATGGGTTGAGTATATGTAAAATTTCACTTTTGTGATTAAACATATTTCTGGTACTGCTAACAAGGTTGTTGATGCTTTGAGCAGGAAGTGTTTGCTATTGCAGGAGTTCAAAGTCAAAAAATTAGGTTTTGATGATCTCAGGGACATGTACAGGGATGACCCATATTTTAAGGAGGCATATGAAGCAACTGAGAATCCAATTCTCAGAGGTAGAAGCCAATGGATAGAATACATGATCCAGGAAGGATTATTGTTTAAAGGTAATCAACTTTGTATTCCAAAATGCTCCATGAGGGAGAATTTGTTGAAGGAGAAACATAGTGGAGGATTGGCAGGACACTTTGGTCACGACAAGACGTTCGAAAAATTGAATGAGTCATACTTTTGGCCCGGAATACGAGCAGACGTCAAGAGATTCGTGGACAGATGCAGAATTTGCCAGCATTCAAAGGGAAGGAAACAGAATGCAGGGTTTTATCAACCATTGACAATACCTGAGAGGCCATGGGATGCAATCAGCATGGATTTCGTATTGGGGTTGCCAAGAAAACAAAGAGGATTTGACTCAATATTTGTGGTGGTGGATAGATTTTCCAAGATGGCACACTTCATTCCATGTCAGAAAACCAGTGACGCAACTCACATTGCGAATCTGTTTTTCAAAGAAGTCATTCGACTTCATGGATTACCAAGGAGCATAGTTTCGGATCGAGACACTAAGTTCATAGGACACTTTTGGAGGACCTTATGGAAGAAGCTGGGAACTAACTTGTCATTTAGTTCGTCTTATCATCCTTAGACAGATGAACAAACATAAGTGGTGAATAGAAGTCTGGGAGACTTGCTGAGAAGCCTGGTGACAGAACACCACAGTCAGTGGGACAACATATTACCACAGGTGGAATTTTCTTATAACAACTCAGTTAACAGAAGCACGGGACAAAGTCCATTTTAGATTATCTATGGCATGTAGCTGACAGGAATTTCTGAACTGAGAGATTCAGAACAGATTGCGACTAGGAGCGCTAGTGCAGAAGATTTCGCAAAGGCGATGAAGGAACTTCACAGCCAAGTGAAGGACGATTGCAGAATTTGAGCCAGGAATATAAGCGCAGAGAAAATCAACACAGGAGACAACTTCAATTTGAGGTTGGTGACTTGATTCTGGCACATTTCAGAAAGGAAAGGTTCCCAAGAGGAACATATAATAAACTGAAGATGAAGAAAATCGGACCATGTAAGGTCTTGAAGAAACTTGGGGCAAATGCTTACAAGATTGAATTACTCGATGGGATCGGAATTTCTTCGATATTCAATATCTCAGATTTGTACCCATATAAAGCTGAGGAAACAGGGACGGAAGATGAACAACCAGTGATCCAGTGGACAAAACAGATGCCAGTTGCAGAAAAGCCGCAGATGGAGCGCATACTGGACAAAAGGGTCAGCAAGAGGACCAGGCGAAAGCAATACTTTGAATATTTGGTCAAGTGGAAGGGCCATCCAATTGAAGATACCAGTTGGGAGAATGAAGTAGAGATCCAGAAGCATGGATAGATAGTGCGTGAGATCATGGATAGGAGCCCATGAAAATTTTCAAGCAAGGGAGTATGATGCAGGAGCATCTCAAGTGAGCCAGCGCGGAGGCAAAAGATAGCTGGAAAAGCGCCCAGCACAAATTTTGAAATTATCTTGAAGTTAATGCGCCAATATTAAATGAGATAATTAAGAAGGAGAGCACTTGTAAAATGTAAAAGGACCTTGAGTGATCCGCTCTCGTCCTTAGTAGGTAGAAGGCATTTATAGTAGTTAATGAAAGTAGATAGAATTGAATGTTAGATTAGACAGTTTTAGAGCACAAGAGGGAAACGGGATATAGACACCCTCATTGTGTATTGTAAAAGCATGAGATTATGCCAATTGAGAGCATACAAGAGAAGCAGAGAGTTGTAGTGAGAATTCCATGTATAGAAGTTTTGGATTAATACAAAGAAGGTTTTGATTCAGACTCATGGTGTTCAAATATTCTCTATGTATGCATCTTTGAATGTTATGCTCATGAATGTTTTACTCTTTCTGTCATACAATTTCTTTTATGCTATGTATGAATGATTTCTTGTTGAATGTCTGAAATCTGTGAGAGAGAGAGAGAGAGTAAGGGAAATGAGTTTCAATTGTTTCTCTATCTGAGCAAGAGTTCCTGCAAGGGGTGCAGTTGAATTGTCCGCAAGGAATGCGTTGACAAAGGGTTTAGAGGTTTGTCTCTAAAAGCTCAGATAGGGTAGCTTTTTTTCTCATTCACACAAGAAGTGCAGTCAGGCACTGGATCCATGCAAGGAGTGCACAGGCCAAGTAAAGTCTCAGAGTTGCGGACCTGAGTGAAGCATTGAGAGACTGTTGTTGCGGGTGTGCATAGAGTCGAAAGGAATTCAGCACTTGGAAGTGTTTGAAGGTTTGCCGCAAGGAGTGCGAATAGGAGTTTTTTGAAAGACTCGAAGTCGTGGGAAAGATCAGAAGGATTTGAACCTTCGAAGGGGTCGAAGGAAGGCAAGAGGCCAAGCACCTTGAAAATTGGAAGGAAGGCGTAGTGACGTCAGACTATAGGAGGACAAGTTCTCAAGGGAAGAGACAGATGGTTAGAATTCTTTGTGGAGGATTCACGAAGTCCCGTGAGCCGTCAGATCTCACGGACGAGTAGGGGAGTTACAACGAGTATTCCCAAAGGTTCAAGCTCAGGAGAGGCAGAACCGTAGATCCAAGATGACAAGGGTCGTTGGATTTACACGTGGATTTCTATTTTCGGGGTTTCGAAGATTGAAGTCCCGTAATCTTTGCAACAGGACTCGCAAAATCACGAAACACGAAGTCCCAAAGGGACGAGAGGATTGTGTGGGCCACAGAAGACAGCAGAGTGGACAGGTGGCACACTCTCGACAAGGAAGTCAATTCCATTGACCATTTCGGGGTTTCATGGAGTGAAGTTCCGGAATCCTTGCATCAGGATTCGCGAAATTGCGAAGTCCGAAGTCCCGATGAAGTAAAGGGGTGTTGAAAGTTCAACCTTGCGAGCGCATCGGCGTTTCAGTAAATCGGGTTTTGGGGGTCGAGGAGACAAGTTGCTCGACATTGAAACTCCCGAAATCGCGATAAGGAGAAATCTGAACTAGCAAGGAGAAAGGGTCAAGTGTCGACTGTCTTCGGGTTTCAGAGATTGAGAGACAAGACACTTGACCACCGGATTCGTGGAAGTGCGAAGTCCGATCTCCTGAAGTACAAGGGGGAAAATTCTTGAAGTTGATTGTGGGTGCAGATTTCCCGAAAGGGAAATAGAGGAGCCATTTCCGAGAGCTCTTCGGGCCAGCGTAAGGGGAAAGATCCTATGCACGTGACCTTCCGACCCGCGGGTTGAGGAGGGGTTGCGTCACTTTCCCAAGTTGTTTGTCCAAACTTTTTCTTTTTTTGAAAATTTACAAAGGTGTATGTGCCTTTTTCTCCATACAACATCCATACATGCGCGGTCTGCATTATATACAAGCCGCGTACATACGCAAAATGGTCATGCACAACACGCGTCTCTGTTGTTTTGGAGATTTTTTTCAAAATGTTTTCCTTTTCCTACAGGAAAATTGTTATTCCTAGGTCTTCCTATGTCCCAGAAGCTTTTGTTGTTTGGGGTTGAGACAGTTTGCAGACTTAGATTGTTTATGAATTAAAAAAAAAAAAAATCCTCTTGTCTCTCTGTGTTTCCAAGAATTTGTTTTTTTATTTTTATCTTAAATTTTAAGAAAAATGAGTTGCATATTTAAAAAACAATTCCCATGGGGGAGGGCATGAATCGTGTATTCTGCAGTTTCTTTTAACACCTTTTGTTAATTTTTCTTTTATTGAAAGAAAATGTAAAAAGAAAACCTAGTTTTTTTATTCTAGTTGGGTCTCTTTCTTTATTTGCATTGTCATTTGAAAAAGAAAAAGAAATTAGTATAGTGATATGTTTTCTTCTCATATTGAAATCACTTCAAAAGAAAAAATAAGAAAGAAAATCCTTTCATTTTCTCTCTTGTTTCACTCGAAAGTTGCATTGTACATTTTGCATTGAATGGAGAAAATATTGCATTTTTATGTTTGAAGGATTGTTCATGCTTTTTGCTTGAAATATTTTTCATTTGTAGAATTAGTGTAAAGTCTTCTTTGTCAATGTCATAATTTTATTTTTTTTCAGAAGAGTCTCAAGCAATAGAATTTTCCCTTTCCTTCCTTGAGTATGAAAAGCCCCTAAAATGAACGTTCTAATCTAAAATATATTAGTAACACTTTTTCTAGGGTTCAAAAATATCTTAGGCTAGGGCCTTGGATTAGGTGTGGAGAGGTAAACTCTCTGAGGCCAGCCAAAAATTAACTTAGGCGTATGTGCTAGGGTCTAAAAAATCCACCTTGTAATTACTCAATCCGGGAAGCTCCTCTCACACAGGATTCAAACACAAGGCTGCATGGAGGACGGTGACGAAGATATCCACTCCTGATCCCGACAAATCATTTGGGAGAGTGTGTATTGGGGGTGAATCCTTAGCGTTACTGGCCCGACTTATGTTAGAACTATGAGACACTTGGATCCGTCCAAGGTACTCTAAGAGTGATTCTGGCCCTCTTGTGTTTCAGGCCTCAGGAGGACCTTGAAACTTAGTTAACCTGCCCATATGCTCATCCGACTGCCGAATATACCCCCCTAGTTGTTGATTACAAGTTGGTGGCCTATTTTTCATTATATAGGTTGGCACACATGTGACTGCGAGGGGTGTATCGTGGTACCTGAGGCATACTATGTACTCTCTGGGTGACACTCGAAGGGACTGTCGGTCAGAGGTATGAGTAATTATTTCTCATGGCCAATCATTTTCCTTTGTGAATTCTTTGGAAAATCAGGACTTCATCTCCCTGGGTCAGAAGCATTCAGAAGGGTGGTTTGTTTGGTTTGTATCTTTTTAGGATTTTCTTCTTAGTGGTGTTTTTTGTGATACCTATTTTTCCATAGTGATTTAGTCAGACATTGCTTTGGGTCTTAGACCTAAGGTGGTAGACCTCCCACTCCATTGGTCGTGATTAATTTTCAGTCTTTCGCTTAGAAACATGGAGCCGCCTCGTTATAGGCATTGTTTTTTATACCACTGGTTCGCTAGATTTAGTGTGTGAGACTTTTACGGACTTTAACGATCCCGCAAGGGAAGAACCTGTGCATAATATATTCATAGAAAAAATTATTGGCGATACCAACCAAGGAACCCCTTTGCAAGGTTATTCTTGTTATTTTACTTTCTTTAGAAACATTGGTGTCCCTTTGATGGCCACGTTGTACATTCCTGGTTTGAATGTGGGACTGCCAGTTTGGTTGGGTACCATTCCAAATGTCCCTAATTCTCTTGACACTTCTCAGTTAAGCACCTTATGTCACGGGCATCATGTTGATGTTCCTTTGTCAAAAAAGTATTCTCCTCCTCCTTCTACCTTCTCTGGTGAATGTATAACTACTAGTAATCAGAAGTCTAAATGAAATAGAAATAGGAAGAATAGGAAGAAAAAATCACCAACCTCAGCGAGTCATGTTGGAAATAGGGCGTTAACCTCTGCAAGTCATGTTGAATACCAGCACCCAACCCCTGCAAGACATGTTGGGTGGAAACAACCAACCTCTACTAGTCATTTTGGAGAGTTGTCAACAATCTCTGCGATTCATGTTGGGGGAAAGCACCCAACCTATGTAAGTCATGCTAGGGGGTGGAATTATAGTCATTGCTAGTCATAGTGGCGATAGGTCTGTAGCCTTTGCGAGTCATGTTATCGACCAACAACCAACCTCTTCTAGTCATGTTGGAGATAGGTCATCAACCTTTGCAATTCATGTTGAAGACAAGAACCCATCCTCTACAAGTCATGTTAGGGGAAAAAGTCCATTCATTGCTAGTCATACTGGTGATAGGTCTTTAGCCTCTGCGATTCATGTTATCGACCAATCACCAAACTCTTCAAATAATGTTGGATATGTGCAACCATCCACTGTTATTCATGATGGGGGCATTGATTTTGTTGAGAAACCTAGACAGATAGGATGCATGCCTAAGTTCCCTTGTAAGCTTTGCAAGGGATATCACCTTACTCATTTATGCCCTAGCCTTCTATAGGCACAAAGATTGTGGTCCATGTCTGCAAGATATTTTGATTCTGAGTCTTCTGAGGTTTCCTCACAGTCTATTTAGCCTTTGGTTGATGAAGTGGTTGTACTGATGAAATCTTCAGCTAATCCCACTCCTCCTTTGGGGGGTGATGTGCCTTCATACCATGTTGTCTCGCAACCTATTCAACCAATGGTTGAGAAAGTGGTCATGCTGATGCAATCTTCAGCTGATCCCACTCCTCTTTTGGGGGGTGATGCGCCTTTAGATTGTGTTGTCTCATAGTCTATTCAGCTAGTGGTTGAGGAAGTGGTCACGTCAATGCAATCTTCGGTTAATACCACTCTTCTCTTGGAGAGTTTTGAGTCTACCAAAGTGGTCATGTCGATGCAATATTCGGTTGATCCCACTCTTATGATGGGGAGTGATGTGTCTACCGACTATGTTTTTATCATTTCTAGTTCAATACTTTCAGAACAAGGGGGAATTATGTTCATTTCAAGCACACCCCCTCCAAGCTCTAGGATGGTTTCCTTTGATTGGAAAGACCTTGTTGAGCCTTGTCTTCCTTCTTTTGCACCCTTTCAAATAAGGGTTGAAGTTAATTCAAAAAACATTTACCGATGTATTGTACATGAAGGAGCCTCCACAAGTATTTTATCCTCCTCGTCTTGGAAATATTTGGGTTCTCCCGATCTTATGTCTGCATCGCATGAGTTGTTGGATTTTGACAAACTTCCTAGTGAATATTTGGGGACTTTTCCTCAGTTGCCTATCTCGTTAGGTGGGAAGATTGTCCTTGTCGATGTTATAGTGGTACAAGGCCTGTTAGATTTCAATATGCTTCTCGGGCATGATTATGTATATGCTATGAATGTTTTGGTGTGTACACTCTTCCAGGTGATTCATTTCCCTCATAATGGAAGCATTATCACTATTGACCAGCTGGCATCTGACAATCACCATCCTAATTCGGTGTTATTTCATGATGCCCCTTTATATGTTCCTAGTGTTCATGTAGAATCTACCCCGCCATGGATTAATTATGTGGTGTCTTATTCTCGATGTTCAATTTCTCCTGAGAAGGAACTTGTTCACTCTTGTTTGCCTTCTTGAGACTTGGCCTCAACAATTCATCCATTGGTTTATCCAATGGGGGCATGGGATCCCTTGCTTCCCCCTCTTGGTCCAAGTGATCTCAAGTTTTCTTTTGAGTCTTATCTCATTGTTTTCATATCCTCAAGCCTTTGTGCTTGGGATTCTTCAATGATAGACTGTACCAATACTAGCCATAACCTCCATTGTCATATGGAATATGGTCAGTTTTCTTTTCCCTTTGGGACTATCAACCCTCCTCATTCACGTGATTTATCGGATTTTGAATTGCCTTCGGATGAGGCTATCCTTGAAGCCATGACTATGCTTTCTATACAGTGGGAAGACTTACACCATGGTTTGTGTTGTCTTCCCTTTTAGGAGACTTTCTAGGTTAACTATCAAAGAGACTCTTGGTCAGAGCCTAGAAGCGGGCTCTACCTGAACCAATACTATGCATGAGTCATAAGGCCATGTGGTGCCTTATACCATATTGTAAGTCCAAGTTTGTTGTTTTCAAGTTTTGTATTCAGTAGCACCTCTTATTTTTCTGAAGTTTCTATCTATATTGGATTTATTAACTTCTAGATGAGTGTTATTGGCCTTATATGCAGGATCTTGGAGACATTTTTTCATCGTATCGATCCGTTCTGACAGGTATTGACCTCGAAACTAGCATATAGGTTAGGTTTTTCCCTACTTGCATTTTTGCATTATCCATTTCCTGGTTCATTTCTCCTTAGGATCGACCCCAGTGAATTACGAGACTAACCTTCCTTGTTGATCAGTGTTTCATACTTTATTTGGTAGAGCCTTCCTTCCATGGGAATCCTAGTTAGAGCCTTGTTTTCCATTTGGTTCCCATGAAGAAGTACTTCATAGGCACGAGATTCCTTTTAGTCCCACCATGACTTAGTGTTGAAGCCCCATTCTTCTTCATTTTTGTTGGCTCTTACCCAAGGGACTCCCCAAGAGCATGGTTTGTTGTCTTTCAAGCTCGCTTACACTTTGAAAGAAACATATAATGAGAGATTATTTATTATTTTCGGTCTCATTTGGATTACTTAAGAAAATCCCCCTTGGAGTCTTCTTTAATCCCTTTTTAGACTCCCTAAAATTGAAAAGATTTATGAGCAATCTTGTTGCCCTTTAGGCTTGTCAAACTAAAATTTGAAGGCACGTTTTTCCAGCAGTAGTTTACCCCTTTTTTGGTCTGGAAGGTTAATTCATGAATAAAGGTATGCTCTAGGAGCTTCAGTTCACTAGGAGAGTATTCTCAGGCGTAAGTTTAACCCTTTTTCGGGCTTGAGGGACTAATTTTTTGAAAAAGGGCCATACTCCTTTGTTTTGGTTTATTGCTTTTTCGGGCCTTGGAGATTATCTACAAAAATGGAACCCCCCCAGAGTCCATAGTTAATCTCTTTTTAGACTCCCTAAATATGAAAATATCGTTGAGTGACCATGTTCCTTTCACACTCATTAAGTGGTACAAAAGGAATATCTATTTGGAATAAGTTTAACTTTTTTTCCGGCCAATAGATTATCAAGGAAAAAGGTACGCCTCGGGAGACATGTCTCACCAAGAGAGTTCTCCTAAGTTATATTTTATACTTTTTCAGGCTAAGGATACTAAACTTAGAAAAATGTTGTGAGTCCATAGTTAATCTCTTTTCGAACTCCTTAAAATTTGAAAGATAGTCGAGTGATCTTGTTTCTATCACACTCATTAAAATGGTTTTGAAGAGACGTCCTTTCGGTATAATTTTAACCCTTTTTCGAACCGACTGGATTAGTGATGAAAAAAGGAAAACTCTGGAGTCTTCTTTTAGTGTTTTTCAGACTCTCTAAACGTGAAAAACCATCGAGATTACCTTCTCTGGGCTATTAAAAAATCAACATGGAAAGAGTCTTGTTGTGTCATATATGATCGAAACGTATGTCTAATCCTTGTTCCTTTGGCCTAATGTCGGCTTCATGTTACTATTAAATGAACCTTCAAAGAATTCCGTAAATGCAAGCATTGTAACACTTTTTTCCTTGCGATCTGACACCTTGACCCGTGGAGGATTTTTCTTGAGTGTCCTTATCCTGCACATGTCTCCTTGCAATGAGCATCAGTATGTTCCATGTGCTTGGAACTATTTTTCTTGCATGTGACACTCGTTCCTCCTTTGTAACGTAGCATTCTTTTATTCTTTTTCAAGCTCGTTAAAAGTTTGAAAAAGACAAAAAAAATCAAATATTCCAAAAAGAGGGGACAGGATATACATTCTCTTTTATCAACAGCAAGATAGTGGCCCTTGGAAAAATCACATCCTTTTGTTTGTTCACCAAAGCATTGGGATCTAGTATGACCTTGGGAAGTTGTTCTCATTACATAGAATTGTGTCCTCCTCTATTTGGTTATTCTTCCAAATATATGGAGAGTTTGTGGTGCCTCATGTATCAAAAACTTATGTCAATACAATGTTGCCTGAGTCTTAGCATTTTTGTCGTGCTTTTTTCCAAGGGAAGTTTTATCCAACCTGATTCGTCCATTCTACAGTTTATCTCTTGAATTCCATGAGTCCTCCATCCCAAGAGTCCCGTCAAGTTCGGATTCAAACTCAATGAAGTTTAGTGCCTAATGATCGAGATCCTGCAGTATTTCCCCGATGGCATGTCGAAGACCTCATGGTAGTGAGTCTTACACTCCTATTGTACTCCTACTTGAGTTTTGAATATCTTGAAGTTGTTACTCAAGCTATGAAGTCCTCATCTCCATCCACAAGAGTCAATGCTTCTTGAAGATGCATATTATATTGTACTTGCATATCTTCAAATGATTTTGAGATGTAGATCCGTTGTCTATTGATCACATCTACACTTTATATAGACATTTATATGACATGGATCTGTAGTGTACTTGATTGGAAGCCATTCTTAGTTCATCTCGAGCATGGTTATGCCCTCCTCGGAGAGATTATCATTGTTTTTCAGATGTTACACTCATGAACACTCATATTGGGCTCACTCAACTCTATGCCTTCCAACCGGTAAAGATATTGTAATGTATTTTGACCATCAATTTCTCTTCTGACCTCACACATTAGGGAGTATCTGATATAGTCCAAAATTCCTTATCTGCACATACAAGACATTGGCCCTTCCTTTTGCATACTTTTCCAAAATATTGTTGAGGCTTCCTCTTAAAAAAACATTTTTTGGAGTATGTATGTGCCCTGCTAAACTAATAGCCCACATACACACGCATGTTGCATGCTAGTTAGTCCACGTACATATGTGTGATGCATGCTATATAGCTCATGTACATACGCGTGATGCATGCTAGATAGCCCGAGTTTACCTTCAAAAGTTGCAAAAAATATAAAATTGCATGGTGTTAGCACTCTGTAAATTTTGTCCGGCTGAATAGACAAACGACATAGGTAACTATTTCAACCAACTTAAGAGTTGGGCACTAGCCTACTCAAATCAGAGAGGGCTCTCTCATGTCACTTGATATCTCTTTGATGGACAGTGGCTAGATTTGGTTTGTTTTGGGGGGATTTTTATAAAATAACTGAAGAAATAAAAATAACATTTGGGCTATGGAGTCTGGAATGAAAAATGCATTGTCAAACATGAAAACTATCAAGAGGAAAAGGATAAATGAGGCGATTATTCTGAGTTTATATATGAAATTTTCATGGCATCAGAGGAAAAATAAACATATAATTGCATCAGAGCATATAAAAATGAATTCTGAATTGTTTAAGAAGAAATGAACATAGTCTAAATCGCTAAGCCAAGAGCATCGCTATGATGAATTATGGGTTTTTTGTTTTTCCAATTTAGACGGATGAAGGTGTAAATGACAAATAATATTATAGGAATCACATACTACGAAAGAAAACAATACTCATATCACCACCAGTTAGAATCTTTTCATAAACAGTCTAAAATCTGCTTCTGCATTTATATATTCATTCTAGCCCCAAAGTTTACAAAGGTTTTCCTGCTCAGAGGGCAGGCTCCTTTTTTCTCCATGTTTTTCATATCCTTGAGATAATACATATTTAGGGCAATTACTTGTGGAATTCAAAACATTTAGAGTTCCCCATAATCCTAAAAATAGAGATAAGTTACAAAAAAGGAGTGATTTATAATAACAGTTATCCTATTTTAAAGGGGTCGTTAGGAACAGGTATGTCATATCTAGGGCCCCTTTCTTCGACCGACATCTGTCCAAAATCTGTTGGAATGTACTTAATCCTACCTGAGAATTCATTTCAACTTGGTGATTTCCTCTTTCAGAGTGCTCAACCAAGCGAGTTGATTTTCTCCGACGCTCTCCATTGTCTCAACTCTGATTTATGTTCTCTATTGCTTTCTCGACTTCTTCAATGCCTTCTTATAGATTTCATCCGTGTGTTCATTGATGACTAGGTCCCTCATAACAGGGTTTAATATGACCCCCCGACTTTGATTCAGTTGCAGGCTCTGTATGAAATTTGGTTGCTAATATCTACGCAACCCACCTTTCTTTCTCACTTATTGGTAAGCTTGACACATTAGTTGAGAACTCTGTTGTACTGGACATTGTTCGATTGAAGTTATCCATATCTTCCATCCTTACAGAGGCCACAATTTTGTCTCCCTTAATTTTACAGGACTCAAGAAATCGATCCAGCTCGAGATTACTCCACTTATGCATGGGACGATGATTTCGCGGAGTAGGATAAAGCTACCCATATATGAAGACCGGTAGTCCTTGAATCTTAATCATGGATTATTGACATGGTACGTTGGTTTTTCCACGCTTCATCAATCTACTTCGAATGATGAACTTTTGAGTTAGTTATATGACAACGTTCGCTTGACATGTCGGACAGGAAGTACCTGCACCAACGACGTGAGGTGATTTGACTAACCGTCACCTCCCCCCACGAGTTGTTGATTTGACACATTAACCCATGTGACATTGGGGATTTTGAGAAAATGGTTTCAAGCAAAATGACTTTCGACCTGATGCACTTCTAAAGGTGCCACACGTCCACTATTAAAACCACAATGGTTTTCCTCGATCCGCCCTCGCATAATTAAGTCCTGTGCTATTTCACCGTCCGATACAGGCCTCCATTGTCGATCTGGGTTTCTTCAATATCAATGGTTTGTAAGACTCCTTCCTTCGCTCTTCCGCCATATTTTTCCATATTACCACCACATATGACCCAAATCTCCAAATAATGCCATGTCTCCACACTGATTTAGTCACCTGCTAAATTTAAACTCAGATTTGAAGCATGATCATCATGGTGATAACATAGGCTCCAACTGGGGATGTTATCCTCCCTGTGAGGTAGCAAAGAACTGTAGACCATATGCCTTCTTCATTGAGCTTCCTTCAAATGTGTGTGGGCATCCTGTTTCTTCTTGGAGACTGAATCGTCAAATCTTAAAACCAGATTTCGCAAACTATTTTACACTGGATGCCGAAAAATTACTGCTAGGATCTAACTGTACATACTACTGGAAGTTTAAAACAATGCTTGATCAACAAGATTATTCACACACTCCTACCTACCCTAACTTTTGAAAAAAGGACTGTCAATCAAGTGAAATCATAATCCCAATGTAGCCATGACAACATTCTATCTACCGTTCGTTTATTTTGTACTTGCTTGTTCAAAAACCCTTTTGTTGATGATTCATTCAAAATTTTATCTATAAGTCCAATTCTAAAAAAAATTGAAGGGCCTAGATTTTTCACTTCTCCCAACAGGATCGCAAATGGATCTTCTAAGATATGCATAAAACAATCGTCACATTTCGCTCCTTCCACTGCATTTATGTTTTCAGGTGATTCAACTTGTTGACTCCTATAAAAAAACTGGCAAAATTTTTGAGAAGTTTGGTAGTAAAGATTTCTTGAGTCATAGGGTAACCAAGGCTAGAGAAACTCACCTGATGTAAGATGACTCACATTTGATACAAACATTGATTTGTTGCAATCCTCTATTATTGGTGAATTTTGATTATAAACCTTTTCCATATAATGTGTCTTGGGATCATGATTTATATGGAAGAATGTTTCCTTTTCAGGAATCAAAGAAGAAAAGAAAGCTTCTTCCACAAGTGTTTCCTCGCTGCTCGAAGTCTCCATAGGTGAAGTTTCAAAATCTTCACCCATGTCTAGGCTATTCATAAATAGGATCACTACGTCATTTTCAGGGGAAGAAAGGAAACCTTGAAATACTTTGTCTTGTTGGGAATGTTGTTGAACCTCTTCATTAGTTTTAGGAGAAGAAAAACGACCTTCAACAACAATTTCTAGATCAGTTTCTTATTTAATCTGATGGTTAAGCGCAGGTTGCCACTCTGAATTTTCCAAGTGATGATCCTTCAATGCATGTGGGCGTAGTTGGTGTTTTTCAATGATAACAACCTTTTCATGTAAACCAGTACTACTGTGAATACAGTCAGAACTCCCTGTTTTCTCTGAAGTCTCATAATTTTCTTTTAACCATTCAAAGGAAGAAAAACATAAGGGGAGAGAATTTTTATCTGTAAGTCCACTGCTTTCTTCACTTTCAACTTCATGCTTGGATACTTTGCTATTTTTTTTCAATAGTTCGAATGAGGGAAAACAAAATGGCAAGGTTATGTTACCTAACTCAAAACCTTCTTCATTTTCTCTAGTGTCGTCATAGGCACATTTCTCCATCTCTTTGGATTGGTGTACATGCTCATTTTCAGCTTCGTCTTCGACCAATGACTGCACTTTTGAATTTACAAGATCTTCTTCAAAACTAGTAGTAGGATCATCAAAGTGTTGCAATATGTTGTCAACCTGTTTCGTTGGTTTAGTGTGACTTTGCATCAGTGCAACTTCGCTTGCTTCAACAATGATTTGAGAATTCTCTTTCAAAAATTTGAATGCAACAAAGCATAAGGGTAGAGAATTCTCCTCAGCTGATCCAATATTTTTCTCCTTGTAACTGTGATACGTAGGTTGATTTATCTCACTGTACTGCTAAAAAGGAAAGTCTTGATCATCACAATCCTCATCATATTTGTCATACACAGGCAAATCAACTATTTGTGAGATGTCATCTAACAAGAACAAATTGGGGACATCGACCTGTTCTTCAACAAACAAATTTGTAATATCATTCTCTTAACCATCTATAAACGAATACAAAAAACAATCATCCCTTTGCTCATCATGAGATGGATCAGCACCCCCTCTTTCAACAGGTGGAATACAATTTTTTGCAGAATCATTGGCATAAGAAACTGCAAGAGGACCTCTGATGTTGTCGATTCTATGTTCAGGATCCCAATCAGCCCTTTTCCTTCCATATTCACGTCCACATTCTTGAGCATTTAGTCTCTCATTTTGAATCTATTTACATGCTTGGATGTTGTGTTGAATGTCCTGAGCATCACAGAACATTTTTTGTAAGGACTTGGATCTTCTTTCCATAAGAAGGAGAGACAAATCTGGATGAAGAGTGGTTGCATAATGGAGCGTGGCAGCAGCTTCAGTGGGTCGAATTTCTTTGGATAAACTGTGATAGATACTAGAAAACCTTCTGCTGAATACAGAAATAGTTTCATTGTCCTTCTTTTCCAAAGCATAGAACTCTCTAAGTTGTAGGTCCAAAGACTTCTTCTTGCCCCAAAAATTTAATAAGACATTCTTCAACTCCTCCCATGAGCTAATTGTCTCTGGATGCAAATGCTTGAACTAATTTTTGGTGTCTCCTTTCAAAGATTGAGATAAGGCCCTCATACAAACGTCATCATGGTCAATCTCAAATAAATCTATAAAATGCTCAAACCTTTGAATGTGTTTTTCAGCTGAGATGACATTAGGTTCTCCATCAAACATAGGTAGATACTCATAGTGATTTGGGGGGAAATGTAATGATCCCAAGCCATTATGCCAGGATCATCACGGTTTTGGGTGTCTTTAAAAACTTTTCTGGTTGTGGTATTTTGTCAAACACTTTGCTTACAGTTACGTTTAGGGTTTTACCAATGTGTTTATATATGTGTGTATGCAGCTATAAATAAGAAGATATAACCATGGAACATACCTCAACCATATGCAATAGGATAGACAAGACAAAACATATCAAATATGACTTTATTCATGCAATAGAGGAACCTGCTACAATGAAGATGTCGATCTGGAATGCTCAACAGATGGCTCCAAGATAGAAGTATGAGCTACTAAAAAAAGCTCCCGATAGTACAAAATAACCCTCCAAAGGTTGTATAAGAGATGAAGACCAATAACAAGGTACATATGGCCATATGAAGTGCAAGAGCCCTAACTGGATGATGCCACGTCCTGCTAGAATGCTGAAGCTCCTCAACAATTCGGCCCTGCTCCCAAATGTGTCCAATCACCCCAAGAAAGATGCCAAACAGTAGATCGGGTGATGGAAAGAACAACCCAGGTGCCCAAATCTCCAAGATCACTCTCAAACCCTATGGATCTGAACCTCCTCCAATGTATGGTGCACCCTCCAAGATGGTTGAAACCCTAATAATTTGGCCTCTCTCCTATAGACCTGCAATGGCTCCACAAATCAGCTAGAATGATAGATCGGGACGCTGCAATGAAAACCCAAGTGCTCAAATCATCAAAAGGCCTACTAGACCCTTGGATCTAGCCACCCTCCAAGAAATGGTGCGCCCTCCTCTTGGGAAATCGTCCCACTCTCAATACAAATCAATCCTCCACTGAAAGACTTCGGAAAACCATCAAGAATGATGCCAAGACACCTACAAGGAAATCCCAATACCTGGAATTCCCAAAATCACTTCTCCCCGGCTAGGATGAAACCTCTCTCAATGGATGGTGCGCCCCTCTTGCTGGAAACCCTAACTGGTGTGCCCTCTCTCTCTTTGCCCCTGCAACTGATGTAGAATCCTCCTGCAATTGAGTAGATCTAGAACTAGAATGGTGTGGGAGAGTATTGCATCTCCGAGACCAAGCTTGGGACAAGCTAGGTGGAATCTTTCACCATCGAATCGTCCTCTAGGGTTTGTTAAGTCAAAACCCTCAAAACCCCCAATGTTGGGCTCACTAGCTAGAAGCCACATATGAAAATATGATCATACATGAATCCTGAGTAGAGGCCCTTGCCTTTCATTTATACTTTTTTCTCTCCTTGTCCCTCCAAAGTGACTTTCATTTCATTAATATTTAATTAATTAATTAAATCACTTTAATTAATTAATTAAATCACTTTAATTAATTAATTAACCTTTTTACCTCTGAAAAACACCTTATCTCTCCTTATGGCTTCCCTGGCCACTGAAAGTCACTTCTCACCATCCCATCCTGTAGTTTTTCTTCTCCTGAATCTAATGAGCTATTACACTTAGAGGTTCCTCCAAGTAACGTGCCCAAAATGACCTCTTCAGTGAATTCAATTAGCTTATAGCTCAAAATAGTCAAAATCATGGAAATCGTTGGAATGCAACGGAACCAAAGACAACATGTGTGGAATGGCTCATAATGATGGAATATGATGAGAAATGCAATATGGATCCCACAATGCCTCTCAATAACCCATGTATTCGCTATAACCTCCATCTGGCTACTCTAGTCATCATAAACCTCTGCACTGTGATGATGTCCCAAAGTGGGGACATTATAGTCCTCCCTACTAGAAAATTGCTTGCCTCAAGCAATAACCAAATCCCCTCAAGTATAATACCAGGATCCCATGTCCACCTATGGGATACACAATAGAACCCCTCCAAATATGAACAATCACACATGTTGCCCCCTGGGTCCCATATCAAGTCATGAACTACTAGCTTCTGGGACGCATAGTCCTGAAATACATCAACTCTGGAAGTCTCCTGCATATGACACATGGCCTCATCTCGGAACGAATCCATCCTCCAAGTCTCTACCAAGATCCAAATAGCCTCCAACAACTGCTCATGTTGATGCACGAACGAGGTGCTACAAGACCTTCGTGAGACACCCGCAATCCATGCACTCCTTTCAATACTGAAGCTCAATGGAAAGTTAGAGTAACTTTCCCCTGCAATGGTACACTCTCCCCTGTCAGTCAATGAAATTCCCAATCCTGCAATCCCTGGGTCCCATGCTAACCTCTGTCGAAGATCACCCTGTTGGCCCTGTACTACTCTGACCATGACTGTCTGCCCCCTGCATACATCCTGAATCCTCCTCTCCTAGGTCCTCCAACTGAAATGTCTGTCGCCATTGGACATGATGTCCAGAAACTGTATCAGTAAAGACATCTATGTAGAAGAAGTACCAGTCCAACCATCTCCACGTCCGATCATGATGACCAAAAGTGAAAAGATGCCTCGCTCCATCAAACAAATCCCTACAGGCCCACTCCAAACCAACCCATGGTGGCATATGTGGCTCTCTGGCACAACCTGGGTCACCCTGTAGTAAGACATCCTGCTAGCCAAATGAACACTTGGATCCCATGGAAAACTTGGAATTTTATCACTTCCAATCTTTGTTGGTTGTTCCTGTGTCAAGTTGATCACTGTCTGAAGCCCTATGTGCTCCACTGCTATCATCTGGCCTATGGTGCTCACCATCACGCACCACATCTCAGCTGGTTGCCTATGACGATCCACCTCTATCCTGCTGAATTTTGTAAGAGTACTCCTGTCAGGCAGTCTCGACCTGGTCACTCTCCATGCCCTCAGCCACTGTCTATCTCTCCTCATGCTATTGTCCATGATAAAAGTGTCGAAAAAAGGTAACAAAGACATTTGTAGTTGACTATAGAGCTGAAAAATACCATCTGCCTCGATCAATCTCAAGGACTCGACCAAGAGCACGTCTATATGTACTCCTGATAACTGCTCACTTGTAGCCCTCACTAAACTCCAATCATCAGGTACAACCAGAAGTAACTCCTCCAACTGTTGGTAAACTAATCTCCATCTCCCATCACCCATGCAATCGCTGAAATGGTGAAGGTGATCTCTCACAACTATGGGCTACTGCAAAGGAGTGACATCTGTATGCTCCCCTAAATGTGTCTCCTCCATGCATGGCTATACATCCCTCTGAAACCCATCATACATCTCGGCATGTCTCTGTGAGTTATCACTCATCACTGTATGCTCTGGCATACTCATGTCGTCTCCCATAAACTCATGTTGCATCACAGATCCTGGGCGTACTGCTGGATCAACCTCTATATGGAGGTCAACCTCTCTCGGAACACCAATGGAAGTGTCCTCCATCAACTGGTTCTCCTCTGCTAGATCACCAACATCCTCTATCAACGTGACTGAATGATACATCTGAGTGTCCACTAAGACAAATGAAGTGCATCTCTGACGAATCTCCTCAAGAGACTCATCTGATCTAGACTCTGATTATTGAAGGGTGGTCTATATGCCTCTCAAGAATCCTCGAGTTCTCTCCAACTCCTAAGTAAATCTATCTACCTCCAACTCCTGCTCCCTCAGAGCCTCATGATACATATCACCAATACTCAATAAGTAGTCCCTGTCAGTCAACAACTATTGGTAGTCAATCCTCATCATAGATACTCTCTCCCTGAGAGTATGAAAATCATCCATGGTAATTCCCTCATCTGAAATACCATGTGCCACTGACGCTCTCCAGCAAAAATCTTCCATCAACGCATGCATGCCATCACTGCGCCTAGTGGTTGTCATGATCATAGCCTCACTGACTCTCAACTGTGTTGCTAAGTGGTGTGGCTCCTGATCATGGTCATGTTGAGGTGCCACCTCATATCCCTCACTGCCACTGTCAGTCCTGCTAATGTCAACTCTAGAGTCCCCAAAGACACTCTCTGCATAAGGAAACGAGTTGAACTTCCCACTATCTATTGTGCTGCGGGGTACTCCTGTATGCCATTGCACCCCATCACTAGATGATATTTCCCCTTGAATCACATTGTATCCTGTATGAGAAGCTATATACTCCTGTGCACTCAACCTGCTAATATCATTTGCGCCTAGATCCCATAGAGATGTATCTAGACATGTGCTATGGTCATCCCGACAGCTAAAGAATGCATCCTCATCAATGTAGGTTGATCCTGGAAGTAAGTGCTACATCAACTTGTCAGCTTCTACAATCTGCTCAACTAATGGAGTCTTCAATAGCTGTGACTCAATCTCCTTAGGCTGATCTGTATGTGTAAGGTCCCCTGTCTGTACTCCCTGTATCTCCTCCTAGATCGGTGGATCTACATGTCTGTGGTATGCATCCCTCACACAAGGCTCCTCAATCATATCTGACATGTCACTGACCTCCTCATGTGACGTGGCTATCAGGGAGGTTTGGAAGGATGACATATGTGTCATGACCATCATAGGAAGCTCATCATCTCTAGGTGCTAACATGTGTGAATCCTCACTAGTGTCACCACTATGTTGAGGCGTAAGGTCATCAATGATATGTGATATGTTTGCTGAGACACTGGTGCTATCATCTTGTCCATCCAGCTGCCTATCCACTACACAAGGGTCGTCATCATCCTCAAGTGTGCTAGTAGCATCATCCTCTATACAAGAGTCACTATCACTAGCCTCTGTGCAAGAGTCACTATCATCATCAGACTGTCCCAAATCATCATCTATCGCTCCATCCTCACACATCTCATCATCACTATCATAGCATGCCTCAATAGTGTGCTTCTAATCCTTACCCCTACACCTATGATATGGTTCCCACGGCCCCTTGCAATAGTGGCAAGGTTGTGTGCTCCTAATGGGTGTGGGGTTTCTCTGTTCTTCCCACCATCTAGCTGCTTCTTTTCTCTTTTTATCTGCTACGATGATCCCATGTAAAATATCATCTTCGCTCCAATGGGTATTTCTATAGGCTGCATATTGTGGGAAGGTTATTATAGCCCTAGTTTCCTCGTTAAGGCCGTGATAAATGATCTCCAAACATGATATATCAAGGCACATCCTATCCATCTCTCCTTATGGCTCTGTATGTATGTGCTAATTCCCACTGGCTGGCAGGAATCTAAGCTTTGATACCACTGTAATGATCCCAAGCCATTATGCTAGGATCATCACAGTTTTGGGTGTCTTTAAAAACTTTTCTGGTTGTTGTATTTTTTCAAACACTTTGCTTACAGGTATGTTTAGGGTTTTATTGATGTGTTTATATGTGTGTATGCAGCTATAAACAAGAATATATAACCATGGAACATACCTCAACCATATGCAATAGGATAGACCAGACAAAACGTATCAAATATGACTTTATTCATGCAATAGAGGAACCTGCTACAATGAAGATGTCGATCTGGAATGCTCAACAGATGGCTCCAAGATAGAAGTATGAGCTGCTACAAAAGGCTCCCGGCAATACAAAATAATCCTCCAAAGGATGGACAAGAGATGAAGACCAATACCAAGGTAGATCTGGCCGTATGAAGTGCAGGAGCCCTAACTGGATGATGCCACGTCCTGCTGGAATGTTGAAGCTCCTCAACAATTCGGCCCTGCTACCAAATGTGTCCAATCACCCCAAGAAAGATGCCAAACAGTAGATCGGGTGATGGCAAGAACAACCCAAGTGCCCGAATCTCCAAGATCACTCTCAAACCCTATGGATCTGAACCTCTTCCAATGTATGGTGCGCCCTCCTGGATGGCTGAAACCCTAATAATTCAGCCTCTCTCCTATAGACCTTCAATGGCTCCACAAATCATCTACAATGATAGATCGAGACGCTGCAATGAAAACCCAAGTGCTCAAATCATCAAAGGGCCTACTAGACCCTTGGATCTAGCCACCCTCCAAGAAATGGTGCACCCTTCTCTTGGGAAATCATCCCACTCTCAATACAAATCAATCCTCCACTGAAAGACTCTGGAAAACCACTAAGAATGATGTGAAGACACCTGCAAGGAAAACCCAATACCTGGAATTCCCAAAATCACTTCTCCTCGGCTAGGACGAAACCTCTCTCAATGGATGGTGTGCCCCTCTTGTTGGAAACCCTAACTAGTGTGCCCTCTCTCTCTCTTTTCCCCTGCAACTGATGTAGAATCCTCCTGCAATTGAGTATATCTGGAACTAGAATGGTGTGGGAGAGTATTGCATCTCTGAGACCAATCTTGGGACAAGCTAGGTGGAATCTTTCACCACTGAATCGTCCTCTAGGGTTTATTAAGTCAAAACCCTCAAAACCCCCAATGTTGGGCTCACTAGCTAGAAGCCAGATATGAAAATATGATCATACATGAATCCTGAGTAGAGGCCCTTGCCTTTCCTTTATAATTTTTTCTCTCCTTGTCCCTCCAAAGTGACTTTCATTTTATTAATATTTAATTAATTAATTAAATCACTTTAATTAATTAATTAACCTTTTTACCTCTGAAAAACACCTTATCTCTCCTTCTGGCTTCCCTGGCCACTGAAAGCCACTTCTCACCATCCCATCCTGTAGTGTTTATTCTCCCGATTCTAATGAGCTATTACACTGAGAGGTTCCTCTAAGTAATGTGCCCAAAATGACCTCTTCAGTGAATTCAATTAGCTTATAGCTCAAAATAGTCAAAATCATGGAAATCGTCAGAATGCAACAGAACCAAAGCCAACCTATGTGGAATGGCTCATAATGATGGAATATGATGAGCAATGTAAGTTGTACCCCACAATGCCTCTCAATAACCCTTGTACTCGCTATAACCTACATTTGGCTACTCTGGTCATCATAAACCTCCGCACTGTGATGATGTCCCAAAGTGGGGACATTACAGGAAATCATGGAGGACTTGGGGTAGCTTCAGGGGTATGTATCTATGTTGGGCTCTAGAGGATGTTGGACCAAGAACAGAGGAAGAGACATCAGCCTTGGTTTCATGAGGTTCATCAACTTGGTCATGGTCATCACATGGCCCAAATGTAAAAATCTTATCACAATCGGTGATACAGTGAGGGTGTGCATATGCAACTTTAAGAGGAGGATAATTAATTGCAATTTTTTCATGATCATCATTCAAATGCAACAGGTAAAGAAAGGTTTGTTTGGCATGTTCAAGGAAGGAAAATAAGTAACTCATAACAAATAGAAAACTTCTTTGGAAGAGATCCCATTTTAAGTACCCGTTTTCCTCCATGATATCCTTTCACACTTCTGTCAAGGGACCTCATTTTCCGGTGGAGTCTTTGAATTGCATTAGGAGTATTGAGAGTGGAGTCGCCATTGATGTTTTGGAAGCTAGACTCTTCATTGAGAGTGGAGTTGCCAGTTAAAATTTAAATCTTTGAATTCTTCTACCAGTGGAATCAACTTCAAACTGGTTTTTTGATGTGTGGAGTCGTCAGAGCAGGAATAAAGACAATATGTGCCTAAGTGTCTGCTTCTCTCGGACCTTAGGAATCAACCATGTTGTTCTTTCCTAGGGAAAAATTTTCAATTTTGTCCCCGGCAACGACGCCAGAATGTTAGCACTCTGTAAATTTTGTCCGGCTAAATAGACAATCAACATAGGTAACTATTTCAACCAACTTAAGAGTTGGGCACTAGCCTGCTCAACTCAGAGAGGGCTCTCTCATGTCACTTGATATCTCTTTGATGGACAGTGGCTAGATTTGGTTTATTTGGGGGGGATTTTTATAAAATAACTGAAGAAATAAAAATAACAATTGGGCTATGGAGTCTAGAATGAACAATGCATTGTCAAACATGAAAAATATCAAGAGGAAAAGGCTAAATGAGGTGATGAGTCTAAGTTTATATCTAAAATTTGCATGGCATCAGAGGAAAAAGAAACATATAACTACATCAGAGCATATAAAAATGAATTATGAATTGTTTATGAAGAAATGAACATAGTCTAAATCGCTAAGCCAAGAGCATCGCTATGATGAATTATGGGTTTTTTGTTTCTCCAATTTAGACAGATGAAGGTGTAAATGACATATAATATTGCAGGAATCACATACTATGAAAGAAAACAAGACTCATATCACTGCCAGTTAGAATCTTTTCATAAACAGTCTAAAATCTGCTTCTGCATTTATATATTCATTCTAGCCCCAAAGTTTACAAAGGTTTTCCTACTCAAAGGGAAGGCTCCTCTTTTCTCCATGCTTTTCATATCCTCAAGATAATACATATATAGGGGAATTACTTGTGGAATTCAAAACGTTTAGACTTCCCTGTAATCCTAAAAATAGAGATAAGTTACAAAAAAGGAGTGATTTATAATAACAGTTATCCTATTTTAAAGGGGTCATTAGGAACAGGTCTGTCATATCTGGGGCCCCTTTCTTCGACCGCCTTCTGTCCAAAATCTGCTAGAATGTACTTAATCCTACCTGAGAATTCATTTCAACTTGGTGATTTCCTCTTTCAGAGTGCTCAACCAAGCGAGTTAATTTTCTCTGACTCTCTCCATCATGTCAGCTCTATTTTTTGTTCTCTGTCGTTTGCTCCGCTTCTTCTTCATTGCCTGCTTGTAGATTTCATCTGCGTGTTCATTGATGACTAGGTCCCTCATAACAGCGTTTAATATGACCCCCGAATTTGATTCAGTTGCAGGCTCTGTATGAAATGTTTTTGCTAATATCTGCGCAACCCACCTTTCTTTCTCACTTATTGGTAAGCTTGACACATTAGTTGAGAACTCTGTTGTACTAGACATTGTTCGATTGACGTTATCCATATCTTCAAACCTTGAAGAGGCCACGATTTTGTCTCCCTTAATTTTACAGGACTCAAGAAATCGATCCAGCTCGAGATTACTCCACTTATGCATGGGACGATGATTTCGTGGAGTAGGATAAATCTACCCATATCTGAAGACCGGTAATCCTTGAATCTTAATCATGGATTACTGACATGGTACGTTGGTTTTGCCACGCTTCATCAATCTACTTCGAATGATGAAATTTTGAGTTAGTTATACGATGACATTTGCTTGACATGTCAAACGAGAAGTACCTGCACCAGCGACGTGAGGTGATTTGACTAACCGTCACCTCCCTAATGAGTTGTTGATTTGACACATTAACCCATGTGACATCGAGGCTGTTGAGAAAACGGTTTCAAACAAACTTATCTTCGCCCCGATGCACTTCTAAAGGCGCCACACATCCACTATTAAAACCACAATGGTTTTCCCCAATCTACCCTGGCATAATTAAGTCCCGTGTTATTTCACTGCCCGATATGGGCCTCAACCATTGATCTAGGTTGCTTCAAGATCAACGGTTTGTAAGACTCATGACTTTGCTCTTCCTCCATATTTGTCCATATTACCACCACATATGACCCGAATCTCCAAATAATGCCATGTCTCTACACTGATTTAGTCACCTGCTAAATTTAAACTCAGATTTGAAGCCTGATAGTCATGGTGATAACACGTGGAATTTAGTGAAGTTTATGGGCTATGGAAGGTTTCCTAACCATTTTACCCCTTGTAGCTCATCCCCATACCAAATAGCCATATTTTTCTCATAAAAAATAGGTATTGGGGTCTCATTTAGAACAACAAGCAAGAGAATAAGAAAACTCTGCCAAAATCCCTTCCTTTTCTTAGCTCAATTTTTGCATCCCTTTCTGAGTTTTAGCCTCAGCCTTTCCCTCCAACCTTTCTCCTTATGAAACCCTTCTTCCTTCCCTTGGTGATAAGTTGGTTGCGAGAAATTAAAGTGGGATTGATTCACTTGGAGCTACGATAGATGAGCCCAGACCTGGTTGGTGGAGCAGTTGCCGACAAAGGTTGTAATATTTTGTCTTGAAATTTAATAAAAGAGTTCATCCTTGTCCCAAAATATTATGTTTGTATGATTTTATTGATTCATGCATTTATATCTATATCTAATCTTTGAAAGTGATAAGTAGAGATTGCATGTGTTGTAGCATTGTGTTCCTAAGATTTTGAAAGTCATCTTTGGGAGGAGATCCGCGATCTAGGAGGTTGTAACAAACGAAAGAGGTCTACGCCAACTGTAAGGACTAAAGGTGAACCCATTGACTCTATTTCCTCTCTCTGATCATTTTGTTTAAATAGTTTTGGGATAGCTTAAGGGTAGAACCATATTTTAAGATAAGTCATCGCTCTGTGGATTTTCCCCGTGTCAGGAGGGCCCCTCCAACATTACCCCTTTTCCTTGGGAGATGACAACACATGACTAGGGAACAAAATATTACCACCAAGGTGAAACAAGGCAACTAACACAATTTCCCAAAACAATGATCCATTATCCGACTTCAACCAAGGATCTCCATCCACATTCTCGATAAATTAAGTACAAAAATTTGCATGAAAGAAGGACTAACATACCTTATGGTGGAAATGGTTTACCATCGCCCATACTCTGGGTTGCTTGAATGTGATGAGCCTTGGTTGATATGTGATGGGAGGAAAATGAAGGGGGTCATTGGGTTGCCATATTTGGACATGTTGATCATCATCATCACGGTGTATATCATGTTCTCCATTGTGGGCCTCGAGACATTATCTCCCCCAGTTACCCCCAGGCATGGAGGGGTAATAGACCCCAAAATCAACTTCCCAATTAGAAAAAGTTTTGATGCAGGCAATATGTAATATTTATAAACCATCCCTATCTCACAAATGTTATGCATGTGGAACCATTCACAATATACATCCAACATACACAACTAAAATAAAAGTACTAAAGTAGAACAAACCAATCCAACATACACAACTAAAACACAAGTATTAAAGTAAAACGAAATCTCATGATAAAAATATGCCACTATAATAAAATCCCTTGCAACATCACATAGATAACAACCATAATCAAATGACAACATAATAAGCATGAACCCTGTTATGTTTTCATTGACCAAGAATGTACTTCGTAAGTTCTAATCTGACTATAACACAATAATCTTGAACCTTATTATGTTATCATTGATAATCTCTATATCATAAATGTTATGTATGTGGAATCCTTCACCACACGTCCAAGATACACAACTAAAACAAGAGTACTAAAATAGAATGAAATCTCAAGATATAAATATGCCACTATAATGAAATCTCTTGTATTACCCTCCCCAACCTAGGGGTAACTAAGGAGATGATGTCTCAAGGCCCGCAAGAACATGGCATGGAGTGTCGAGAGCTAGATGACCAACTAAGCCCACATTGAGCAAACAGATCCCCTCCTCTCCACCACACATCACCTTTCATTGTCAGCAACATAACAACATCCACCAAACCAACCTAGCCCAAAAAGGACAACAGGTCTTGCTTCATGAGGTAACAAGTCTAGTATTATGGTAAGTGTCATTTTAATAATTGAAGCATTTGGGAATGTTGCAAAGGGTCCTTTTTTTATTATGGGACATTTGCTTGGAAATTATACTTTTTTCCTTATTTCACCTTGGTGGTTGACATGGTTTCCTAGTAAGTGGGTCACCTCGGGAAAAGGGTTGCTACTAGGGGGTTCTCCTTGAAGGTTCATCGTACCATTCCCACTCATACTTGTCACTTTCCACACTTCTTCCCCTTTGTTTCCTCATATTTTGGGTTCATTGACTCAATAAGGGCTTGTACCTCATTTCATCGGAAGAAGGGGTTGAAGGCCCTGAGGTGTTGTAGCTAGAAAAAGTCAAAATCCATAACTAATCCTTCTAAATGCTCTCCCTAAGGTCCTGCGAGCAATGAAATGCTTCTCCATAAAAATTAAGGACCTTTAAAAGAAAATTAAATAAAAATGTCATGCTTGATGCAGGAATGCATTTGCAGTGTCCTTTAATTTCTAGTGCATATGGAACTCAATGTGTTCCTAAATTCAAGTGGCATTATGGTATTCTTTACTTTCCATTTCACATAGCACTCAATGTTCGGACCATAAAAAATAAAGGGCTTGGAAAAAAGTTGCATTGTAAACAAAGGGATGCAGCACACCCTCCACAAAGGCACCCATAGATGAGACAACATGAGCCCTTGATATGTTAGGAACCCCATGCCCAAAAGTCATACCCCCATCCACCTCATACTCACTACATGACTATGGAGGCCGTACTTGTTTGTCTTTGCATGACCTTGCCCGGTGAAAGCTTTTCATGGAGGAACTAAGCCACTTGGACCTCCTAGGGGCTTGAAATCTGATTAGTTGGATGCATCGCCCCACTGATTGGAGGCCTTGGAAGATGAACGTTGCACTTGGGAAGGTGACTTTTCCACTTGAAGAATGATTTGAACCATGAAGGAAGGGTGATGTCACACTTATATGCTCAAATGTCCCATCATTTGATTATTTTTGGTCATTTTTTAGCCTATATGGGAAAAAGGGAAAAATGATTTTCCATTTAGCTTTGTATCTTAGGTTTTAGCCTAAAATTATGGATTTAATTGTAAAGTGGACAAACCCGGGTTTGGGTTTCCTCATATAAATATGAGGCAAGTCATTTTTCACAAAATATAACTCATCACTTGAGATAACTCATCACTTGAGAGATAGCTCTCTTCAACTGGAATTTCAACCTCTTCTTTTCTTGTGCAAAATGGATGCAAGACTTGTCTAATGGTGCAATAAAGGCTAGTGACTTCTCTTGGTTGCTTCTTCTTGGCAAATCGTTGGATTTTCTTTGATAAGTAAATATTTTGCTTGCTAATTCTTCGATTAGGTAAGGAATTTTTGCAATTTTGTGTTTTTATTTTTGAATTCAAGGTTATTTTGTTAAAACCCTAGGATGAGTATAAGGGCATACACCCTCCATCAAATAAATTTATGTTATTGTCATTGAAAGGGATTAAGGATTGCTACAAGGAGTAAGAGGGTTTATACCCTCGTAGAAAAACCTTTCTAGGGTTTATATTCTCTAAGGAGTAAGAAGGTTTACACCCCTAGAATATCATCAAACCCTAGTTTAACTTGGTAGTGACCAAGAAAGAGACTCCATAACCTAATAGACAAGGCACTAGTTGCATTGAAGATTGTAAAATCTTGCATTGCTAAACGTGAAATTTACTGGTTTGAAACTTGTAACAATAGAGTTTGATTCTACATGATATTGTCTCTCTTCTATGCTAAGGGCGTGATAATTAGCCAAGTGATTGAGTTGGTGTTTCAAACTATTTTCTACAGCCATCAGGGCTAATATAATTGTTTCCATATTTCATTTGACTTGCAATTTAACCAAGGAAATCATTGTTTGATCATTGGAATTGAAAGTGTTTGTCTTAAGCTTCATTTTGAGCCATTTACTTGTTGATTTCCATGGTTAAATATTGTTGTTGTAGAAAACGTAAGATACAACCATAAGGTTGTCATAAATTGTGTTGATAACTTACTTTTACATCCTTGTATTGTCATCTAATTCATTGTGCTAAGCATTGGAACATTATCTCTAAGTTGTATGTTCATTGATCCAATTTCATATGTTGAATTAGATGATATAATAACAATTTTTATAACTATATCATTGTTGATATATTACTTTTGTATGCTGCAATTTTGGGACAACAAGGGTTCTTTTTTATTCCCCGCATGTTCTAGGGCTAATTTTATCATATTTGGTATTGGTTTTGGTTGTCTAATATTGGTTTTGCAGGTACTCTCCATTGGAAACATTTCCTTGACCGATACTCAACCTCCATCAAGCTCCTAGAACCTTTCATTGTGACCTATAGGGGTGTTTCATTATTCTCCTTGGCTTCTCCCTTGCAATCCCCCTAGGGTCACCTGGGAAGCCTCCCTTGTGTTGGAATTGTCCATCACTAAAATGAGGGGGGTATCTATTGAGGTGACATTGATAGGTTTCCCCAGTTGTGTCTCACACTTGCTTCTTGGGTTGATATTTTCCCAAACTACAATCTATGCGATAACATTTTTTGCGTCTTTGTCGGGGAGGATTTTGAATCCTTTTTTATCCCATAACGACACTTGGCAAGTGATCTAGGAGGATTTGTGATCTCTTGGAATTTAAAAGTCTCAAATGATGATGAGGATGACATCATTGCATAGGGATCGGCAAGAAATTTCTAACAGTACGTGAATCGCCTCAAACGAACGTTGAATGAGGAAGATATCGTAGTCTGAAGTTTCGGCAAAACATGAGAAACATTCTCAACATTCTAAGTCTGATTTTCCTTTGTTAAAGCTTGGTGTCAAATTTAACTTGTTTGTTTATGATGGAGAATTAAATGCAAAAAAGTTGGACAACTCGGTAAAGCAAATAGAAGTTTACTTCAGTGTGCAAAAGATCAAACAAGACATTGCAAAGATTCAAATGGCTACTAACATAGTTACCAACTTAATGAGAACTCTACATAATTCTCGTTTTTTGGGGGGTCACATTTTTTACCGCTTCTTAAAAATGGTGCTACAGGTAACAACCCCCCTCCCTTTTTAGGTGATTTTTTTTATATTTTAAATTTTCTGATCCATAATGTTTCCACATTTTTTTAAATTCTTATTTTTTATTTATTTTCAATTTATTTATTTTTTAATTCAACTTTGTTTTTAGTTATTTTTTCATGCATCTTTAAATCTTAAAAATATTTTTTACCATTTACTTTTTTGAAACTAAGATTTTTTATCTCCTTAATTAATTTATGGTTCCATATTTTTTAAATATAGTGGAAAATATTCTTTTTAAGGCATTTTTTACCTTTACTTCAATACATAGAAAATCAGTGTAGATAAATAACACTATTTTTCAATATTTAACAAAAAAATATAATTTAATTTTTCTTTGATAAATTAAAAACTAAAAACAATTGAGAAAAATAAAAGAATTGAAATTAAAATAAAACGTAAAAAAATTAAAAAGTAAATTTATATAATAAAAAATAAATAAATAAAACTAAAGAGAAAAAAAACCAAAACATTTAAAATATATATAAACTAAGCTAAAAAGAGAAAAAATAAACAAAAATAAAGGTAAAAAACAAAAGTATAATCCAAAAACATTTTAAAAGTTTAAACAACACACAAACAAAAATTAA
>SNQJ01S0007580.1:80454-103094 GCA_010110895.2 Picea sitchensis
ATATGTGTTTTTCTTCATTAAAAAAAAATTGTGAATATTTTCTACTCTCTCTTTATTTATTTTTTAATGTAAATTTTGAAAGAAAAAAAAAATTAGTAAATAAATTTTCAAGTGACCATTTAGGGTTTTTTATTTGCATAGGGATTTGTTGTCAAGGTCACAATTTCAATTAGGTCGTAATTAGCTATAATTTCAACATTTAGAAAGAAAAAAAATTAGGTAGCATCAATTTTTTATTTAGATGTTGATTTTAAGGTTTTTTTTGGGCAACTATTTGATTTTTTAAGGCCATACTTGAAAAAAATTGTAATTTAGACTCTATTAGAAAAAGTGGTGCTACTAAAAGTACCACTTTTTGATTTGGGGGTTGTTTTTCATTTTTTTTATGCAAAAATATGGGTTTTAAGGGCTAGAGTTCTCGTTTTGAGATCACAGTTCTCGTTAAGTTGGTAACTTTGTTTACTCTCTGCATGGGTGGTACAACTCCAATATGGTTGTGATAGTCAAACTCAAGCAGATCTGTTACAACATGGTAAAATCATTTCCTCTTGAGTTGCATTCATTTCTGCATTGAGAAAGCAATTATATCATTTGGCATATACTCAAACATATATGATTGAATGGTTATATCTAAGACAATTAAAAGGGGAAAATGTTCAAGGTTATACATAAGAATTTAAGAAGAAGGCTTTAGCATTGGAAATTCCATTACACACTCGCGAAACTCTTCTTAAATACATCGGTCGTTTGCATTCTTATCTTCTCCATACTATTTTGATGTTTAATCCTACTAATATTGATGAAGTGTCAGTACAAGCTACTCATCTTGAAGTTGGAAAAAGTAAACAGGGTATGGAGAATGTGTCGAAAGGAAAAGATAAGGGTAAGAAGACAGCCACATTAAAGAGAGAGGTGGAGAAGCCTACATGTCCTCATTGTTGTAAGAAAGGGCATGTGGAGAATAAATGTTGGAATTTGCATCCTGAATTGCTACCAAAGAAGTTCCAGAACAAGGAGGAACGAAATATTGTTGCTACAATGCAACATGACTTGGGGTTAGATTCAGGTGATGAGACAATGATTACAACTATGGGTGTCAACGGTATATCATTTTCTAGTTCAAGTTCTAATGTTCAATCTTCTAAGTTTGAAAATGATGATAAGAAATGAAATGAGCTTTTCCATGTAAGGGTCACAATGAAGCATACAAAGGTAGATACTTTGTTTAGCAGTGGGTCTTAAGTTAATTTGATATCCAAATATATTGTTAAAAAGTTGGGATTAAAGATTGAACCTCATAAGAAGCCTTACCCTTTGGGTTGGGTACAAAACGACACTCAATTGAAAGTAACTAGACAATGTACACTTAAATTTGCAATTACTTCCAAGTTTACTGATGAGGCTGTATTAGATTTTTTCCCTCTTGACATATGCGGAATAGTCTTGCGTAACCCATATCTATATGATCGAAAATCCATATTCTATCATGAAGAAAATAAGTATCATATTTTCAAGGATAAGGTTGAATATATTGTTAAAGCTCACAAGATTAAAACTAATGAATCTCTAGTAAGTACAGGACAAATAAAGATACTTGTCAATGCTAGGAAATCTCTTGTTCTCATGCTTGAGAAACAAAGAGATCGAGATGTATCAGATGTTTCTCCATGTTGTGATCCATGTCATCACCATGAATTGGTAAATTCATTTGGTGAAATCATTCAGAAGATAAAGTGATTTGTTGATTCATTTCCTTTCGCAACAATGTATTCCTTACTATTTCTAGTTAGTTGTTTCTGGTTAATAGGAATGATGGTGAATGCAAGAGATTGTGGAAGTAGGGAAATGAATGTTTATATCAATAGTATAACTTCATTTTTTATCATGCTTGGACAGTTTGTTGTGATGCACTAGGTTTTCATTATCGAGTCATGATGGGTAGATTCAGGGCAAGTGGGGAGGAAATGCCCTCACTTGATTGATGTATAAATACTTTTGGAGGTCCACAAGCTTCCCATTGGAGAGCAATAATCCAAGAGGATCTGTCATCACTTAGAATTTAAAATCCTCAAATTCTAATGAGGATGACACCATTGCGTAGCACTCAGCGAGAGCTTTCCAATGGCACATGAATCGCCTAACACGTGGATGAGGAAGATATCATAGTATAAAGTTGTGACAAAATAGGAGAAAAAGGAAAAACATGAGTGCCATGTGGCAGGCCCACAGGAATCCACGTGGCCATATATACAAGTGACATGGCATAGGGTGACGTCATTTCGCTGTCGGCATGTTGACATGGCAACACGAGAGGAAGACAATGTCACTCAGTTCTGGCGTTTTCGACATCTAGTTGGACCAGTAAAAATTTTTGACATGTCATCTGTACAGATGACATGGAATCCATACGGTCCACATGGCACCACTGAAAGGGGGCCATGTGGTAGGTCGTATAGTGGCGTGGCGGCTAGGTGCATATCTATACAGGAAGGTGGACCAATTAAAAGTCAAGACCTGGTGTCCATATGTCCAATTAGCAAGATGATTGTGCAGACACGTCAACAGGTCCGTATAGTGAGTTGGAAATGGTGGTCAATGAAACATTACCACATGGATTGACCAGGTGGTGCCATGTGGCACCTTTGAGAAGCCCAAGAAGGCTGGAGTTTGAAAATTTTAGGTGCAAGTGTCGGGCCAACATACCATGTAATCCCAAAAAATTATGCAATGTGTGACCATGGGAGGAGTTCATGGGATTTGAACTCATGACCTCCCACCACCAATGCCAATGCCCTAACCAATGTGCCATGAGTGTCATTTTTTATGGAAAAAGTCATCAACCTTAATTAATGTTGACCCCGTGCTCTATTTAAACTAACACGCAAATCAATGAATAGGACAGTTGGGCACATAAATTGAGACAGTACGGACTGACAAAGAAAAGCATTGGAATTTGTTCTAGAGGGGGAGTCCTAAGGGCTTGTGCAGAAGTATATCGAGTTTATACTCAAAAGTCTCAAAATTTCAAGAGGAGACTGAATATGGCCTCTATTTTCGAGTTGGAGCAGCTGATCAGAAAGATGTTTACAGAGCCTTTTTTCCAAGCCAAGTATAGTCGATTCTATACTTAAAAGTCTCAAAATTTCTTGTAGAATTCAGTGGCAGGTTTTGTTTATGTTTCTGACATGCAGAACTAAAAGGTGATTTCAGAAGTTGAGTTGTAATCCTTTATTTGTATTATTTCATCATTTTGAGATTAATGAAGAGTGGTCTCACTGTTGGTAGTGGACCTAGAGACATAGCCATGATGTCTGGTGAACTTCGTTATCAATTTTTTGTGTGATTTGTTGATTTTGTTCTTATTGATCTCTTCTTACATCTATGAAGAATGGATTATGCAAGTTAACTTCACAAGTATAAAAGTTTAGTTAAGTGAAGCTAATCACAGAAAAATGCAAGATGCATTGTCAATTTAAAGATCCAGTTAACTGAGAAAGATGTGTTATCAATGAAGGACTAATGGTTAGATTGGTAACTTAAGACTTTCATATCAGCAAATCTATTCCAAATCCTTTTCCCTTAGCTTTCCTAGCGAATCCATTTGAGGGAATTTCCCTTGTAATTTTTTATAAGCCTTGTTGATTTCTATAAACCTAGCACTCGACGGTTAATTTCGAGAAAAACACATTTACAGAATTAATGCACAACTAGGTTACTCAACGAAATAATCAACAGAAGAAAAATCAGAAACCAAACACATTTGCACAAGATATTTCTAAGTAAATAAACCCTGGAATAACCCTCGAGGGAAAACCAGATCTGTGATCATTTTATTAAACAAAAATTAGGGCTCTCGTCCTGGGATAGTGGCCCTTCTGAGAAATACATTGTAGCAATAACCTGGCCCTCTTGGTTGTTATCTCCTTGTTGCCTTTCCTCAGCCCCTACCCCTACACACCTGAGTGCTCACTCACTCTTTATGTACCATCATTGTGTCTCATGCTCTCACCTAGGATGTCTTTATAACCTTGATTTAACCCCACATCCAAAACCCTAGATCTCCTAAAGTGATCTATGGCTGAGATCTAATATCCCATTCACTTTGGATCTAATGGCTAGGACTTAATTTAATTACTAATGACAAATACCTTAGAATTTAATTAAATCAAACTCACTTTATTATAAAAGTACATTCACTTACATAAAGTGAATCTCCTAAGTTTCTGGAGGCATTTAGGATGACTTCCACGTGCTAGACACAAGCCAACATGGAATTACTTGCCTAATGCTACAAACATAAACACTCCCTCTTAGAGAGGAAGGTACTTCCACCACCCAGAGGTGGCTCTTTCTTTGCTATCAAATCTTTTGCCATGGTTTCTCTCCAACCCACCTAGTTGGTTTCTCCCTCTGACATGAAATCTATCCCTACCATCTCGCTCGGACGAGTTTGCAAAGACCTTCTTGACCTTGGTGCCTAGATCCCTTCATAGGACCCGCTTCTCAAACTTGTTTCCTGCTGCATGGACTTGTTTCCCACTGCTCAAACCCCTTCCTGAGGCTACTCAGATTTGTTTGCAACCTCTTGCTTCTACCCAAGTCCTTTTAAACGATTCCCGAATCTTTTCTAGGTGCTTCTTGGCTATCTCATCCTACTGCCTTCCCATTGCCCAGGACTTTTGTTCACTTCCCGGGGCACCTTGGGCTGACCGACCCTTATGATCTATTTTTTGGCGACTTCTGCAGCCAACATGGCTGGCCTAAGTGACTGGTGGTTGGTTTTTGGCCGGTTGGTTGTTGTTAGAGGCCCAACCCCCACCGACATTTTGATCCTATCCGGTGGCAGTGACTTACCTCACTTGGTAGCTCATTGGCTGGCAGTCGATTATGTCGACTATCTCTGTTGCATCCATAACCTTCATCCATCTCCGTGTATGTTATCTGGTATCTTCTGTTGCCCTTGGTTTCTCAGTAGTCGTCCCACGTTGTGGTTGTCACAACCCGACCTGATTCTCCCTAGTCTATCACTTGGCCTCCACACCTGTGGCCTTGCTCCAAACTCCAATCATCGTCTTCTAGATTTGCAGACACACAATGGTCTCTCTCCATAACAACAATTGGCTCCCTTGTAACACCCATGCAATCATTTGTGCTTGTGGTTGTCTCATGCAACGATCGATGGCTTTTAACTTAGTCATGGATCCTATTGTTGTTGTCTCCCTCTCTTTACATCAGTAGTGGATCTCTTGCAGCCGCAACCACCTACGGCATCGGCAGCTAGAATCACCGAAAAATCCTACCCATCAATCCTTTCTCTTGTGCGAGCTCAGGCTCTCTACTACTTGGATCACTCTTTGTGGTTGATCCACAGCCGAATGTCAGGCTATCACAACCCACAACTGTATGTTGATCTGCCTCCTTTTTCATCCCTTTCTCTTCATGCACCTCTCATCTCAACCATCAAATTTCATGACCCCACAATGCTCTCACAACATTCTACCTAGTAGATGACATACACAATTAATTTGTCATGGTTGTCACTTACTAGCGGCTCGATCTTCCACCTCTTCTATTTTCCTATGCTCCATGTGCGACTGGTCTCTACTTTGGCAACCAAATTATGCTCAGTGCACCCTTATCAATCATCGATATGTTTTCACATAGATCTACCTTCTCACAACCTCACATGGCTTGGATCATGCAATCAAATCTCTTTTTTTAATTTCTTTTACCCATAGAAAAAACTTAAAAAAAAATAATGCAAATATCTTGTTGTCAAATTTCACTTATGCAACCTGGTTTCCTCAAAGTCTAGGCTCTGATCCCATGTTGATTTCTATAAACCTAGAATCTAACAGTTAATTTCAAGAAAAAAACATTAACTGAATTGATGCACAACTAGGTTACTCAACGAAATAATCAGCGCAAGAAAAATCAAAAACCAAACACATTTGCACAAGATATTTCTGGGTAAATAACCCCTGGAAAAATCCTTATGGAAAAACCATATTTGTGATGATTTTATTAAATAAAATCAGGGCTCTCATCCTGTCATAATGGCCCTTTTGAGAAATACACTACATCAATAGCTTATCCATCCTGGCTTCTATCTCCTTGTTGTCTTTCCTCGACCTTGCCCCTGCACACCTAAGTGTTCACTCACTCTTTGTGTACCATCAATGAGTCTCCTCCTCTCAGCTAGGTTGTCTTTTATAACCTTTAGTTAACCCCAAGTACAAAACCCTATATCTCCTAAAGTAATCTACGAGTTAAGATCTAATCTCTCGTTCACTTTGGATCTAACAGCTAGGACTTAATTTAATTACTAATGCTAAATACCTTATCATTTAATTAAATCAAACTCACGTTATCACAAAAGTACATAAAGTGAATATCCTAAGTTTCTAAGAGGCATTTAGGACAACTTCCATGTGCTAGACACAAGCCAACATGGAAGTACTTGTCTGATGCTACAAACGTCAACAAACCTTTCATAGAGTTCATCTAGTGACTCCACTGATGTATCATGGACGTATATGATGAATGCCTACCAGAAAGGTGGGATGATATCCCAAAATTTGATGGTGATCCATGTTCGGCCATTACACATGTTGTCAAGTTTATCGAATACTTTGGTTTGCATGACATAACCCAGGAACATTTTCTGACACAATCTCTCTTGCTATCTTTAGATAAGAAACAGAGGAATTTGATCAAGCATACTTGCATCCCAAATGGCTTATCCTCTACAACCATATTCATCCGATAATTTATCAAGAATTGTGAACTGAAATACCAACGACTTGAATATATTATTCAGGACCTTCAGGATGCTTTTCATAAAGAAATTCTTTCATTGGATCTGATTGAGAATTTGAGGGTGCTTTCTTTTTTGAAACCAATTGAAAATCATGGAAATACAATCGAGGAACAAAAAGTTGAGGACCACCATGAAGAAGTGCTTGAAGAACATGTCCATCAAGAAATCTTCCAAGAAGAATAAGGTTTCAGTGAAGTGAAACATGTTGAAAACCCAAATGAGACATCAGTATTTGTTCTCCCACTTGATGAAGATGAAGAAGTGACTAGTCCCAATGATACAGATGATTTCATGAATGAACTCTCTAACATGGTTCATAAACACATTGATTATTTAATAAATATTGGGAGGCATAAATAGGACATGGGTTGTTTCATTTTTTATAAGGATCCCATTTATGGCATTGAGGGTAGGTTTCAAATGAAGAATGTTGAATTGTCACCTTCAGAGAACTGGTCTTCATGCCTAGATGATCGAGATATTCCATAGCTCGATGATGATATGAGTGTAGATAGTTATCATCCACTCATGGATGATTGGTTTCAATTCACTTATGTTGATTTCCAGCCCTACCTTGGGGATTATCCTTTTGAAAACTCAAAAAAATTATTTGATGAAAATTCTCAACCATCTTTATGCTCAAATTTTTATGAACGCGAGGTTGAGGAACAATCAGAGACTCATGCTACTGAGAAGTAGTACTTTCATCCTTGGGCATTTTGTAGGGATTTTAATGTGAAGGAGAAACATTTTATGAGTGACAAGAATTTTTCTTTCTCCGGACATGAGGTTTTCCCTTACCTCCTATCTTCTTTTTGAAGCCATGCATTTTTCTTCTGATCTCTCATCTCCTCTCAGTCTTAAGGAAGGAGTGGTCATGTTAATGAGGAAGAACATAAGCCATCATATATACATGGTATCCCTACTCAAATATGGGTGGAATAAGCTTGTGGCTATTCCTTCTAGAAGGATTTTCTCCCTCCCACCCACCTCCATGAGTTTCTTTCTATGATTGGTTGCATTCTTATTTATGCTCATGATTATTTTGTGCTTGACTTATATTTTTTGTATTACATGATTAAGCATAGGGAGAGATACCTTGATGAGATGTTGAGAATTTGTTTGCACTAGTTGTATGATTCCACCTGATATCACTAAGCACTTGATCTCTACGGGCCTTAGGCCCCAAGTAAGTAGGTAGGTCATTCCCTTTCTTGCATTTGCATTTGCATTTGTGTGTTCATTGTAGTGTAGTTTCATTTTTTTTCATGCCTTGTTTTACATTTTACTTCTCTTTCATTTATGCATAGTTTTTGTGATGCATTTGCTTGAATTATTGACATGTTAATTAGATTTTTTTTTTAAATGCAAAATTATTTTTTTAAGGAATAGGTGAAATTGTGAAGTTTTGATTATATTAATAAAGGTTGATCAAGCCACCCCTTGATACTCTAATATATTTCTTGAGTATGTGTAGGCACATGTCTTACCAGAATATGTTGATGTTCTCATGTGCTCTACGGTGAGCACATGTCCCCATGTAGGAGCCAGATCTTACAATCCCAACCTAGGGATAACTAAGGAGATGATGTCTCGAGGCCCGTAGGTAGAATACATGGAGTGTCGAGAGACATATGACCAGATGAACCCACATTGAATAGATAGAGCCCCTCCTCTCCACAACACATCATTTTTCATCATCAACAACATAGCAGTGTCTTCCACACCATTGTCGCCCAAAAAGCACAACAGATCTTGCTTCATGAGGTAACAAGTCCAGTCTCATGGTAAGTTTCGATTTAATAATTGAATCATTTGAGCATGTTGCAAAGGGTCCTTTATTGATTATGGGACATTTGCTTGGAAATTATACATTTTTCTTGATTTTACCTTCATGGTTGATATGGTTTCCTAGTAAGTGGGTCACCCTTGAGAAAACGGTTTCTACTGGGGGGGTCTCCTTGAAGGGTCATCATACCATCCCCACTCATACTTGCCACTTTCCACACTTCTTCCCCTTTGTTTCCTCGTCTTTTGGGTATTTGGGTTCATTGACCTCAAGAAGGGATTGTACCTCATTTCATGGGAAGAAGGGGTTGAAGGCCGAGAGGTGTTGTAGCTGGAAAAAGTCAAAATCCATAAGTAATCCTTCTAGATGCTCACCCTAAGGTCATGAGAGAAATGAAATGCTTCTCCATAACAATGAAGGACCTTTAAAAGAAAAGTAAATAAAAATGTCTCGCTTGATGGGGGGATGCATTTGTGTTGTCCTTTAATTTCCATTACATATGGCACTCAATGTGTTCCTAACTTCAAGTGGCATTGTGGTATTATTTAATTTCCTTTGCACACAACACTCATTGTTTGAACCATAAAAAATAAAGGGCTTCGAAAAATGTTGCATTTAAAACGAAGGGATGTAGCACACCCTCCACAAAGGCACCAATAGATGAGACAATACGAGTCCTTGATATGGTTTATCGCATAGATTATAGGTTGGTAAAATCCCAACCCAAACTACAAAAGTGGGAAACTTGTGAGAGTATCTACCACTGTCACCTTAGGTAAACACCCCCCTCACTTTAGTGATGATAAAAAGCACCACAAGGAGGGAATCTCGGTGACCCTAGAGGGAAATGGGATGGAAAGTGGAGTGGTGGAAGGTGAAACCATATAGATCAAGTTAGGAAGTGGAAAATGGCTTGGATAAGAGTCTTGTTGATAAGAGTAGGCTACCGAAGTATAGTGTACTTGCAAAAGATAATTGTACATGCCTGGAAAAATATAAATTATCGAGATATGATACCATAAATCAAAGGGACAAGCAAGTGAATCTTGTTTTCCTATATTACATAAGTAAACAAGAATATATATCAACAATTATAAGATATAGTTATTGCAAAATTAACTGTCAAAATTATCAAATATTTATTGGAGAATGAAGCACTAAACAAACAGATAATTTTCCAATACTTAAGCACAAACTTTGATGGTAAAATAGGGTTGTTAAATAAATTTATCAACAAAGTATTAGGGAAGCCTTATGGATATAACAAACAATTTCTACAACAGCAAGTTATAGCCACATAAAATCACAAGCAAAGCACTCAAAAGAAAACCCTTAACAAGTAGATTAATTAGCACTATTTACTTTCACTTTTCAGCAGTAGAAAGAGTAGTAAAATTTGAAGAGAGAGTAGTTTGATGCAACCCTAATGGTTGTAGCTTAAATTTTAATAAAACAATAAGAAATCTTGGACAAAAAAAGACACCTCTAGGGCATTAGAAAGCCTTTAGCATGCACAAAATAACTACCCACTTGAACAATTAAAAAACATCAATATCCACATTTATTAATGCATGAATATACAATCTTTGATGAAATAGATTAGTGACTTCTTCAATTGGGAAATGGATTCTCTTGTGTAAGGTTAGGTTTCACTACTTATGTAGGGGTGTTATCCCTTTAAATTCCTATAGCAAGCAAACCCTAACAAGGATAAAACTCTACCGGGGTGTAATCCCTTTTACTTCTAGTAGCAATCCTTTAAAAAGATAATTCAATAGAAATATAATGGAGTATCTCAATGGAAGGTGTATGCCCTTATAATTCTCCAAGAGTTAAACAAAATAGCCATGAAATTAACAAGACAACATACAAATTGCAAAAAATCTTACCAATTCCAAGAGATATGCATGTAAACCCTAGTTTTTACAAGATATTCCACCACACTTACAAAGAATTAGCCTCCAAGAGATAGAGCCTAGAATTGATCCACAAGGGAAGAATATACATGAACAAATTACACCAAAAATCCATTGTAGCAAATTTCCCAAGTAAGGAGAAAGTTTTATCCAAGTCTCTCTCACTTAATAGAGAGTGAGATATGACAATGAAATGTGAAATGAACTTTAGTTATAGGTCATGTAAAATGAGTGTGTCCACTTAATTAGGGTAAAACACAAAACAAGGAGGCCGACCTCCTTTATTTTTCCCTTTTACAATAATAATTTCAATTTTACACAAATTAAACCCTAAAAAGATGACATCATGCCCCTAGACAGTGATGTTTTGGCACTTCTAGTAAGTTGTTGGGTTGTTGAAGAGAGCATTGGGCCTCCAAATTCCATGTGTCATCATGTCAAGCCTTCTTCCCTTCATCATCCATGCCATATCATAAAGCAACACCACCATCATCCAACCTAGGCCCGAATCAATACATCAAGCCCCAAAGTGAAGTGTTTTAGCCTCCAAAGGCAAATCGTTGGGCTAGAAAGGGCTAGGTATAAACCTCCAAGTTGTTCTCTCATGCCTTCAAAGGAAACTCCCATCACTTGGCTTACCCCAAGTTCTGGTTCATGGAATCCACTCTATGGGGTTCTTTCCCCAATGAAGGCCTAAGTTAGGCGTGTTCCTTCCAAAACGCCCACCAAGCAAAGTCCTGCAAAGACAAATAAGTGTTCCCTCCAAGGGTATCAAGTCAAATGTATCATTCCAAGTAAAATCACATCAAATACAATATCCACCTAAACATGTGCATCAAAACTACATTTTCAAATTAAACAAGTGCTCAAAGACCCTATGCAACTTTCCAAGTTTAGGTATGGGAGGGTTGTCATGGTGACCTATTGGGTGAGTCATTCCTCAAGTCAAGGAGTGTTTCTTAGGTGGAACCTCTCTAAGCTATGTAAACAATATGAAGTGGATGGGGGTAACACTTTTGAACATGGGGTTCATGACATACAAGGTTCCATATTTTCTCATTTATGGGTGCCTTTGTAGAGGGTGTGTTGCACCTTCGTTTTTAATAAAACCTTTTTCCAAACGCATTTGTTTTCCATCAATTAATTAAAGCACATAACAATTGGGTAACTTAAAAATATTTCACTTGAAGCTAGAGGTACACAGAGTTCCATATGCATGGAAAGAAAGCAATACTGCATGTGTGTACACACCTCAACAAGTGAGATATCTATATAATTTGAAATTGTTTTTGCAGGTCTTCAATTATTCTAAGAGAAATGTTTCATTGTTCTCAAGACCTCTTTAGATGAGCATCTAGAAGACTAAAATTTTGGATTTTATCTTTTTCTAGCTACAAGCCTCTAGGCCTTCATCCCCTTCTTCCCATGAAATGAGGTACAAAACCTTCTTGGGACACCTGAAAATCCCAAAAGATAAGGAAACGAAAAGGATGAAGTGTGAAAAATGATAAGTATGATCGGAAATGGTATGATGAATCATCAATGAGACCACCCAGTAGAAAAACTTTCCCCAAGGGTGACCACTTACTAGGGCACAATGTCAACCACCAAGGTGAAACAAGGGAAAGAGAATAATTTTCAAGAATACATTCTATAATCAAAAGAAGCTTTAAATGCAACATACTCAAATGCCTCAAGTATTAAAGTGACACTTACCATGATATATGACTTGTACCTCATGGAGAAAGACCCGTTGTCTTATGGAAACAGGATGATGTGGTGAATGTCGTCATGATGAACCATAGAAGTGTGGTGTTGAAGTGGGTCTCCATCTGTGTAACTAGACATCACGAGTCAATCTATCCCTCGGAACTCCATGTCTACAACCTGAGGGCCTCGAGACATTATCTCCTTAGTTATCCCTAGAAATGGGGGATAACATTTGGCTCCTACTCGAGGACATGTGCTCGATGTAGAGTGCATGAGAACCTCAGAATATCCTGGTTAGACCTATGCCTACAGACACTGAAACAACAAACTATAAAATCTACGGTGGATCACTCACCATTTGATCATATAACAAAATCCAAAAATTCAAAATTGACATCTAATCTAGAAAAGAAAATTTTGCATTTTTTCTTATGTAATATGATGAAAGAAAAAAATGTAAATCAATCATGCAAGTAGAGAAAAATAAAAATAAGAAATGAAATGCATCTAAACTATCATGGGAAAATAAGATGCAAATGCAAGAAATAAAATGACCTACCTACTTAATTGGGGCCCATGGCCCATGGTGATCAAGTCTTGTGGATATTAGGTGAAATCATACAACCAGTTCAACCAACTAATAATCCCATCAAGTTATCTCCCCCTGTGCTTAATTATGTAATACAACAAAGATAAGTCAAGCACATAATAATCATGAGCGCAAATAAACATATAATCAATGATGAAATGAAACTTATGGAGATGGGTAGGAGGGATAAAATATTGGTGGAAAGAATAACCACAAGCCTGATCGATCCATATATGAATAGGACTATTTCATATAGACGATGTCTCATCTTCATCTTCACTTAGAGAACCATTGCTTCCTGAATATTGAGAGGAGATGAGAGATAGGAAGAAAACAATATGCTTTCCCAAGGAATAATGAAGGAAGGGGATAGCCTCATGTTTAGAGAAAGAAATCCTCCTACTTTCATCTACATATCCTCGCAAAATGCCTTAGGATGAAAAGTTTGTTTCTCTGCAACGTGAGTCTTTGACTGCTCTGGGATGACCGCGTCCTTGTATCCATCAAAATATGAGCACAAAGGTGGTTGGAAATATTCATAGAACAAATCTGAATCCTCAAATGGATAGAAATCACAACTACCAAGAGATGATTGAAAGTCATCATGAGTGTATGGTGACAAGTCATCCTCAACTAGATGGAATAAATCTATGAACATATCATCATCAGGCTACCAAGCATCTGAATCATATGTGCATGAAGACCATTCTTCCAAAGATGACAAATCAACCCTCTTTTCTTGAGAACTACCCTCAATTTCATAAATAGGTTCTTTGTCAAAATTGAATCGCACATCCCATCTACGTCTCATGATCTTTATGAAATCATTAATGCGTTGATAAACCGTGTCGGAGAAGTCCTCCACAAAATCATCTGCATATTTTGGACTAATCACTTCTTCATCTTTGTGTGCGGGAGGGAAATGGGTTTGAAATACTTTATCTTCATCAAGCGGGATTGTGGACACTAATGTCTCATATGGGTCTTCATCATTGAGATCTTCTTGAGGAATTTCTTCATGGGTGTGTTGTCCAACCGCTTCTTTTGTAGGTGGTGGGTGACACTCTTCCTTAATTTCATATTCTTCAATTTTTCTCTTGCCATCCACTGGAAACCTTCTTTGTAAAGGGAATCTTTGAGCTCTTCGAAAGTATCATGCAAGTCCTAGGTAGTTGGGCCCCAATACCTGAGAAATTCTTCAATAGGTTTTGTAGAAGACAAGATACTTTTCATATCACACGAGTGTGCAAGACAATTCCTTTGACTTAATTCCAGAAAAGATACAAAAATTATCATTAGTACATATTCATGCAATACATTTATACTTGAAGCATACCTCATATAATTCACAACATGGGTGACTGCTAGAATTGGGTCACCACTAAATTTGGGGAAACTTTCCCTCCACTTCATAGGGAAATAATTTGGATATCTAAGAATATTTTGAACGTCAATATAAGGGTATACCTTATGAAATTCCCATGGTAAATCATGTGATGCCATGGCTCCATTATCTGGGATGTCTCTTCAATGGAGTCGTCATATGAACTTTGTGTTCATAAAAAATGGAGAGGGTATCTTCCCTTAATGGAGTCACTAGGAAAGATAGGGGTAAAGGAATTGGGATCAAATCTTTCCAAAGTGTCCTTAGGGCATGGAAGAGGATTCAAAATCCTCCCCGAAAACGACACCAAAATGTTATCACACAGATTGTAAGTTGGGAAAATCCTGACCCAAACTACAAAAGTGGGACAATTGTGAGAGTATATACCCACTGCCACCTTTGGTAAACACTCCCCTTTCTTTAATGGTGATGAAAATCAGCACAAGGGAGGAATCCCATGACCCTAGGAGGAAATGAGATGGAAAGTGGAGTGATAGAAGGTGAAACCCCTATAGGTCAAGTTAGGAAGTGGAAAAGAGCTTGGATAAGATTATTGTTGATAAGGGTAGGCTACCGAAGTATAGTGTACCTACAAAATATAATTGTACCTTGGAACAAGACAAATGATCGAGATACAAGCCCAGAAATCAAAGGGACAATCAAGTGAATCTTGTTGTCTTATATTACAACAATAAACAAGAATATATATCAGCAATGATAACAACACTAAAAAATTATCAAATATTTATTGGATAATGAAGCACTAAAAAAGTAGATAATTTTCCAATACTTAAGCACAAACTTTGACGGTAAAATAGGGATGCTAAATAAATTTATCAGAAAAGTATTAGGGAAGCCTTATGGATGTAGAAAAAAAATTCTACAGCAGCAAGTTATAGCCATGGAAAATTACAATCAAAGCACTCAAAAGAAATCCCTAAACAAGTAGATTAATTAGCACTATTTACTTGCACTTTTCAGTGGTATAAAGAGTAGTAAAATTTGAATAAAGAGTAGTAAAATTTGAAGAGAAAGTAGTTTGTTGTAGCCCTAATGGTTGTAGCTTAAATTTTATTACAGCAATAAAAAATCTTGGCAAAAAATATATGCCCCTAGGGCATTAGAAATCCTTCTGCATGCAGAAAATAACTACCCACTTGAACAATTCAAAAACATCAATATCCACGTTTACCAATGCATGAATATACAATATCCAATGCAATAGATTAGTGTCTTATTTAACTGGGTGATAGTGTCTCTTGTGTAAGGTTAGGTTTTGCTACTTCTCTAGTGGTGTTATCCCTTTAACTTCCTAGAACAAGCAAACCCTAAAAAGGATAAAACTCTACCGGAGTGTAATCCCTTTTACTTCCAGTAGCAATCCTTTGAAAAGAGAATTCAATAGAAAGAGAATGAAATATCTCAATGGAGGGTGTATGCCCTTATATTTCTCCAAGAGGTAAACAAAATAACCATGAAATTAACAAGACAACATATAAATTGTAAAAAATCTTACTAATTCCAAGATATGCGTGTAAACCCTAGTTTTTACAAGATATTCCACCACACTTACAAAGAATTATTTTCCAAGAGATAGAGCCTATCATTGATCCACAATAGAAGAATATACATGAACAAATTACACCAAAAATACAATGTAGCAAATTTCCCAATTAGGGCGAAAATTTTAGCCAAGTCTCTCTCACTCAAGAGAGAGTGAGTTATGACAATGAAATGTGAAATGACCTTTATTTATAGAAGGTCATGTAAAATGAGTTTTTCCACTTAATTAGGGTAAACACAAAATAACAAGGCCAACCTCCTTTATTTTTCCCCTTTACAATAATAATTTTGATGTTACACAAATTAAACCCTAAAAAGATGACCTCATGCCCCTAGAGGGTGTCATTTTGGCACTTGTAGTAAGTCGTTGGGTTTTTGAAGAGAGTGCTAGGCCTCCAAAGGCCATGTGTCATCATAACAAGCCTTCCTCCCTTAATCATCCATGCCAAATCATCAACCAACATCACCATCATCCAACCTTATCTCTAATCAAGACGTTGAGCCACAAATTTAAGCGTTTTAGGCTCCAAAGGAACATTTTTGGGCTAATTATCAACCTCCAAGGTGTTCTCTCATGCCTTGAAAGACAACGCTCATCACCTGGTTTTCCCCAAGGTATGGGTCATGGCATCCACTCTATGGGATTCTTTCCCCAATGAAGTCCTAAGCTAGGCTTGTTCCTTCCAAAATGTCCACCAAGCAAGGTCCTGCAAAGAAAAATGAGTGCACCCTCATGTTCATGTTTTGGTAGCTACGGGAGGATATTTCCCTCCTAGATGAACTTTCTTAGATGCGTAGAAGATTCTGAAAGAAAGAGATCCATTGGACAGATATTGAAATACCCTAGAAGAGAAGTCGACCCAGAAGAATAAAGTAATAATGAAAAGACACATGTCCAGAGAAGAAGTCGGCCCAGTCTAGTGGCCAGGAAGACTATAAATAGATGACATATTGGCTCATTTTTTCATTCACACACACTCTCCCAGCTACACAGAAGCAAGGCGCAATTTTGGAGGAGATGAAATAGTTGTTGCAGTTGCATAGTTTATTCTTGTTCAGTCTTTTGGTCTCTCTCTCTCTCTTGTGTGCTACTCCTTGAGGAGGTATGCTACCTTTGTATGGTGTTGTTGTTGTAGCTGGGATGGTATTTCTGGTTAATGTAGCACTTGTGCTAGGCTTTATATGATTGGACTTGCTTTGTGAATGAAATTTATCTAAGAAAGGTTGTTGGGTTTTTCCTCCATTTGGGGTTTTCCGAGGATAAATCTCTTGTGTTTTTTTATGTCTCTTGTTTATGTTGCTACTTCTCAATACATGATATATATGTTAATGGTAACAAAGTAAGAGAACACTAGTAAAAATAATTCTCTATAAATAAGGAAAATCTAACATGGTATCAAAGTTGGTTACCTTCATAATAGTTTGAACACTGGAAGGAAGATCGCTACAACAGCACCTTGCAGCTGCAATACTTTGTCAATATCGTTGAGCACTATCCCAAGTACATTAGGAATAATTATTTCACATAGCAGTGTGACCTAACCTAGCGCACCCCCTGAAACCCTCAGCATGCAGTTTGGTGAAGTTTGAAAAATCGAGGTTTTTCAGTCTTAGGGTTTCTACCGGTGAAAATGTAAACCAGTATGAGAGTTGAGGATAGATTGGATGGAGCAAATAACTTCAGATCCTGGAAGCATAGAATAAAAATCATTCTAGAAGAGAATGAATTATTGGATCACATCAAGAAGATGCTTTGAGAACTCGAAGATGATGAAGAAAAGGAAAAGTTCAAGAAGAATGAGGTCAAGGCCAAGAGGATCTTGACAGACTCAATCAAGGATCACCTGATACCCAATGTATCATAACTAAAGACTTCAAAGGATATGTTTGATGCCCTAACCAAACTCTATTAAATCAAGAACACCATTCAAAATCTTACCCTACGGCATCAACTCAGAAATGTGACTATGAACAAATCATAGACGATAGCCAACTTCTTTACAAGAATCTCACAGGTCAAAGACTAGTTAATAGCCATTGAATATCCAGTAGAAGATGTTGAACTAGAAACCACTACGCTAAATGGTTTCCCTCCCTCTTGGGACCCATTTGTCCAAGGAATTTTTGCAAGAAGGAAGTTACCCAAATTTGACAAGTTATGGGCAGATTTCTCTCAAGAGGAATCTAGATTGATGTCTAAGAAACAAAAGGTAGGTGATGAGGAAAACCAAGCACTTGCAGCACAAGTGAATAAGAGAAAGTAAAGAGAAGAAGGCAGTCCAAGGAGATCTAAGAAGCCACGTCGTAAGAGTGTTAGGTAGCTAGAGAGGTAGTGGGGGGGACCGGAGGGCCCATAGTTATAATAGTAGAGGTCATTCAATGTAAGGTGGAATAGGTCCACTATATTATTAAATAAGGCTCACTATGGTAGTTAGATATAATAAATGGGTAGTTAAATATAATAAATGTAAGAGGACTTCTTAGAAGATTCTACTTCTAGAATATTCCTCCTCTAGAATGTTCTTAGGTGATGGTAGAACTATATAAAGGGGTTCAATCAATGTAATGAGAAATGAAGAGAAATATTGTGTTTGGAGCTGAAGCTCATTAGGAGGAAGCCCCCTCGAAGAGGCAAGTGAACAGGAGAGGATCCCTTCCATAATATGATCTATTGTATGGTGTTTCCCTAACTCAAGGGTTTCTATAATAAAGTTGTGGTTTTCTTTATTTTTCTCTGAATATTTATGGTATTTCTGTATTCAATTATTTGGTTCTTAACAAGTGGTATCGGAGCACTTTCCTTGGCAGACATTGTGGGCAAATATTTTTTATTTTTGCAGATTTTTTTTTCAAAAAAGAAAAAAGAGGGTCGTGACATTCCAGAAATTTTTGGTATATTTTTGTGAAAAAATTGTAGAAACAGGTTGTTATAAATCTTAGTTCCTCTCAGAAAAACACCTAAGTTAAAAAAAAAAAAACATCTGAAACGGAGTCCGGGAAGTCAAGATATTGAAGTTTTAAATTCTGCAATTTTTCATGGTTTTTTCCGCGGACGACGGCGTGATTTTTTTTATTTCTGTAGAAGATGGAGGCCGAATTTGCCCAAATAAATTACAGATCTGAGTTCCTCTCACAATTTCACCCAATTTCAAAAAAAATATCAGCCGAAACGAAGTCCGGGAAGTGAAGTTATGAGCATTTTAAATTCAACAGTTTTTTAGGGTTTTTCCAGAAAAAACCGTGATTTTCTGTCGTAACTTATTGGTCTATTTTTTGGGTTTTTTCATGACGATTGTGGGACTGAAGAGTTAGGGTGCTCAGATGGTTATTTCCTCTCAAAACCTCAAATAAATTCTACAAATTACTGAAGCATTCAAATCCCAATTGTATGACACATTGGATGTTAGATTGCATGTCCTTGCAGATGGCCTCAATGATAGTTTTCGTAGTATTCAAGATTCATTGGATAGCATGCAGGAGAGATTTCTTATGGCGGACATCAGGGATGAATATAATCAAGAAATATATGTTTGGTATGATCTTGAGGCCGATTGTGATGATTGGTATATGGATAGTTGTCATTTATGGGATGACAACCACTTTCATATTTTATTTCATGACTCTAATTCACCTTTTGTAGAGAGCATCAATGTGACAAATCAAGAGCCAATGATTATTACCAGTGTCCATCCTGCATATTTTACAGTGGTATTATTCCTTCCAGATTCTACTACGACCCTTTTCCACTATGTGGATGGATCTTCTTATTTGGATCCACATGACAGGTGTCAATCTTTGGAGCATCATTTTGAGTTGATTATTGGGTTTCAAAATCTTCCACGGGGAGTTCACATGAGCACTTGGATATGGGACCTGGGCTTACAATGGTGGTTGGACTACTTTAGCATGGTGGATTTCCTTTCTACATGGGACCTTGGTTCTCCAGTCTTCTTCAGCATTATGGTCCACAATTATCCATGGGACCTTGGTATATGGTTGTACATCAAGCGTTGAGGACAACGCTTTCATAAGGGGGGTGGNNNGGAGGGCCCATAGTTATAATAGTAGAGGCCATTCAATGTGAGGTGGACTAGGTCCACTATATTATTAAATAAGGCCCACTATGGTAGTTGGATATAATAAATGGGTAGTTAAATATAATAAATGTAAGAGGAATTTTTAGAAGGTTCTACTTCTAGAAGATTCTTCCTCTAGAATGTTCTTAGGTGATGATAGAACTATATAAATGGGTTCAACAAATGTAATGATAAATGAAGAGAAATATTGTGTTTGGAGCTGAAGCTCATTAGGAGGAATCCCCCTCGAAGAGGCAAGTGAACAAGAGAGGATCCCTTCCATAATAGGATCCATTGTACGGTGTTTCCCTACCTCAAGGGTTTCTATAATAAAGTTGTGGTTTTCTATATTTTTCTCTGAATCTTTATGGTATTTATGTATGAAATTATTTGGTTCTTAAGAAAGAGGGATGTATCAAAAGTCCAATGCTTAAATTGCAGCAAGATGGGACAGTATGTTGCACAATGTCCTCACAAACATGAGAAGGAAAAGAAGAAGAAGCAGCATGTACATGCAGCTGGTGATGAAGAAAACAAACCCAAAGATGACTAATTTGTATTCATTTCAGCACTCACTGGAACCATCACTCAAGGAAGTGATACTTGGCTCATAGATAGTGGTGCTTCCAAGCATATGACCGGATTCAAAAACTTTATATCAAAATTAACAGAAAAGGACTCTTCACTTCAAGTGGTGCTTGGAGACAATTCCAAGAATGCAATCAAAGGAGTTGGAGAAGCCTCCTTACAACTTGATTTAGGTAACCCTCTTTCAATTAAAGATATACTATTTGTACAAGGCTTAAAGAAGAATCTTCTATCTATTTCATCATTAGAAGATAAAGGATTTAGGGTAGCCTTTGTGGATGGCCAAGTCCTTCTATGGCCCAAGAATTCAAACATAAATAAAGACACTGTGATTGGTGTCCGAGAGGGAGGATTGCATAAGTTGAAGGGACACCAAGAACAAGCCCTTATGCAAAATAGTGTTAGTTCTAGTGAACTATGGCACCAAAGGCTTTCTCACTCGAACTATAGAACATTACTGGTTTTGAGAAAAATGTTTACAGGTCTACCATAAATCCAGATAGACCATGACGAAGTATGCAAAGGTTGTGCACTTTGCAAGAATGTCAAGGGAAACTTTACAAGCAATGATAGCATATCCAAAGGTATTTTGGACATCATACACTCTGATGTATGCAGATAGATGATTGTGCCATCACTTGGAAACTTTGTATACTATGTGTTGTTCATAGACAACTATTCCAGGAAGACATGGATCTACTTCTTGAAAGAAAAAGATGAAGTATTTAACAAGTTTCAAGAGTTCAAGGCTTTAGTTGAGAATATCTATGAGAGGAAGATTAAAGTTTTGAGATCTAGCAATGGAGGTGAGTAGACCTCAAAGGAGTTTAAATAATTTTTCCAAGAAGCAAGGATTAAGAGGGATCTTACAACTCCCTACAACCCCCAGTAGAATGGGGTAGCATAAAGAAAGAATAGATCCATCATAGAATCAGAAAAAAAGATGATACATGACCAGAGCCTACCCATGCACTTATGGGAAGAAGCATCCAGTACGGTTGTATACGTGTAGAATAGAATCCCTCATAAGATATATGGGAACAAGTCACCTGAAGAGGTGTTCACCGGAAAGAAGCCAGAAGTCAATCACTTGAGGATTTTTGGTTGTCAAGTGTCTATACATGTTCCCAAGGAAAAGAGAATGAAATTGGAACCTTCGAGAAAGAAGGGCACATTCGTTGGATACAGTGAGACTTCGAAGGCCTATAGAATTTACATTCCAGGGTAGAGATAGATCGAGATCAATTAAAATGTAACATTTGATGAAGATAAAGCCTTCATAAGATAAAGGGAATCTCACATAGATGAGGACCAAATAGAGTAAGAGGCTCCCAAAGATGCAGTCATGATAGACTCTACACCTAAATAAACCATCCCTGAAGATCATAATGATATGGTAGAGTCAAAAAGACTTGTAGATCTACCTGAATAAGTTGTGGATACCAGGAAGAGACTAGCTTGGCTTCAGAACACCTTGCAGGAATTTGAAAGACATGCATCTCCCAAAGGCTCCTTTAGAGAGAGAAAGAGACCACATAAGTTTTCCAGCTATGTGGCACTAATGAGCAACATCATTGATTCATAACCTTCCACTTTTAAATAAGTTGTTGAGAATCTGGAATGGAAGGATGCCATTATGGAGGAGTATCAATCCATCATGAAGAATGATGTATGGGAGTTCATTCCGAGACCAGAAGGGAAGTTAGACGTGACTTCCAAATGGATCTACAAGATCAAGCATGTTGCATACTGTCATCGCACAGTTTGTAGCTTAGGTCAAAGGCTAAAGGATAGAGGCCAAACTGGCATAACAGGAACCTTCCCCACCCAATGTCACCACGATGGGGAGGTTCTTTCAATTTAGCGAGGTTAACCCAGGGGAGACGTCCCCGATAACCTGGGGTTTTGAAGAGGCTAAGGTATAAATTCAAGGATAAAGTTTCCTCCTCACAGGTTACCACCAAGATCAGAAGGTCCGGCTAATCAGCCAATACAGAAGTGTATGCCCAAAGAGAACACCTGCCCGGAACAAGACAACAATAAAGAATATATGCAGGCTATAATTTAGTGGGTTAGTACTTGATATGACTATCTGATATCAATTAATAAGCAATGTAAAACAATAGATATCAATCAGGTCAACGTTTTATCAATTAGCTATGGAAAAAAAAGCATCAATTAATCAATAACTATCAAGATGATTAA
>SNQJ01S0007581.1:0-13138 GCA_010110895.2 Picea sitchensis
CTAAAACATTGTAGATGAACAAATTGCAAGGATGAATAACTATGTTGAGTACGTGGAAGAGGTGGGTGGTCACTGATGTCCACCTAGATCATTAACATGTTACCTATAGCCTCCATTTAAATTGGGAAGAATCCATGGAGTTTCTCCACGAGCCTATTTTTCTTGGAAAAAATATATGTATGTATGTATGTGAGAAGTGAGGAGCTTTTCACTAGTGGGAAATGTTCAATTCCCATGAGGGATTTTCTTAAATCCATGGGTCACCTTGAGGTAGTGGTCAAATATAGAAGTTGTACCATGTCCTTCAATTTTTAAAAGGCCTAGTGGGTTACTTCAATCAATTTGAACAAACATTTCAAGGTAGAGTTTCCCCAGAGGCCTTTGTTTTTAGTCTGGCTAAGGTTCCAATTTCATTAAGTTATGCTCATTTACGAGCCGCTATTTAGTATTATGGCTAGTGATTGAATCACCCCCCATCTAAGCATTTTGGGGGAGTGGGTTGTATCTTGTGAAGTTTTCATCGTAAAATAATAATAACAATATTAATAATAAAATTATATATGTATGTATACATGTATTTTCAAACTTTGGTGCTTTAATAATTGATATTCATCATTAAATTTTAATTCATTGTAGAAAAATTTGATGTAAAATTGGCACTACATAAGTTTGTATAAATATAAATTGAAGTGCACTGAAAATATTTAGTTGTAATGAAATTTTTGTTTGACAATAAAGGTGAATGCCAAATTTCAACACTATTTGATTGTTGTAATACCCCGGGTTGACCCTAGTTGTAATTTAGCATATAGGCTAGTGATCCATAATACTTGAGGCCAGAGTGCTTGTATAGCAAATAGGTTGGTGAGCCATATGCTAAAAGGCCTATAGGCCTATCATGTGTATTATGTAATCACAATTAAATATTAATAAAATTACACCATTGCTGCAGATCGACTCGATAAAAGAGCAAGGGGGGTAAACTCCACCAGAGGGAAAGGGGGCTAAGAGTCTCATTTTAAGGGGATAATCCTAAAGGGCTTAGGCCAAGGGGATATTTTAACAATATTTTCTAAAAAAACTAATTGATGGGATATGTTATGTTATCCTAAGTTCCCAGAGAAATGGAACGAACCACGAAGTGGCTGTAAATGGGGTTTCATGAAGTGACAAGTGTCATTTGAGGCACAAGAAATATAATAAGGGAATTTAGTGTAATTCCCATCATTCTCTCCAACCATGGGGAATATTATCTATAATGCTCATGAGAGTGGAGAGGAGGACTCTCTGCTGCTACCATTGGTAACCTACTTCCATCACATACTTACATTGAGGAAGCTTCAAGGCTATCATCCTTACTAATATCATTATCTAGTCATACGATCTGGAGGGGAAATGACCATCATGGAAAATGGAGCTATGGCTATGAAAGTACCCTATAGATCCTATGTGGATCTTTGTGTGTGTGCACTTCTCCTTGGGTTCCTTGGAGAAGGTTGGATCCCTGGAGAGAGAGGTGTAGGGATAGGTTCCCCGGTGTGAGGCATGGAGGGTACCTTGAGACCTTTGAGGGCAGCTGGAACTCCTAGGGCTACAATGCTCTTTGAATTCTTGGTCGTCTTGTGTTGGATCCCTAGAAGGGTAGTAGTGCATCCTAAGGAATCACAATGTGGAGAAGGGGGCACAATACCTTGGGTTGTGTAGGTTGATGGGGAATGATAAGCTATAGGTTGGAGTGCTACTGAGGTTTGGTACCTTGGCCTAGACCATGTTGGTATTGATTGTGGACCCTGGTTGGATTAAGAATCCTTTTCATTGGTGGAGTTTATGCCCAACTCAGGGGTGAATTGTTGCTAGCTTATGAGCAGTAGATTCTAAGGCTGGGAGGAAAGTCGGAGGTCTGCATGCAGTTGGTGGCTATTTATATTAGATAAGTGTTCACCAAGTGTTTGTTTTAATTATTGTATGAATAATTKTGTGTCCCATTGTTGAGTATATGTTGTGTTATTTATATTTCAATATATTGTTGTTTAAATGGTACATGAACTGTAATTATGTATTCTATGYCATGGAATTTATTGTTGGAATTATGTATCTCTATTATGGTTTTCCTAAATATGATACATGTGTATCTTGTAGCTATTGTGCATAAATATTGTACATAAGTAGCACATTTAAAGGAGTGAAAATGATATCATAGGTTGTAATTTTGTTGTGGTATTTCTCAGCTTGAGATGGGAATGCTACAATGGTTATCAGGGAAATTTTTGTTGAGTCACTGGTAATGGGGACATCATAAAGTGCCCAGGCCTAAGAAGGCCTATAAACCCTGTATCCTTCCCTTCTCCTTGACACAAAATTTTTACGAGGAATAGAGTCCATGATTGAAGGTCATCTAGCAGGCCTATTACCTGCTGTGAAATTTGTAAGAACTTGAGGAAGCTGATGAGGAAGCTGAGTTAATAACCCAGCAAAATTATGCAGCATGAGACTGCAGGACTCTTGCATCCAAAAGTATAAGTTGCAATTTTATATTACATCGAATGGAGTCAAAGAGACTTAGGAGTCATCAATACTAGGATGACAATCAATCCTAGCCATCCAAAGACAAGTTGATTACCCATCGAAAGCCTATGTTTAAAGCAGTGAGATACAATAGCCATCTGATGCAGGAGCATCTCTCCATGTCAGCCAGCCAGCTAGCCAGCCGCATCAAGCACATGCATTCAAATGCTAAAGAGAGGTGAAGCCTCATTTAAAATTTGAATTGAATGTAATTTAATGTTTAAGCTGTTGATCTGGGAAGTCGTGCCTTTATGCAGGCATAGAGTAGATAGGCCTTTAATATTTTGTAAGGCTGAGATCTAGATCCAATGCTGGACTAGACAGCCCATTCAATGTAATTGAATAGGGTAGGTAGATTGGAGGGAAGAGCTCAAAGAGCCTCCTCATGTAAAAAGATCAATTGTATCTTTTTGGTAGTTAGTTGAGTTAGAGTCTGCAAGTAGAGGGAAGAAGAGAAGGAGCCGAGACCTTGTTACAGGTCGTGCTCAAGAACACTATTGTAAACAGGCATTTGCCATTTTAATACAAATTGTAGTTTTTCCTGCATGACTATGTGTTAAATGAATGTCTGTGAGTGTTCTGTGTATGCTGTAGGTTTGCATTTGCAAGAGTGTGTCTGATTTCAGGTGAAGGTCTTTGAGGTTTCATGTCAAGGGGGCATGACAGAGTACTGCGGTCTCTGAATACCAGTGCACTGAAGCACTTCTGAATTCTGCGGGTTCAGACAAAGACGTGCTGCAGCACAAGAACTGAAATCAACAATCCGAGGAAGGCCGTGAGGTTATTGAACACCTTAGGAGGCAAGGTTGTGTAGGAGAGACAGAGTTGCAGATAGAAAATCTGAGGAGTTTTGTGAAGCTTTGCCAGGTGGGCATTGAGCCAGTGCAAGGAGTGCACAGAGGAACTCCGTTGTGAGTCCAAGAAAGAACCAGAATCACCAAGAATTATGAGAGCACTACCAAGTGGGCATTGAGCAGGTGTAAGGAGGACACAGAGGATAGAACTGTTGGACGTTCTGTAAGAAGATACTCTGCCAGGCGGGCATTGAGTAGGTGTGTGGATAGGCACAGGAGAAAATAACTCTTTGAGTTCTGGATTGGAAGAAGAATCCACTAAGGGATCTTCACAAGGTTGTTGAACATCCTGAAGCACTCAATAGGAGGTTGCTTGAGTAGAGGACAGCCAGGAGGGCGTCAAATTCTCCATCTGAGGGAGAAAGGAAAAAGGACAATTTTTCCTTGGAGGTCGAAGCTACAGGAAAGATCAGGATGGATAGCACCTTTATGTGCATGTGAATACTCTGCAGAGGTGCAGGAGTTGAAGAATCCTTTGAGGATTTGAAAATAAGGATAAGCTCAGGAGGGCGAGTGCTTTTACGCACAGGGCGTAGCTGCAAGGAATGCAGAGGCCAGAGAAAATTTTGAAGAGTTCAGAGATCCCAGAAACTCAGAAGGAGTAGCGTCGTGGAGAACACAGGCGAGACTCACAACTGAGGAGCTCGCAGAGGAACAAAACAAAGGTTGAGGCCTTAGACATTTGGAATTCTTCCAAGTGTTAGAAGAAGGTGCACAAGCTCAGGAGGAAGCAACAACAGCCGTCAGATCGGGCTGAAGAAAAGAGATCTGGACCGTTGGTTTTCCACGTCCAGGAGAGAGCGAGGGAAGCGTACGGAAGAGGAGATCATGAGCCATCAGATCTCACTCAGATACCCGTCAGTCGTTGGATCTGACCGGAGTGACGCGAAGTTTAAGTCTTTGTGAACAGAGGAGTGAAGTCCCGAAAGGCATCGACGCATAGGGATATCGAGGATCTTGGGGACGTGAGTTTGGCCACTCGACATCAGAAACTCCGAAATAGCGCGAAGACATCTGGACCGTTCATTTGGAAGAGGACACATGTCACAAGATCCTCTCTATCGGGGACTTGGACATTGGAGGTTAGAGGAAGAAGTCTTTCGGCTTCACGAGTCGCGAAGTTGCGAGGAGCTGAAGGAAGTAAACACCCTGTTGACTTTTCGTGCCTCAGGGGTTCGTAAGATAAGGGGACGAAAGTCCAACCTCTTGACATGCGAAATGGCGAAAGGAGAAAGGTGCTAATGGGAATCCTAGACGGTGGTCATGTGTGAAAGGCGCTGACAGCAAGGGAGCTATACCCTTATCGCGGATTCGGATATCATGAGATTGAGAGGGGAGAGTCGAGAATTTAGGCGCGCGAACTCGAGAGTGGCGAGTTGCGATAAGCCCTGAATGAGATAGGGTTGTGGTTATATGAATAGAGGTCACATGGACCAGGAGATAGCCCTGGGGGCTAGATGCTGTTAAGGTCATTTCGACGAAACGAAAATTTGGTGATCGGGGAATCGGGAGAACAGGGAACTCTTGACATCGGGGATCAGGAAACTCCGAAACCCAAAATTATATTTTTCCTATTGAGTAAAGGCCAGCGGTCGGAGTGCAGAAGACTGTGAGGAAAGATAAGGACCAGTGGATTGGGTTTTAACAAAAGATTCCAGTGGGGAATCAAAGGAGCCAATCCGGCTCACTTGGAAATTGAATGATCCTGTGAGCGGACGTAGTCGGCGTCACTGCATCAGTGTGGTATTAGAGTGTGATTTTTTCTTGTATATTTCAGGCAAGGGAGGTAGAGGAGATTAAATATCACTCTGATACACTGCATCAGTGTGGTATTAGAGCGAGATTTCATCTATATATTTCAGGTGAAGCGAGAAGGTAAAGGAAGACAGAGTGCTAGAAAATCTGTAAGGATTTGTTTGTAGGTAGGCAATAGTTCATAGACAGTCAGGAGGACTGTAAGAGAAGATGAGACACTCGGGGTGAAGAGTGACAGCAATAGATTTGCAGGAGGGTAGACAGGGACAATGGTATGGCTACTGAAGGTCGAAGATATGCTAGAAAGAAAAGCCCAGAGCTGATGAACGCAGCCAAAAAGGGGAAAGAACTTGTCAACATCAGGGCAAGAATGGAAGAGCTTGAACTGTGGATGCAGCAAAATACCAAGCCAAGATGGGTATATGAATGACCCATGATGAAGACAAAGGTAAAATGGCCAGTCAAGGAGTTGATGGCTAGAAGACAACGTAGACTGTTAATAGGATGGTTGAGGCATGCTGAAAACCTCGACGGACCTGAGGAGATGGTTCAGATATGTGAACCAGAGACTGGGGAATTTCTTGGTGAAGAGAATAAAATGGGATCAGCTGAAGATCTCAAGAACTGCCAGGAGGGCAGAGAATAAATTCCTTATTGCCAGGAGGGCAAGGAGTTGAGATCAGCTAAAGATCTCACGGACTATCAGAAGGACAGCCAAGGAATTTCACATTTCCAGTTGGGCAATGAAATGAGGTCGTTGCGGGATCTCGAAGACTGCCAGGAGGGTAGTGGAAGCATTCCATATTGCCAGGTGGGCAAGGAACCAGAGATGGAATCAGTTGATTCCATGGACTGCCAGGAGGGAAACAGAGACATCCTATATTGCCAGTCGGGAAGGGATGAATAGATGAGACTATCTGAGAGTCTCATAAACTCAGAGGTGAGTTTGGATCAGCAGGTGTAGCTGACAGAGAATGAAGATTCATGTGGTTTTCCAAGCCATGTGAATGAAGATGATGACAAGTTAAAAACTTTCACCATCCGAGAGGACGATCTGAGGAGACTTATAATGATTGGGGGAATCGAGATATTCCTACCACTTGCCCAAGGGGAGGCAGAAATCTGGGTTGCATATGTAACAACTACAGAATCAGAACAACCAATTGCGACTATCAGGGAAGAAGAATTGGAGCAGATATCTGAAGCTGCCCAAACAGAAGAGGTGAATGAGCATTTTGAGGAGTGTCTCAATGCTTTCATCCAGGAAGCTGAGGAAGCTCCTGCACTGAAGCTGATAGCAGAAGAAGCAGAAGAGGATGATGAGCATTCCGAGGAATGGCTTAATATTTTCAGCCAGGAGGCTAAAAGGACTGCAACCTAGGAGTTTGCAGCAGAGGAAGAAGAAGAAGAAGACAACATTAGTTTGGCTGATCTGTATGAACAAATTGAAGCCCTGGAGAGAAGGGTGAAAGTGCAGGGCATGCACATCCAACATGTGAAGTTGGAAGCTGATGAAGAAAGCATGGGAGATCACAGTGATCTGCCCATGTGCCAAAAAAATTTGCAGCTGAGGAGACTGCATGAATAGGGCCAGCCATTAGAGCAGCTGGACGAAGTGATAAAGGAGATCAGAGAGCTGATGTTAGGGTCAGCAGAAACTGTCAGCAAGGAGAAGCTGAATAGAAGGACAACAGCAACAGCAACATAGAAGCAGCAGCAGCAGTAGGGAGATGGAGTGGATGAACAACTCCAGAATTTTGTTTGGGATCCAGGAGGATTTCAACAGCTGAGATGGGAAGCTCATGAACGGGAGCTCATGAATTTTGCAGCTAAGAAGCATGATGCAGGAGCATCTCTCCACGTCATCCAGCCAGCCGCATCAAGCACATGCATTCAAATGCTAAAGAGAGGCGCAACCTCATTTAAAATTTGAATTGAATGTAATTTAATGTTTAAGTTGTTCAGTTGGGAAGTTGTGCCTTTATGAAAGCATAGCGTAGATAGGCCTTTAATATTTTGTAAGGCTGAGATCTAGATCCGATGCTGGACTAAAAAACCCATTTGATGTAATTGAATAGGGTAGGTAGATTGGAGGGAAGAGCTCAAAGAGCCTCCTCATGTAAAAAGATCAATTGTATCTTTTTGGTAGTTAGTTGAGTTAGAGTTTGCGAGTAGAGAGTAGAAGAGAAGGAGCTGAGACCTTGTTACAGGTCGTGCTCAGGAACACTATTGTAACATGCATTTTCCATTTTAATACAAATAACAGTTTTTCCTGCATGACTATGTGTTAAATGAATGTCTGTGAGTGTTCTTTGTATGTTGTAGATGTATGCTATAGGTTTTCATTTGCAGGAGTGTGTCTGATTTCAGGTGAAGGTCTTTGAGGTTTCATGTCAAGAGGGCATGACAGAGTACTGTGGTCTCTGAATACCAGTGCACTGAAGCACTTTTGAATTCTGCGGGTTCAGACAAAGACGTGCTGTGGCACAAGAACTGAAATCAACAATCTGAGGAAGGTCGTGAGGTTGCTGAACACCTCAGGAGGCAAGGTTGTGTAGGAGAGACACAGTTGCAGACAGAAGCTCTGAGGAGTTCTGTGAAGCTCTGTCAGGTGGGCATTGAGACAGTGCAAGGAGTGCACAGAGGAACTCTGTTGTGAGTCCAAGAAAGAACCAGAATCACCAAGAATTTTGAGAGCTCTGCCAAGTGGGCATTGAGTAGGTGTAAGGAGGACACAAAGGATAGAACTGTTGGATGTTCTGTAAGAAGATACTCTGCCAGGCGGGCATTGAGTAGGTGTGTGGATAGGCACAGGAGAAAAGAACTCTTTGAGTTCTGGATTGGAAGAAGAATCCACTGAGGGATCTTCACAGGGTTGTTGAACATCCTGAAGCACTCAGCAGGAGGTTTCTTGAGTAGAGGACATCCAGGAGGGCGTCAAATTATCCATCTGAGGGAGAAAGGAAAAAGGACAAGTTTTCCTTGGAGGTCAAAGCTACAGGAAAGCTCAGGGTGGATAGCACCTTTATGTGCATGTGAATACTCTGCAGAGGCGCAGGATTTGAAGAATCCTTTGAGGATTCGAAAAGAAGGATAAGCTCAGGAGGGAGAGTGCTTTTACACACAGGGTGTAGCTGCAAGGAATGCAGAGGCCAGAGAACATTTTGAAGAGTTCAGAGATCCCAGAAACTCAGAAGGAGTAGCGTCATGGAGAACGCAGGCGAGACTCACAACTGAGGAGCTCGCAGAGGAACAACACAAAGGTTGAGGCCTTAGACATTTGGAATTCTTCCAAGTGTTAGAAGAAGGTGCGCAATCTCCGGAGGAAGCAACAACAATCATCAGATCGGGCTGAAGAAAAGAGATCTGGACCGTTGGTTTTCCATGTCCAGGAGAGAGCTAGGGGAGCGTACGGAAGAGGAGATCATGAGCCGTCTGATCTCACTCAGATACCCGTCAGTCATTGGATCTAATCGGAGTGACGCGAAGTTTAAGTCTTCATGAATAGAGGAGTGAAGTCCCGAAAGGCATCGGTGCATAGGGATATCAGGGATCTTGGGGACATGAGTTTGGCCACTCGACATCAGAAACACCGAAATAGTGTGAAGACATCTGGACCATTCATTCAGAAGAGGACACGTGTCGTGAGATCCTCTCTATCGGGGACTCGGACATCAGAGGTTAGAGGAGGAAGTATTTCGGCTTCACGAGTCGCGAAGTTGCGAGGAGCTGAAGGAAGTAAACACCCTATTGACTTTTCGTGCCTCGGGGGTTCATAAGATAAGGGGATGAAAGTCCAACCTATTGACATGCCAAATGGTGAAAGGCGAAAGGCGCTAATGGGAAGCCTAGCCAGTGGTTGTGCGTGAAAGGCACTGACAGCAAGGGAGCTATACCCTTATCGCGGATTCAGATATCGTGAGATTGAGAGGGGAGAGTCGAGAATTTAGGCGCGTGAACTCGCGAGTGGCGAGTTTTGACAAGCCCCAAATGAGATAGGGTCGTGGTTATATGAATAGAGGTCACATGGACCAAGAGATAGCCCTGGGGGCTAGATGCTGTTAAGGTCGTTTTGGTGAAACAAAAATTCGGTGATCGGGGAATCGGGAGAATAGGGAACTCTTGACATCGGGGATCAGGAAACTCTGAAACCTGAAATTGTATTTTTCCTATTGAGGAAAGGCCAGTGGTTGGAGTGCAGAAGACCGTGAGGAAAGATAAGGACCTGTGGATCGGGTTTTAACAAGAGATTCCGGTGGGGAATCAAAGGGGCCAATCCGGCTCACTTGGAAATTGAACGATCCTGTGAGCGGACGTAGCTGGCGTCACTGCATCACCATCGATCTAGGGAGGAGGGTTAATATTGACTGTCCAGAGATGGACTAGTTTAGTCCATGAAAATCCCAACTCAAATCAATGATTATTGAGGGTCGTCAGATCCATGGGCCCGAAGATCTTAGTCATTGATCTTCGTAAAAACTTAGGAGGGTGTTTTGCGTCCTAGGGTACCAGAGCACCCGACCCTAGAAGTTTCTAAGTATAAATCCCATGGAATTCCTAATATCCAAAATCTAGGGACCATAATTTCAACCCCTAGTTTCATGCCTCGTTACTTAAGCCATGAGAGAGGGAGTAATGTCACCATGGCATAGTGTGCTATCTTGGTAGACATGGTGTCATGGAAAAGACACCTATCAACATCTAGTTGTGGGTGAATGGATTATGGGACCCTCATCAAGCTTAGGAATTGTGGTAAGAACAACAAATCTAAGTCATTGTATATAAGGGAGGACTAATCTCCACCATAGATCTTGGTGGAGAAAATTCATCATTCCCCGTACGGCGAGGAGTTTTAATGTATAGGAGACTGGTAAAGAGTCATGGTCCCAATGTCTGTAGTCCTCTAGTGGAAACACATGTCCTCACGAGGGACAAATCTCCATCGTGGATATTATGGTAAAGGCCAAGAGTCGTAATCCTGGGGTAAGAACCCCCCTTAATCATTTATATTAACCTAGTTAATCACCTCATAATCCTCAATATGTCAGACAGTAGAGGTTTATCAAATCCATACCACACAGGGAAAGTATCGATGTCTGATACCTGGTGGAAACATGTCACTTGATGAATGACCGATGTGGCATAATGTGGGAGGGCCACGTGTCACCCATCAGTGGTGCCACATGTCACCTCGTTTTGGAATATTTGAGCATAACTTCAGAGGAAAAATGAGTGCCACGTTTCGATGCCGTATAGGTGCCACATGTCATGCAAGTGTGGCAGACAATGGCAGGGCCACATGTCCTACATGCCCTAAGTTCCAGCTCATCCTAGATAAGGAGTTTTGGGGAATTGTGAAACGAAAAAGGGCCAAAAACACAGTGGTCGATGTCTTGAGGTCCCACGGTCCCAATGACTTGGGGATAGGTGTCAATTTTGGTGAAGAGAAGATCTCAAGAGAGATAGCTGCCACATCTACATTAGAGGATGATGTGTGGTGACACATCATTTCCACGTTGGGTGACATAGGTGCCACGTGGCAGTACGAGGGCCTCTAGTCAATGAAAACCCTAAAACTTTAAAGGGCCATAACTTTTGATTCATAACTCATAATTGGACAAACTTATAGTCATTGGAAAGCTGTCTGAAAGAAAATGACGATGTTTTCCTTTTGAAAGGTGTTATCACTCTGTAATTTGCCCAAGGCTGCGGAGGCATTCACAGAGGTAACCTCAAACCACTTGGAGTCTTGGATCTATCCCTCCAAGACTCAGAGAGGGCTCTCTCTGTACGATTTAGCTTGGTTTGAAATAGGATATTAGGCTAGTTGTGGGGAATCGGGGTTTTTGGTTTTTAAATGGTTGGTTTGGGACAGCAAGAAGGGCCATTGGGAAAATGGGGTCTGCGCTTAAATATGTGATTCACTCTCAGATCTAGACAAATCTCTTACACAAGGCAAGGTAGTGGAAGTGTTGGATCGAATTAAGTTTGAATGGTGTCGATTTAAGGAAGAACTAGGGGAGGAAAAAGCAAGCAAATAAGCAGTTAAGAATTCATAAACTGAGCTTTAGAAGAAAACATAAAGATTACCAAAGGATCAGATGCAGAGTATTTCATCAATAAATTCTTGTCTATTACTATCATTTTATAATAAGAAATTGAAAACAAGTGAAATGATAACAGGAAAACACTTAACAGAGAAAGGAAATGCCACCAACACCTCCACACAAGAATCATGTAAATCCTTTTCTCTATTACTGTTTAGTCATTCAAAAACTATAGACAAAACCTCTTGGAGTAGCAAGGCCCACAGTCCAGCCAAAAAGGGAAAAACTTCACACAGGTCTAACCTCTCTATGTCTCACAAGTCTGTAGCTTTTATAGCCCTTACAAAGTAGTTACAGATCCTAGAAAGATGGATCAAATTTGCTAAAAATAGAAAGTTAAAACAAATTTACAAAAAGATAGGAGATAATCCTCAAAATGAGGTCAATCTCCCGATTTCATGGTCTTCACATCATCTAGAACCTCTGTGCTGTGTAGAAAGCCTTCCGAGGTTGTTTGATATCCCTTGATGAAGATAAAATTCGAATTTGCCAATTTTAGATAAAAACCCTGATTCATTGCCCCAAAAATAGGTGCCTAACCAACTTGAACACCTCTTCAAATCTATTTTGCATCAAATATTGATTTTGGATTTGATACTATAATTCAATATGTATATTTGGAAAGCATTTTCAAGAGATTTGGTTGAGAAAAACTTTGATCTGGGAAAAAATATACCTTCACTGTCTTGTCTCAGGTTTCGATGGTTAACATAGACAGAATATGGGTGTATTAACCACCGAAAAGATCGGCTTTTGGTGGTTAATGAAGAGTCGTCCTATTCACCTAAACAACCGAAAACTGTGCTTTCATCAAAAATTCAGAATTTGCAGAAATGAATTACCTCGCTTCTTCTGTGAGTGTTCAAGGATTCTCTGGTGATGGTCATCTTTCAGGTACAGTGCCACAGACTTCAATTTTCTGTGTAGGAGGTTTTGTTTCATCATCTAGAGTAATGGCTGACTCTGTTACGATTTCCAATCCCAGGTGCTTTGGAGCTGAAGTTTGTGAATATTTCATTTTAAATCTTAAGGGCCTAAGTTGTCTGTACAACTTGGTATTCTCCTTCATGTGACTTTGCATTGGAGCTTGGGTACTGGCTTTGAGTTGTGATTTTGATTGCTATAAACAAGTTGTTGCTTTGATGTACTCAAAAGAGACAGGGTACATGCACAAGAATATTTACGAGGGATGAGATTTGACCCTTGACCAGTTACTAACAAACATCAAAGAAATTCTACTACTACAAAACCTTTATTGCAACAACAGTCTCTGCATCTGAGCAATCCACACGCAAGCTGTAGATTATACGATTCTGAAGGTCTCGAGTTAAACCCTTCCAGCCTCATATCATGTAAGTCAGAGAACCGTCTCTAACGCAACTAAACAGCCAAGCTTTTTAAGGCAATCTCATACACATTCTCTGACAATCCAGTGGAAGATGGAATATTCTCTAGTTGAGCCTTTGCAAGAGTTTGTCTACCCTCATCAAATCGCGTCCACCTTGAGAAAGACGAAATGTTTCGAGATGCAACCTTTGGATTAATTTTATCTATCTTCAATACCATATCTCCAATGAATTCATAACCAAAAACATCTTTTGGATGGAAATTAACCGACCTGCTGCAGAATCCTCCAATGAGAGAATAAAATTTGTTAGGATTCTGAATGTCAAAAGCAGGGTGCTGCAACAAGCGTTGTACATTCTAGACATTGCCCAGGATATCGGAGACAGTCAGCACGATGTTAGGAGGAAAAACGGATCTGAGGCGAGTTAATTGGCATGGGGAAAAAACAATGACTTGGGCTTCTATAAGATGGAGGTGACAAATGGAGTCTTTAATAGCGCATAACAGAAA
>SNQJ01S0007581.1:23360-75155 GCA_010110895.2 Picea sitchensis
TATTGTGATTGTACAAGCAAGGATTGTTTGAGGAGTTTTATCCTTCCATAAGAATTAATATATGGTGTTACCCTACCTCAAGGGTTTTCTCTATTTCTTGTGTTCATGTTATGCTGAATGGTTTATGGTTTATTCTTGGTATTATTGAAGTATATTTGCAGATCTGGTTTATGTACTTAACAGTTAGCCATTACTCTAGATGATGAAATAGAACCTCCTACACAGAAAATTGAAGTCTCTGGCAATGTACCTGAAAGACGACCATCACCAGAGCAGCCTTGAACACTCACAGAAGAAGCGAGGTAATTCATTTCTGTAAATTCTGAATTTTTGATGAAAGCACATTTTTCGGTGGTTTAGGCGAACAAGACGATTGTTCATTAACCACCGAAAGCCAAGCTTTTCGATGGTTAATACACCCATATTCTGTCTGCGTTAACCACCGAAACCTGAGACAAGACAGTGAAGGTATATTTTTGCCCAGATCGAAGTTTTTCTCAACCAAATATCTTGAAAATGCTTTCCAAAGATACATATTGAATTATAGTATCAAATCCAAAATCAATATTTGATGCAAAAGAGGTTTGAAGAGGTGTTCAAGTTGGTTAGGCACCTATTTTTGGGGCAATGAATCGGGGTTTTTATCTAAAATTGGCAAATTCGAATTTTATCTTCATCAAGGGATATCAAACAACCTTGGAAGGCTTTCTACACATCACAGAGGTTCTAGATGATGTGAAGACCATGAAATCAGGAGATTGACCTCATTTTGAGGATTATCTCCTATCTTTTTGTAAATTTGTTTTAACTTTCTATTTTTAGCAAATTTGATCCATCTTTCTAGGATTTGTAACTACTTTGTAAGGGTTATAAAAGCTACAGACTTGTGGGGCATAGAGAGGTTGGACCTGTGTGAAGTTTTTCCCTTTTTGGCTGGACTCTGGGACTTTCTACTCCAGGAGGTTTTGTCTGTAGTTTTTGAAGGACTAAACAGTAATAGAGAAAAGGATTTACAAGAATCTTGTGCGGAGGTGTTGGTGGCATTTCCTTTCTCTGTTAAGTGTTTTCCTGTTATCATTTCACTTGTTTTCAATTTCTTATTATCAAATGATAGTAATAGAGCAGAATTTATTGATGATATACTCTACATCTGATCCTTTGGTAATCTTTATGTTTTCTTCTAAAGCTCAGTTTATGAATTCTTAACTGCTCATTTGATCGCTTTTTCCTCCCCTAGTTCTTCCTTAAATCGACACCATTCAAACTTAATTTGATCCAACACTTCCACTACCTTGCCCTGTGTAAGAGCTTTGTCTAGATCTGAGAGTGAATCACATATTTAAGCACAGACCCCATTTTCCCAATGGCCCTTCTTGCTGTCCCAAACCAACCATTTAAAAACCAAAAACCCTGATTCCCCACAACTAGCCTAATATCCTATTTCAAACCAAGCTAAATCGTACAGAGAGAGCCCTCTCTGAGTCTTGGAGGGATAGATCCAAGACTCCAAGTGGTTTGAGGTTACCTCTGTGACTACCTCCGCAGCCTTGGGCAAATTACAAAGTGATAACATTTTGGCGACTCCACTAGGGAGCGAGCTTTCGAGTTCTCCAGAAAATATATCAAGTTCATATTTGACTTCTGATGGTGAACAGAAGCCAAACACAGGAAGGCTGTACCATTCACCTGGCGACTCCATTGTTCAAGATCCCGAGCTTCAAAGTTCACAAGCAACTTCACTGCTGAAGAATCCATATTTCAAAGCCTTGATGATGTTTCAAGATGACAGGGTATGTGGCAAATCCTATATCTTGTGAAGCCATAAAAGAATTCAAGAATAAGTTAACAGAATTTCACATTGACGAAGACTTTTTAACAACTGTGTTTCGTATTTTGGAATCGAGCAAATTTTCTCCTAAAAGTAAATTTTTTTTTCTCTTGAGCTAGTTATTGAAAAGTTAGAAAATGATATTGAACTTTTGGATTCTCAAATTCAGTCATATAATTTCCTAGATCTCAAAGAATTCTTGGAAAATCTTCCTTCTCCAAAGCAAGAGGAAATCGTACTACCTGTTGATTTGCAGATTGATGATGATTATGTTTTCAAGTATAAGGCTGAAGTCGTAGATGCATGGTTTAATTTTGAGGATGCAACTGATCAACTAGTCATTGAAGATCTAGAGGCAAATATCATGCATCATGTTTTAATTGATCCTATAGCGGATTACATGGAGGTCCATGTTAGTTTGAGTTTTCAAACATGTTTTCTCTATAAGGATAAAAAATGTCAACAACTACCATTTCATATTATGAGGACAGATAATCAAGGTATACTTAGGGTTTCACCGACAAGCAGTCAAGTTGTCCATGTGTTTTTGCAGCTACTGGACTGGCTTCATTGGCATTTCTTTATTACCTGATTCAGAAAAATTATGAAGTAGTTTAGGGTAGGTAGATGGGTGCAAATAAGTTCAGTACTCTGAGCATTTTTCTAGTTTTAGTTTCAAATTGCTTTTCAGTTTTTCAATTCAAGTGTGATCCAGACTTTAGTTTGCAGAGAGTTCTGTTTTCAGTTCAAGATTTTCCAGCTACCAGGGATTTTGTAGCAGATCGGGTTGCATATTGGGGAACAACCCGATGGATAAGGCATTGATTATCAAGTTCCCAAAGTTAAGCAGTTCTAGACATCTCCTTCGGAGCTATCTTCCCCAGGTGGAGCCTATGTTAGGACCCTATATAATAGGGGAATCAATATTCTGACTGATATCTTTTTCAGGCATAACACAGATGGCTCGTGATGCACAGTGAAAATGTGAAGGTGGCAAAAAAATCTCAACACGTCTCATCTTTTATCGCAACAGTTCTCAGCTTGGTCGTTATCTCCTATAACAGAACAATCAAGTTTTTCCATTTTAGGTGATAAGAAGCATTTGCAAATTTTATTTTTAAATTTTTATAGGCTTGTTTGAAAGCCTATTGTTTGTAAATAAGTTCAAAATAAAAATTACATTTGATTTTCCTTTTCAAAAGAGGAAATTACAGGTTTCAGTGGCTTAGGCGAAACCATAGGCGTTCATTAGCCACCAAAATCCTTCGCTTTCGGTGGTCAATAGAGAAAAGCAAAGTTCGGTTAAACCACCGAAAAGGCGTAAGCTTGGAAAGGTCAGAGCCCGCATTTTTGCACGATCCAGATGTCAATGGGCGTAAGGATGGAAGGCTAACCACTGATAGTTAAGCAAAATGGTGATGAAAAGGTGGTATGATTACCCCTGGTATGTTAAATTTAGATTTAATGAGCTGTGGTACTTGTTAAAGACTCCACCTATCATTTTGCATCAAAACTCGACATACACAAAATTTTATGACTGATGTAGTTCTACCTGACCGTTTAAACCTCCGCGCATCTTTCATAAATCCATTTCCAAGGAATATTGCCGTAATATTTTCCCACTCAATTAATCATTTGAAATTCCTTTGATTTAGGAATCAAACCTGATTTTTCTGTTATCCTCAGTCGTATCATATAGAAGCCCAAGTTTTCTGTTATGCGCTATTAAAGACTCCATTTGTCACCTCCATCTTATAGAAGCCCAAGTCATTGTTTTTTCCCCATGCCAATTAACTCGCCTCAGATCCGTTTTTCCTCCTAACATCGTGCTGACTGTCTCCGATATCCTGGGCAATGTCTAGAATGTACAACGCTTGTTGCAGCACCCTGCTTTTGACATTCAGAATCCTAACAAATTTTATTCTCTCATTGGAGGATTCTGCAGCAGGTCGGTTAATTTCCATCCAAAAGATGTTTTTGGTTATGAATTCATTGGAGATATGGTATTGAAGATAGATAAAATTAATCCAAAGGTTGCATCTCGAAACATTTCGTCTTTCTCAAGGTGGACGCGATTTGATGAGGGTAGACAAACTCTTGCAAAGGCTCAACTAGAGAATATTCCATCTTCCACTGGATTGTCAGAGAATGTGTATGAGATTGCCTTAAAAAGCTTGGCTGTTTAGTTGCGTTAGAGACGGTTCTCTGACTTACATGATATGAGGCTGGAAGGGTTTAACTCGAGACCTTCAGAATCGTATAATCTACAGCTTGCGTGTGGATTGCTCAGATGCAGAGACTGTTGTTGCAATAAAGGTTTTGTAGTAGTAGAATTTCTTTGATGTTTGTTAGTAACTGGTCAAGGGTCAAATCTCATCCCTCGTAAATATTCTTGTGCATGTACCCTGTCTCTTTTGAGTACATCAAAGCAACAACTTGTTTATAGCAATCAAAATCACAACTCAAAGCCAGTACCCAAGCTCCAATGCAAAGTCACATGAAGGAGAATACCAAGTTGTACAGACAACTTAGGCCCTTAAGATTTAAAATGAAATATTCACAAACTTCAGCTCCAAAGCACCTGGGATTGGAAATCGTAACAGAGTCAGCCATTACTCTAGATGATGAAACAAAACCTCCTACACAGAAAATTGAAGTCTGTGGCACTGTACCTGAAAGATGACCATCACCAGAGAATCCTTGAACACTCACAGAAGAAGCGAGGTAATTCATTTCTGCAAATTCTGAATTTTTGATGAAAGCACAGTTTTCGGTTGTTTAGGTGAATAGGACGACTCTTCATTAACCACCAAAAGCCGATCTTTTCGGTGGTTAATACACCCATATTCTGTCTATGTTAACCATCGAAACCTGAGACAAGACAGTGAAGGTATATTTTTTCCCAGATCAAAGTTTTTCTCAACCAAATCTCTTGAAAATGCTTTCCAAATATACATATTGAATTATAGTATCAAATCCAAAATCAATATTTGATGCAAAATAGATTTGAAGAGGTGTTCAAGTTGGTTAGGCACCTATTTTTGGGGCAATGAATCAGGGTTTTTATCTAAAATTGGCAAATTCGAATTTTATCTTCATCAAGGGATATCAAACAACCTCGGAAGGCTTTCTACACAGCACAGAGGTTCTAGATGATGTGAAGACCATGAAATCGGGAGATTGACCTCATTTTGAGGATTATCTCCTATCTTTTTGTAAATTTGTTTTAACTTTCTATTTTTAGCAAATTTGATCCATCTTTCTAGGATCTGTAACTACTTTGTAAGGGCTATAAAAGCTACAGACTTGTGAGACATAGAGAGGTTAGACCTGTGTGAAGTTTTTCCCTTTTTGGCTGGACTGTGGGCCTTGCTACTCCAAGAGGTTTTGTCTATAGTTTTTGAATGACTAAACAGTAATAGAGAAAAGGATTTACATGATTCTTGTGTGGAGGTGTTGGTGGCATTTCCTTTCTCTGTTAAGTGTTTTCCTGTTATCATTTCACTTGTTTTCAATTTCTTATTATAAAATGATAGTAATAGACAAGAATTTATTGATGAAATACTCTGCATCTGATCCTTTGGTAATCTTTATGTTTTCTTCTAAAGCTCAGTTTATGAATTCTTAACTGCTTATTTGCTTGCTTTTTCCTCCCCTAGTTCTTCCTTAAATCGACACCATTCAAACTTAATTCGATCCAACACTTCCACTACCTTGCCTTGTGTAAGAGATTTGTCTAGATCTGAGAGTGAATCACATATTTAAGCGCAGACCCCATTTTCCCAATGGCCCTTCTTGCTGTCCCAAACCAACCATTTAAAAACCAAAAACCCCGATTCCCCACAACTAGCCTAATATCCTATTTCAAACCAAGCTAAATCGTACAGAGAGAGCCCTCTCTGAGTCTTGGAGGGATAGATCCAAGACTCCAAGTGGTTTGAGGTTACCTCTGTGAATGCCTCCGCAGCCTTGGGCAAATTACAGAGTGATAACACCTTTCAAAAGGAAAACATCGTCATTTTCTTTCAGACAGCTTTCCAATGACTATAAGTTTGTCCAATTATGAGTTATGAATCAAAAGTTATGGCCCTTTAAAGTTTTAGGGTTTTCATTGACTAGAGGCCCTCGTACTGCCACGTGGCACCTATGTCACCCAACGTGGAAATGATGTGTCACCACACATCATCCTCTAATGTAGATGTGGCAGCTATCTCTCTTGAGATCTTCTCTTCACCAAAATTGACACCTATCCCCAAGTCATTGGGACCGTGGGACCTCAAGACATCGACCACTGTGTTTTTGGCCCTTTTTCGTTTCACAATTCCCCAAAACTCCTTATCTAGGATGAGCTGGAACTTAGGGCATGTAGGACATGTGGCCCTGCCATTGTCTGCCACACTTGCATGACATGTGGCACCTATACGGCATCGAAACGTGGCACTCATTTTTCCTCTGAAGTTATGCTCAAATATTCCAAAACGAGGTGACATGTGGCACCACTGATGGGTGACACGTGGCCCTCCCACATTATGCCACATCGGTCATTCATCAAGTGACATGTTTCCACCAGGTATCAGACATCGATACTTTCCCTGTGTGGTATGGATTTGATAAACCTCTACTGTCTGACATATTGAGGATTATGAGGTGATTAACTAGGTTAATATAAATGATTAAGGGGGGTTCTTACCCCAGGATTACGACTCTTGGCCTTTACCATAATATCCACGATGGAGATTTGTCCCTCGTGAGGACATGTGTTTCCACTAGAGGACTACAGACATTGGGACCATGACTCTTTACCAGTCTCCTATACATTAAAACTCCTCGCCGTACGGGGAATGATGAATTTTCTCCACCAAGATCTATGGTGGAGATTAGTCCTCCCTTATATACAATGACTTAGATTTGTTGTTCTTACCACAATTCCTAAGCTTGATGAGGGTCCCATAATCCATTCACCCACAACTAGATGTTGATAGGTGTCTTTTCCATGACACCATGTCTACCAAGATAGCACACTATGCCATGGTGACATTACTCCCTCTCTCATGGCTTAAGTAACGAGGCATGAAACTAGGGGTTGAAATTATGGTCCCTAGATTTTGGATATTAGGAATTCCATGGGATTTATACTTAGAAACTTCTAGGGTCGGGTGCTCTGGTACCCTAGGACGCAAAACACCCTCCTAAGTTTTTACGAAGATCAATGACTAAGATCTTCGGGCCCATGGATCTGACGACCCTCAATAATCATTGATTTGAGTTGGGATTTTCATGGACTAAACTAGTCCATCTCTGGACAGTCAATATTAACCCTCCTCCCTAGATCGATGGTGATGCAGTGACGCCAGCTACGTCCGCTCACAGGATCGTTCAATTTCCAAGTGAGCCGGATTGGCCCCTTTGATTCCCCACCGGAATCTCTTGTTAAAACCCGATCCACAGGTCCTTATCTTTCCTCACGGTCTTCTGCACTCCAACCACTGGCCTTTCCTCAATAGGAAAAATACAATTTCAGGTTTCAGAGTTTCCTGATCCCCGATGTCAAGAGTTCCCTATTCTCCCGATTCCCCGATCACCGAATTTTTGTTTCACCAAAACGACCTTAACAGCATCTAGCCCCCAGGGCTATCTCTTGGTCCATGTGACCTCTATTCATATAACCACGACCCTATCTCATTTGGGGCTTGTCAAAACTCGCCACTCGCGAGTTCACGCGCCTAAATTCTCGACTCTCCCCTCTCAATCTCACGATATCTGAATCCGCGATAAGGGTATAGCTCCCTTGCTGTCAGTGCCTTTCACGCACAACCACTGGCTAGGCTTCCCATTAGCGCCTTTCGCCTTTCACCATTTGGCATGTCAATAGGTTGGACTTTCATCCCCTTATCTTATGAACCCCCGAGGCACGAAAAGTCAATAGGGTGTTTACTTCCTTCAGCTCCTCGCAACTTCGCGACTCGTGAAGCCGAAATACTTCCTCCTCTAACCTCTGATGTCCGAGTCCCCGATAGAGAGGATCTCACGACACGTGTCCTCTTCTGAATGAATGGTCCAGATGTCTTCACACTATTTCGGTGTTTCTGATGTCGAGTGGCCAAACTCATGTCCCCAAGATCCCTGATATCCCTATGCACCGATGCCTTTCGGGACTTCACTCCTCTATTCATGAAGACTTAAACTTCGCGTCACTCCGATTAGATCCAATGACTGACGGGTATCTGAGTGAGATCAGACGGCTCATGATCTCCTCTTCCGTACGCTCCCCTAGCTCTCTCCTGGACATGGAAAACCAACGGTCCAGATCTCTTTTCTTCAGCCCGATCTGATGATTGTTGTTGCTTCCTCCGGAGATTGCGCACCTTCTTCTAACACTTGGAAGAATTCCAAATGTCTAAGGCCTCAACCTTTGTGTTGTTCCTCTGCGAGCTCCTCAGTTGTGAGTCTCGCCTGCGTTCTCCATGACGCTACTCCTTCTGAGTTTCTGGGATCTCTGAACTCTTCAAAATGTTCTCTGGCCTCTGCATTCCTTGCAGCTACACCCTGTGTGTAAAAGCACTCTCCCTCCTGAGCTTATCCTTCTTTTCGAATCCTCAAAGGATTCTTCAAATCCTGCGCCTCTGCAGAGTATTCACATGCACATAAAGGTGCTATCCACCCTGAGCTTTCCTGTAGCTTTGACCTCCAAGGAAAACTTGTCCTTTTTCCTTTCTCCCTCAGATGGATAATTTGACGCCCTCCTGGATGTCCTCTACTCAAGAAACCTCCTGCTGAGTGCTTCAGGATGTTCAACAACCCTGTGAAGATCCCTCAGTGGATTCTTCTTCCAATCCAGAACTCAAAGAGTTCTTTTCTCCTGTGCCTATCCACACACCTACTCAATGCCCGCCTGGCAGAGTATCTTCTTACAGAACATCCAACAGTTCTATCCTTTGTGTCCTCCTTACACCTACTCAATGCCCACTTGGCAGAGCTCTCAAAATTCTTGGTGATTCTGGTTCTTTCTTGGACTCACAACAGAGTTCCTCTGTGCACTCCTTGCACTGTCTCAATGCCCACCTGACAGAGCTTCACAGAACTCCTCAGAGCTTCTGTCTGCAACTGTGTCTCTCCTACACAACCTTGCCTCCTGAGGTGTTCAGCAACCTCACGACCTTCCTCAGATTGTTGATTTCAGTTCTTGTGCCACAGCACGTCTTTGTCTGAACCCGCAGAATTCAAAAGTGCTTCAGTGCACTGGTATTCAGAGACCACAGTACTCTGTCATGCCCTCTTGACATGAAACCTCAAAGACCTTCACCTGAAATCAGACACACTCCTGCAAATGAAAACCTATAGCATACATCTACAACATACAAAGAACACTCACAGACATTCATTTAACACATAGTCATGCAGGAAAAACTGTTATTTGTATTAAAATGGAAAATGCATGTTACAATAGTGTTCCTGAGCACGACCTGTAACAAGGTCTCAGCTCCTTCTCTTCTACTCTCTACTCGCAAACTCTAACTCAACTAACTACCAAAAAGATACAATTGATCTTTTTACATGAGGAGGCTCTTTGAGCTCTTCCCTCCAATCTACCTACCCTATTCAATTACATCAAATGGGTTTTTTAGTCCAGCATCGGATCTAGATCTCAGCCTTACAAAATATTAAAGGCCTATCTACGCTATGCTTTCATAAAGGCACAACTTCCCAACTGAACAACTTAAACATTAAATTACATTCAATTCAAATTTTAAATGAGGTTGCGCCTCTCTTTAGCATTTGAATGCATGTGCTTGATGCGGCTGGCTGGATGACGTGGAGAGATGCTCCTGCATCATGCTTCTTAGCTGCAAAATTCATGAGCTCCCGTTCATGAGCTTCCCATCTCAGCTGTTGAAATCCTCCTGGATCCCAAACAAAATTCTGGAGTTGTTCATCCACTCCATCTCCCTACTGCTGCTGCTGCTTCTATGTTGCTGTTGCTGTTGTCCTTCTATTCAGCTTCTCCTTGCTGACAGTTTCTGCTGACCCTAACATCAGCTCTCTGATCTCCTTTATCACTTCGTCCAGCTGCTCTAATGGCTGGCCCTATTCATGCAGTCTCCTCAGCTGCAAATTTTTTTGGCACATGGGCAGATCACTGTGATCTCCCATGCTTTCTTCATCAGCTTCCAACTTCACATGTTGGATGTGCATGCCCTGCACTTTCACCCTTCTCTCCAGGGCTTCAATTTGTTCATACAGATCAGCCAAACTAATGTTGTCTTCTTCTTCTTCTTCCTCTGCTGCAAACTCCTAGGTTGCAGTCCTTTTAGCCTCCTGGCTGAAAATATTAAGCCATTCCTCGGAATGCTCATCATCCTCTTCTGCTTCTTCTGCTATCAGCTTCAGTGCAGGAGCTTCCTCAGCTTCCTGGATGAAAGCATTGAGACACTCCTCAAAATGCTCATTCACCTCTTCTGTTTGGGCAGCTTCAGATATCTGCTCCAATTCTTCTTCCCTGATAGTCGCAATTGGTTGTTCTGATTCTGTAGTTGTTACATATGCAACCCAGATTTCTGCCTCCCCTTGGGCAAGTGGTAGGAATATCTCGATTCCCCCAATCATTATAAGTCTCCTCAGATCGTCCTCTCGGATGGTGAAAGTTTTTAACTTGTCATCATCTTCATTCACATGGCTTGGAAAACCACATGAATCTTCATTCTCTGTCAGCTACACCTGCTGATCCAAACTCACCTCTGAGTTTATGAGACTCTCAGATAGTCTCATCTATTCATCCCTTCCCGACTGGCAATATAGGATGTCTCTGTTTCCCTCCTGGCAGTCCATGGAATCAACTGATTCCATCTCTGGTTCCTTGCCCACCTGGCAATATGGAATGCTTCCACTACCCTCCTGGCAGTCTTCGAGATCCCGCAACGACCTCATTTCATTGCCCAACTGGAAATGTGAAATTCCTTGGCTGTCCTTCTGATAGTCCGTGAGATCTTTAGCTGATCTCAACTCCTTGCCCTCCTGGCAATAAGGAATTTATTCTCTGCCCTCCTGGCAGTTCTTGAGATCTTCAGCTGATCCCATTTTATTCTCTTCACCAAGAAATTCCCCAGTCTCTGGTTCACATATCTGAACCATCTCCTCAGGTCCGTCGAGGTTTTCAGCATGCCTCAACCATCCTATTAACAGTCTACGTTGTCTTCTAGCCATCAACTCCTTGACTGGCCATTTTACCTTTGTCTTCATCATGGGTCATTCATATACCCATCTTGGCTTGGTATTTTGCTGCATCCACAGTTCAAGCTCTTCCATTCTTGCCCTGATGTTGACAAGTTCTTTCCCCTTTTTGGCTGCGTTCATCAGCTCTGGGCTTTTCTTTCTAGCATATCTTCGACCTTCAGTAGCCATACCATTGTCCCTGTCTACCCTCCTGCAAATCTATTGCTGTCACTCTTCACCCCGAGTGTCTCATCTTCTCTTACAGTCCTCCTGACTGTCTATGAACTATTGCCTACCTACAAACAAATCCTTACAGATTTTCTAGCACTCTGTCTTCCTTTACCTTCTCGCTTCACCTGAAATATATAGATGAAATCTCGCTCTAATACCACACTGATGCAGTGTATCAGAGTGATATTTAATCTCCTCTACCTCCCTTGCCTGAAATATACAAGAAAAAATCACACTCTAATACCACACTGATGCAGTGACGCCGACTACGTCCGCTCACAGGATCATTCAATTTCCAAGTGAGCCGGATTGGCTCCTTTGATTCCCCACTGGAATCTTTTGTTAAAACCCAATCCACTGGTCCTTATCTTTCCTCACAGTCTTCTGCACTCCGACCGCTGGCCTTTACTCAATAGGAAAAATATAATTTTGGGTTTCGGAGTTTCCTGATCCCCGATGTCAAGAGTTCCCTGTTCTCCCGATTCCCCGATCACCAAATTTTCGTTTCGTCGAAATGACCTTAACAGCATCTAGCCCCCAGGGCTATCTCCTGGTCCATGTGACCTCTATTCATATAACCACAACCCTATCTCATTCAGGGCTTATCGCAACTCGCCACTCTCGAGTTCGCGCGCCTAAATTCTCGACTCTCCCCTCTCAATCTCATGATATCCGAATCCGCGATAAGGGTATAGCTCCCTTGCTGTCAGCGCCTTTCACACATGACCACCGTCTAGGATTCCCATTAGCACCTTTCTCCTTTCGCCATTTCGCATGTCAAGAGGTTGGACTTTCGTCCCCTTATCTTACGAACCCCTGAGGCACGAAAAGTCAACAGGGTGTTTACTTCCTTCAGCTCCTCGCAACTTCGCGACTCGTGAAGCCGAAAGACTTCTTCCTCTAACCTCCAATGTCCAAGTCCCCGATAGAGAGGATCTTGTGACATGTGTCCTCTTCCAAATGAACGGTCCAGATGTCTTCGCGCTATTTCGGAGTTTCTGATGTCGAGTGGCCAAACTCACGTCCCCAAGATCCTCGATATCCCTATGCGTCGATGCCTTTCGGGACTTCACTCCTCTGTTCACAAAGACTTAAACTTCGCGTCACTCCGGTCAGATCCAACGACTGACGGGTATCTGAGTGAGATCTGATGGCTCATGATCTCCTCTTCCGTACGCTTCCCTCGCTCTCTCCTGGACGTGGAAAACCAACGGTCCAGATCTCTTTTCTTCAGCCCGATCTGACGGCTGTTGTTGCTTCCTCCTGAGCTTGTGCACCTTCTTCTAACACTTGGAAGAATTCCAAATGTCTAAGGCCTCAACCTTTGTTTTGTTCCTCTGCGAGCTCCTCAGTTGTGAGTCTCGCCTGTGTTCTCCACGACGCTACTCCTTCTGAGTTTCTGGGATCTCTGAACTCTTCAAAATTTTCTCTGGCCTCTGCATTCCTTGCAGCTACGCCCTGTGCGTAAAAGCACTCGCCCTCCTGAGCTTATCCTTATTTTCAAATCCTCAAAGGATTCTTCAACTCCTGCACCTCTGCAGAGTATTCACATGCACATAAAGGTGCTATCCATCCTGATCTTTCCTGTAGCTTCGACCTCCAAGGAAAAATTGTCCTTTTTCCTTTCTCCCTCAGATGGAGAATTTGACGCCCTCCTGGCTGTCCTCTACTCAAGCAACCTCCTATTGAGTGCTTCAGGATGTTCAACAACCTTGTGAAGATCCCTTAGTGGATTCTTCTTCCAATCCAGAACTCAAAGAGTTATTTTCTCCTGTGCCTATCCACACACCTACTCAATGCCCGCCTGGCAGAGTATCTTCTTACAGAACGTCCAACAGTTCTATCCTCTGTGTCCTCCTTACACCTGCTCAATGCCCACTTGGTAGTGCTCTCATAATTCTTGGTGATTCTGGTTCTTTCTTGGACTCACAACGGAGTTCCTCTGTGCACTCCTTGCACTGGCTCAATGCCCACCTGGCAAAGCTTCACAAAACTCCTCAGATTTTCTATCTGCAACTCTGTCTCTCCTACACAACCTTGCCTCCTAAGGTGTTCAATAACCTCACGGCCTTCCTCGGATTGTTGATTTCAGTTCTTGTGCTGCAGCACGTCTTTGTCTGAACCCGCAGAATTCAGAAGTGCTTCAGTGCACTGGTATTCAGAGACCGCAGTACTCTGTCATGCCCCCTTGACATGAAACCTCAAAGACCTTCACCTGAAATCAGACACACTCTTGCAAATGCAAACCTACAGCATACACAGAACACTCACAGACATTCATTTAACACATAGTCATGCAGGAAAAACTACAATTTGTATTAAAATGGCAAATGCCTGTTTACAATAGTGTTCTTGAGCACGACCTGTAACAAGGTCTCGGCTCCTTCTCTTCTTCCCTCTACTTGCAGACTCTAACTCAACTAACTACCAAAAAGATACAATTGATCTTTTTACATGAGGAGGCTCTTTGAGCTCTTCCCTCCAATCTACCTACCCTATTCAATTACATTGAATGGGCTGTCTAGTCCAGCATTGGATCTAGATCTCAGCCTTACAAAATATTAAAGGCCTATCTACTCTATGCCTGCATAAAGGCACGACTTCCCAGATCAACAGCTTAAACATTAAATTACATTCAATTCAAATTTTAAATGAGGCTTCACCTCTCTTTAGCATTTGAATGCATGTGCTTGATGCGGCTGGCTAGCTGGCTGGCTGACATGGAGAGATGCTCCTGCATCAGATGGCTATTGTATCTCACTGCTTTAAACATAGGCTTTCGATGGGTAATCAACTTGTCTTTGGATGGCTAGGATTGATTGTCATCCTAGTATTGATGACTCCTAAGTCTCTTTGACTCCATTCGATGTAATATAAAATTGCAACTTATACTTTTGGATGCAAGAGTCCTGCAGTCTCATGCTGCATAATTTTGCTGGGTTATTAACTCAGCTTCCTCATCAGCTTCCTCAAGTTCTTACAAATTTCACAGCAGGTAATAGGCCTGCTAGATGACCTTCAATCATGGACTCTATTCCTCGTAAAAATTTTGTGTCAAGGAGAAGGGAAGGATACAGGGTTTATAGGCCTTCTTAGGCCTGGGCACTTTATGATGTCCCCATTACCAGTGACTCAACAAAAATTTCCCTGATAACCATTGTAGCATTCCCATCTCAAGCTGAGAAATACCACAACAAAATTACAACCTATGATATCATTTTCACTCCTTTAAATGTGCTACTTATGTACAATATTTATGCACAATAGCTACAAGATACACATGTATCATATTTAGGAAAACCATAATAGAGATACATAATTCCAACAATAAATTCCATGGCATAGAATACATAATTACAGTTCATGTACCATTTAAACAACAATATATTGAAATATAAATAACACAACATATACTCAACAATGGGACACAAAATTATTCATACAATAATTAAAACAAACACTTGGTGAACACTTATCTAATATAAATAGCCACCAACTGCATGCAGACCTCCGACTTTCCTCCCAGCCTTAGAATCTACTGCTCATAAGCTAGCAACAATTCACCCCTGAGTTGGGCATAAACTCCACCAATGAAAAGGATTCTTAATCCAACCAGGGTCCACAATCAATACCAACATGGTCTAGGCCAAGGTACCAAACCTCAGTAGCACTCCAACCTATAGCTTATCATTCCCCATCAACCTACACAACCCAAGGTATTGTGCCCCCTTCTCCACATTGTGATTCCTTAGGATGCACTACTACCCTTCTAGGGATCCAACACAAGACGACCAAGAATTCAAAGAGCATTGTAGCCCTAGGAGTTCCAGCTGCCCTCAAAGGTCTCAAGGTACCCTCCATGCCTCACACCGGGGAACCTATCCCTACACCTCTCTCTCCAGGGATCCAACCTTCTCCAAGGAACCCAAGGAGAAGTGCACACACACAAAGATCCACATAGGATCTATAGGGTACTTTCATAGCCATAGCTCCATTTTCCATGATGGTCATTTCCCCTCCAGATCGTATGACTAGATAATGATATTAGTAAGGATGATAGCCTTGAAGCTTCCTCAATGTAAGTATGTGATGGAAGTAGGTTACCAATGGTAGCAGCAGAGAGTCCTCCTCTCCACTCTCATGAGCATTATAGATAATATTCCCCATGGTTGGAGAGAATGATGGGAATTACACTAAATTCCCTTATTATATTTCTTGTGCCTCAAATGACACTTGTCACTTCATGAAACCCCATTTACAGCCACTTCGTGGTTCGTTCCATTTCTCTGGGAACTTAGGATAACATAACATATCCCATCAATTAGTTTTTTTAGAAAATATTGTTAAAATATCCCCTTGGCCTAAGCCCTTTAGGATTATCCCCTTAAAATGAGACTCTTAGCCCCCTTTCCCTCTGGTGGAGTTTACCCCCCTTGCTCTTTTATCGAGTCGATCTGCAGCAATGGTGTAATTTTATTAATATTTAATTGTGATTACATAATACACATGATAGGCCTATAGGCCTTTTAGCATATGGCTCACCAACCTATTTGCTATACAAGCACTCTGGCCTCAAGTATTATGGATCACTAGCCTATATGCTAAATTACAACTAGGGTCAACCCGGGGTATTACAACAATCAAATAGTGTTGAAATTTGGCATTCACCTTTATTGTCAAACAAAAATTTCATTACAACTAAATATTTTCAGTGCACTTCAATTTATATTTATACAAACTTATGTAGTGCCAATTTTACATCAAATTTTTCTACAATGAATTAAAATTTAATGATGAATATCAATTATTAAAGCACCAAAGTTTGAAAATACATGTATACATACATATATAATTTTATTATTAATATTGTTATTATTATTTTACGATGAAAACTTCACAAGATACAACCCACTCCCCCAAAATGCTTAGATGGGGGGTGATTCAATCACTAGCCATAATACTAAATAGCGGCTCGTAAATGAGCATAACTTAATGAAATTGGAACCTTAGCCAGACTAAAAACAAAGGCCTCTGGGGAAACTCTACCTTGAAATGTTTGTTCAAATTGATTGAAGTAACCCACTAGGCCTTTTAAAAATTGAAGGACATGGTACAACTTCTATATTTGACCACTACCTCAAGGTGACCCATGGATTTAAGAAAATCCCTCATGGGAATTGAACATTTCCCACTAGTGAAAAGCTCCTCACTTCTCACATACATACATACATATATTTTTTCCAAGAAAAATAGGCTCGTGGAGAAACTCCATGGATTCTTCCCAATTTAAATGGAGGCTATAGGTAACATGTTAATGATCTAGGTGGACATCAGTGACCACCCACCTCTTCCACGTACTCAACATAGTTATTCATCCTTGCAATTTGTTCATCTACAATGTTTTAGGTCCTAAAATTCTAGGGTCATTTTGAGGCATTAAACAAATGATTTTTGGCCATTTAGGGGGCCTATAGTGGCCATTTCCTTCTTAGGCCTTCCAACAATTGCACTTCTTATTTATATCTTTCCAACAAGCTACTATGAGCCCAAAACATAGATTGTATTCAAAAGCTGCACCCTTAGGAATTTGATGTATCAACTAGCCACCTTGAGGCCTACATTCCTTTTGGAACTTTATCTCTATGATTTATGGGTGAAAATAATTGGAGGAATCAACTCACAAAGCCATTTTAGTGGCAGGTCCCAATTTGGAAATTTGGGTCCAAAAAGTTGTCTAAAATCTTCCAAATCCATTTTGAGGAATCAAATGACACTTTTTTATGGTCAAACCTTTCTATGGAGTAGTAAACTATATTCTACACACTAAGACCTTTACAACAGTGCCAGAATCACCTCAATTTGACTTCGTATGCTAAAGTTATGCCTCCTTCAAGTTGACCTACTATATTGAACACCATGGTACGAGTGGATGCGATGTTAGCCCCCATTACTTAAACGTGTGGGGATAGCCACATAGTCAATTTTCTAGAATATTGTAGAAGGTCCAAACCTAATCACTAATTGAGGGTTGATGAAGTTAATACCCTAACCGTAGATGACTATCGAGCTATGTTAAATACCAGGCCGCTAAAAGGAAAATGGGTTCGATTCTTTAGCATTATATTTTGTTCCATTATTGAGCAGATCACTTAGGAGTGGTGTTGTGGGAGAGAAGAAAAGGAGGAGAGATTATGTAACAACCATACAAGCCACAGTGTTAAAGGTAACTCCATAGAGAATGCCCCTTTCTTTGTACTTGCATTTGAAGAAAGGAGATCAGAGCAACCTCACCTTCCTGCTGGGTTTTCTCCTGTATTGGGTTTCCCAGGTCATACCTTGTGTTTATTTGTGGACGGTGTGTGCGCTTATTTATGTTCTCTATTTATTGTATTTCATCTATTTCATACATTTTAAGTAGAAAAAAAATAATTAAAGAATATGAGATCTAAAGGAAATTAACCTTCACAGTAAATATTTCAGTATTTTATTAGGCCTGTTATGACGAACTGTCCAGTGGAATATCCACAGTAGTTTACAGATCAACTGTGATGTTACATAAGAATGAAAAATGTTAATTTTCAATGTTTCTAGATGGCATTGAATACTTGTATGCATAATTGATTGATGACACAAGTTGATGTCTATAAATAACATAAAGTACTCATGTCAATTGTTAATGCTTGTTTTGATGTCTTTGATGTGGATTACAAATGGAAAATCATTGATGTTTTAAAATGATGTTTCTAAGATTAAAAAATACCAAATAATGATGCTTAATAGTTAAAATGGGCATCATTTTTGGCCCCTAATGTAGTAGTGTCTCAAATGGTAGGTTTCCAAACTCTTTGCTTGAAAACCCCAAGGGACATTTCCAAGAGATATTTTATTCTCATTGTGGGAAGAATGCAGAATGTAAATTCTTTTGTCCATTTTTCCATGCCATGTTGATCAATAGCCTCCTAAACCTAAGACACCAACAATATACTACTACATCCATAACTTAAAGGGAAACATGAACAACGTAATTGTTGCACCTTCTTAATTGCACAGGTGCACTTGATTAATGCGATAAAATAACCTCTTAATTTATTCATTATATTGAAATCCTTTCCTCTACCATCAAGTATTGAAAATCTTGTTTAGTTTGTTCCAGTGCATTAAATTGTCTCCCATTTAACTTATATCATTGTGTTAATGCCATCTTATGCCACAACCACACCCTTTAGGACATCATCTATATAGAATCACAATATCTAGGAAAACATCTATGTGATACAAGCAAAAAATCAGTGAATAAACTAGAACAATACACAAGGCAAGAATCAAAATTGAGATTGCCAAAAAGTGATGGAATGCTTAGATGTGGTACATGGAGACATACAATAATGCACTATCCCATAAAAGTCACCACTACATTCTAAATAGTTGATTTACCTAAATTAAATCTTTTCAGCACAAACAACAACCATGTATAAATACTATTTTAAACATTTTTGTTAACGATGGATTAACAACGATATATGTAGAAGTGAATGAGCCTAACGATCTTCACTGCCTTGTCTTATAATGATATATAATTACTAAAGAACTCCTTTATTAAAGAATATTATTAAAATATAAAGAAAGTATTATTGAAAATTGAAAAATATTCTTAAAATCTAAAAAAACATTAGTAACACCAAAAATCAAAGATAATGCATCATAAATCATATAAAGTCTTCAAACCTATACAATAACTACAACATATTTTTAGTGATTGGATATTGTTTCTCTAAAAAAAATAATCACAGTGAAAACTATTAAATTTAATTTCACATTAAATTAAGAAAATCAGAAACTATTAAATTTAATTTCACATTAATTTAAGAAAATCAGAAACTCCTATGATATGATACTGGAATCATAAAATCCTTTAGTAAAAGGACTCCCTCATTCTTCAAATATAAACCTAGCAGTATCCGCAAGTCTACACGTTGATATAAATGGCTGCTTGTGATGTAAATGATTTATATCTCTAATATAAATCGAGTTAATTTCTCGTTGGAAAAAAAGTCTACACATTGATATGGATATAAAGACTCATGGCATGAAGGGATTCTCCAAAAATATATTTTTTAAATCTCTGGATTCCCAAGCAGGCAAGGGATGATGTTTCCACGTTCCACGTAACACTGTAGTTTTGGAAACACCGCTAAACACAGACGAAAAAACAAGAAAAGCACAGCTGTTGCAAAAGCAGAGAAAGTATCAGTTGCAAAATTAGAAAAGCAAACCAAAAGCAATAGGTTTGGTTCACAAGGATTATGATGCCTGTTTCTGTGTTAAATGGCATTGAATGATTTAACCGAGGCCGCTTTCTCCTCCTCCATTACGAGAGAAGAGCACAGAGGAGCAGAGGGATAGGTTTGGGCTATTGTGCTTCTCTTTATGTCACTTTGTTGTGCTTCTCTTTACCTCTGTATGTTTCTCTTTATGTTTGTGGGTTAAAAGACTAGAATAGCAGAGATTGAGCATGATTTCTTAGCAGAGTCTGGCAGGGCGAGATTGGTTTCTTGGACGCCATGTTTTCCAGATTTACTGTGCCCACTCTTTTCTTCTTCCTTTTGTCCCAATGTATTTCGTTTTGTCCGTTCTTCCTTTTGTCCCAATGTCTCTCAATAAACCCCTGGAACCGGCTGCTTTTTTTGGGGGGAAGAATGTGTGTGGTGGATATTTCTGTCGAAATTGATTTTGTTTTTGTTTAAATTTTGAGAGGGGAGAGTTTTTTCACCTATTCTCGGTGGAGTTCGCACGATTTGATGAATGCTATATGTTCATCTTGCTATTTCTCAAGTATGCTGTGTGAGCCCAAAATTTGTGAAGAATATTCTGAATTATGATGCGTGATGCCATGAGGGGCAGCTGATATCCCTTCTGGCTAACCATATCATGTCTGTCTATGTGTTAAATGGTTTTAAATTATTCAACTGTGGAGGTTTCCATTGAGCTAAGGCCCTCAAAAACTATTGTAAGAAAAATCCTGAGGCAGTAACTAGTGGCTTATGATGGGCATGCGAGCCTCGTATATGGCCAGAACTTTTGAGTGATTATGAGAGCAGAGGGATGGGTTTAGGGTTATTATAAAAAGAATTCAGAGGCAGTAAATAATGGCTTATGGTGGGCACAAGAGCCGTGTCCTCTGAGTGATCATAAGCAGGTTGAGGTTTGTTATAACCTCTTCTATTTGCTTTACCATCAACTTTAAGGTTTTCTGTTTTCTCGGCTCTCACGCTTTACTGTTTTGTTTGTAGGTTGAGATTTGTTGGAGGAACTGGATGATCTAGTGGGGCAACATTGAGGATGCCCTTGCTCATTGCCATTAAGGATATCAAGCAAGCAACATCTAATCAAACCATGCAGAATCTGGGCTTCCAGTTCCAGGTAGGCATTTCTTTCTTATTTCCTCTAGATGTCCTTTTGCCCTCCCTTTTTGTGATTGATCTCACGTCCTTGCCTAGCATGAATCGGTTTCTCATAGCCCAGCTTACGCTTATCTTTATATGAATTTTATCTACATCCCATTTGTAAAAACGGAGGGTTCTGAATGGGCATGCTTCATTTAAGGTTCTCTTTTATGTGATAAGTAGCTCACTGTTAGGGTTTTCTAGCAGCCGATTGTCATTGGATTGGGAATATTGGGTGTGCTGTTGACAGTGATAACCAGCATGTATGTTCTGGGTATTTTAATAACCAGGAAATAACCAGTAACCAGTGATAATCAGGAAATAAATATGTAGTAATGGGTATTTTAATAATTTTGTGAATGCATTGTGACAGTGATAACCAGCATGTATGTTCTAATAACCAACAGCAAAGACCCTCATACACAACTTGCTATAAGTAGCGTAATCATTTCGTGGTCATAGTATATGCAAGCAGTATATCATTGTTCTCAACTGTAGCCTTCGCATCTGTAGCATAGCGGTTATGCAGTTCCAGATAAAAATACTTATCTGTAGCATAGCGGATATAGAGTTCCAGTATACCATATCCAGCTCTGAAAATGGGAAAATAAGCTGCCAAAACATACGAAAATGGACTTTGCAGAGGTAATTTCTATTGTCCAAATAAATGGTTGCATAATCTGTCAAAATGCAAATAATGCAGCCTAGAGATAATCATTCATGAAGAACCGATTACAAAGATGAAAAAATCTCAAATTTAATTTAAGCATTGTAATTTAACAAAGAGATCCACTGGGCAAGTATAATGACCACTGCCAAACAAATAATTGGCTTACACACTACATCACAGCCAAACAAATAATTGGCTTACACACTACATCACAGCCAGTAGGACTGCATTAAAAATCCCATGTGTAACATAAAACAATATAAACTATGCAATGATGATAAGGTCAAAGACCAAATTTTTTTGTCTGTGTGTTGTTATGTACGTAGAAGTTTTGTACTATAAAATCTTCTTCCCATGCCCGTCATTGTCTATTGTATGCGGGTATGTCTTTATTCTTCTCTGTATCTTTGTATCCCTGTCCACTGTGTGCTTCTCTGTATCTCTGTGTACTGTGTGTTGTATGTGGGTATGTCGAGCAGCGGGAAGGACGGCCCTGCTCATTGCCATTAATTATCAAACAAACAATATCAAATCAATTCATGCAAATTATATTCCAGGTAGGAATTTATTTATTATTTCCTTTGGAAATCCCTTTGCCCTTTCTTTTTTAAAATAATCACACAACCCTGCTTAGCATGAATTATTCCATCTTGTTCTAAGTTTCTCACAGGGGCCTTGTTGTCCGTTTGTGAATTTTATCACTACTTCTATAAAATCTAATGTTCTAAATGTGCATGCTTCTTGATCTATTTGCAAAAGAAAATATTACATAATCATCCGTGTACATGTTAGGCCTTACTAAATGTCCAAGTAAAAGCAAAACAAATAGCTGAAATCAGTTTAGTCGGCTCCTTTCTCAATTCCTAACTTACTTTGTAGAGAGTTGATGCCAAATTGGAATTACATTCGAAGTATGAAGCCTAAATATTTTTTTGAAATCTCTGAAATCTAATTTTTTGGAAACTTCACAAATACTATAATTTTTTCAATCCTCTTGCTTCTGTGTATATTGACTAGAGTGAGGGTGAACTAAAAATCCTCATCAATTGAATGATGTCCTCTTTTCCGTTTTACTCTGCCTCTACCAATGATAACACTACAATGGTCTATATTTTTCTATTGCATCAGAGCACTATAAATTGAACACAGAACCAGAAGTTGATTTTCTTATTTACATCTCCCTCAATTTGAGTTTATTTACATCTCCCCCAATTTGAGTTTATGAATCCTGGTGAATTCATATTGACTTGATTAAACGTTTAACTTAAAGTCCTTAGTGGAATGATTCATTATATTTGTCTGTTTTACTCTAGCGCTACCAATGATAACACTACAGAACTAGATGTTGATTCTTATTCAGGTCTCCCCCCATCTGAGTTTGTGTATCCCGGTTCAAACATCTAATTTCTTATGAGCCACTTAAGTGCATAATTGATTATCCCTTTGATCTAGTTCAAATCACTTGGTCTAGCCTTCAATGTGCCGATTTTAGTTCAGATATAAATCTAAACATAAGTTGAATTGAATGAGGATTGCAATAATTAAATAGATAATACTATCCGTGATCTTACTATACAATGTAGCAGTGAACATGTTTCCCACCTAATGGGATGTTAATGTAGTTGGTTTGTAGTAACTTATTCAATATCATTACTATCCTACATTAACACTTGTACCTTTTTTTGTTATTCAGATTTTGTTTTCATATGAATAGTAGTGTCCTCTCCATTTTTTCATGATTGCAAGTTTATGTTTTTGGATTTCATTTATGTTTGAAATTTCTCAAACAATATTTGGGGCTTTTATTTATGGCTGTAAGAAATGCTATAGTTCAGGGTGGTGTGAGATCACTTGGTCATATTTAAGGTTTTGAATGTACTTGTCGATGCTTTTGTTATTTGGATTTGATTTTGATATCATAATTGTATTGTTCTCCCCACTTTCTTTGCTCGTTTGCAAGTTTCTGTTTTAGGGTTACATTTATGGTTGAAATTTATCCAACAAGATTTGGGGATTTTATATATGGTTGCAAGAAATGCTATAGATATCGATAGTATGAGTTCACTTGTTTTGATTTAATCTTTCGAATGTAGCTCACTTGTCAGTGCTTTTGTTATTTGGATTTGGTTTTGATATGAATGGGAAAAAAAGTCTTCTCCATTTTCTTTTCTTCTTTGCAAAGTTATAGTTCCAGTGCTTCATTTATGGTTTGATTTGTTTTTTATATGAGTACTCCCCATTTTTCTCTCACTTGCAAGCTTATTTCAGGGTTTCATTTATGATTGAAATTTCTCAATTAGAGATTGGAGCTTTTATTTATGGCTATGTAGATATTAAATTTACAAATTTACAACAACTTAGTGGAGGATGATTTCAAAATGTTAGTGTTGCACTTGAATTTAAAATCCTAAACATTGTATATAAGAGTTCTTGTGTTATGTTGTGTGGCTAATTAAACTATTCAGTGAATATATATATATATATATATATATATATGGTTGCAAGAAATGCTATAGATATCAATAGTATGAGTTCACTTGTTTTGATTTGATTCCTTTCAATGTAGCTCACTTGTCGCTTTTGCTATTTTGATCATTTTGATATGAATGGAAAAGTCTCTCCATTTTCTTTCTTCTTCTTCAAAGTTATAGTTCCAAGGTTTCCATTTATATTTTGATTTGTTTTTATATGAGTACTTCCATTTTTCTCTCACTTGCAAGCTTATTTCAGGGTTTCATTTATGATTGAAATTTCTCAATTAGAGATTGGAGCTTTTATTTATGGCTATGTAGATATTAAATTTACAAATTTACAACAAATTAGTGATTTCCAAACGTTAGTGTTGCACTCAATTTAAAATCCTGCATTGTATATAAGAGTTCTTGTGTTATGTTGTGTGGCTAATTAAACTATTCAAGGAATATATATATATATATATATATATATATATATATATATATATATATATGTTGTACCTCAAAAGATCATTATCCTTTATTTTGATTCTATTTATTTCTCAACTATCTAAGTGATGATGATTCACTTTTTTAAAATGTATATATATATATATATATATGTTGTACCTCATTATCATTATCCTTATTTTGATTCTTCTATTATTTATAATTACCAAGAAAACAAGATACCAAGATACTTACAGGGGATAATTTATTGTCCAAGGGTTGGGAAGGGCCTAGTTTTTGTATCTTGTGTAGCAAGGGACCTAAGACTGTTATCCATTTATTGATCAACTGTATTTTCACAAAGCAAGTTTGATTCTTGATATTAGGAGCTCTAAATATGAGTTATGATTGGGATGGAATTTCTGTAAAGGCTTGTTATGATAAATGGATAACCCAGGCTCCAGAGTTTGCTACTTTTCCTGCTCTAATTAGCTGGAAAATTTGGATGGAGCGCAATAAGGCTATTTTTGAAAATTGGATCCCTTCCATCATTTCAATAGTTTATAAGACACTTGGGATTTATAATAGACTTTCAGTTTCTCAAACTTTGCCTACTATACGTACCAATAAGACTACTATCCAGGTGGGGTCAAGAGTGGGTTGGTTTGATGGAGCTTCTTTATCAAATGGCCTCCACTCCAAAGTGGAGAGGGGGGATGATAAATATCAGTGATAATACAATTTACAAATGGACATTCAACTGTGGCCTTAGTACCAATACAAGGGCAAAGTTACTTAGAGTTTGGGAAACTCTTTTTCTGGCTACAAGACTGCATTTTACTGATCTACTCGTAATCAGAGATTCAAAAATTATTATCGACTGGTGCAATGGCAAAGGGATATTACAGGTTATTACTTTAAAATGTTGGAAGTATAGAATTAGAGAGTTCAACAATCATTTCAACTCTATCAGCTTTGCCCATACCTTCCAAGAATACAATAAGGAGGCAGACAAGGTATCAAAGAAAGTTCTCAAGGAACAAGAAGGAAAAATCTACCTTACTCAATGGGAAGAAAGAAATGAAGGACCTACCTTGTTTGTAAATATATTATAGTATATTTTCGAAGAAGTAGTATTGTTTTGAGACAGATCCAATAGACCTTAGTGTTAGAGTCAGTATTTACTAAATATCTACTTTGGATGATCTTGGGGAGAGTTGTTTTTTGTAAATCTTGAGACTTTAGCCTGTGTGTATTCTCATCTCAGGGACAGTAAGATCAGTGTTTTTTGAACTTTTTGGACAAGAACTAGCATATGTACACAATTATATATAATGCGAAATTTTCAGTTGAAAAAAGTGGAAGAAAACAAACTTTATATAAAATATAATAAGAAAATTAAACACCATAAATATAAGCAATATCTATCCAAGCATGTTATGCACATATAAAATCTCAATATCTATCCAAGCATATTATGCACATACAAAATCATTGACATATTTAAAAGAGTAAATCACATCAAACACCAATAGTTGAGAAATAAATAAATAATAGAAGAATCAAAATAAGGGCAAGGATAATGAGGTACAACATATATATATATTCAGTGAATAGTTTAACTATATATATATATATATTTTGACATTTTAAAAGAAGTAAATCTCATCAACACCAATAGTTGAGAAATAAATAAATAATAAAAGAATCAAAATAAGGATAATGATACTGAGGTACAACATATATATATATATATATATATATATTCACTGAATAATTTAATTAGGCACACACAACATAACACAAGAACTCTTATATACAATGTTTAGGATTTTAAATTCGAGTGCAACATTAACATTTTGAAATCATCGTCCACTAAGTTGTTGTAAATTTGTAAATTTAATATCTACATAGCCATAAATAAAAGCTCCAATCTCTATTTGAGAAATTAAATTTCAATCATAAATGAAACCCTGAAATAAGCTTGCAAGCGAGAGAAAAAAAGGGGAGTACTCATATAAAAAACAAATCAAACCATAAATGAAGCCCTGGAGCCATAATTTTGCAAAGAAGAAAATAAAATGGAGACGACTTTTTTTCCATTCATATCAAAACCAAATCCAAATAACAAAAGCACTGACAAGTAAGCTACATTGAAAAGCTTAAATCAAAACAAGTGAACTCATACTATCGATATCTATAGCATTTCTTGCAACCATATATAAAATCCCCAAATCTTGTTGGATAAATTTTAACCATAAATATAACCCTAAAACAAAAACTTGCAAACGGGCAAAGAAAGTGGGGAGAACAATACAATTATGATATCAAAACCAAATCCAAATAACAAAAGCATCGACAAGTACATTCAAAACCTTAAATATAACCAAGTGACCTCACACTGCCTTGATATATAGCATTTCTTACAGCCATAAATAAAAGCCCCAAATATTGTTTCAGAAATTTCAAACATAAATGAAAGCCAAAAACATAAACTTGCAAGCATGAAAAAAAGGGGAGGACACTGCCATTCATATGAAAACAAAATCTGAATAACAAAAAAAAGTACAAGTGTTACTGCAAAAGTAATATAGGATAGTAATGATATTGAATTAGTTACTACAAACCAACTACATTAACATCCCATGAGGTGGGAAACATGTTCACTGCTACATTGTGTAGTAAGATCGTTGATAGTATTATCTATTTAATTATCGCAATCCTCATTCAATTGGACTTATGTTTAGATTTATATCTGAACTAAAATCGGCACATTGAAGGCTAGACCAAGTGATTTGAACTAGATCAAAGGGATAATCAATTATGCACTTGAGTGGCTCATAAGAAATGAGATGTTTGAACCGGGATACACAAACTAATATGGGGGGAGACCTGAATAAGAATCAACATCTAGTTCTGTATTAGATCTATAATCTATCATTGAATAAAAAAATATACACAACTGTAGTGTTATCATTGGAGTAAAACGAACAAATATAACGAATCATTCCACTAAGGACTTTAAGTTAAACGTTTAATCAAATCAATATGGATTCATAAACTCAAATTGGGGAAGATGTAAATAAACTCAAATTGGGGGAGATGTAAATAAGAAAATCAACTTCTGGTTCTGTGTTCAAATTATAGTGCTCTAATGCAATAGAAAAATATAGACCACTGTAGTGGTATCATTGGTAGAGACAGAGTAAAATGGAAAATAGGACATCATTCAATCGATGAGGATTTTTAGTTCACCCTCACTCTAGTCAATATACACAAAAGCAAGAGGATTGAAAGAATTATAGTATTTATGAAGTTTCCAAAATATTAGATTTCAGAGATTTCAAAAAAAATATTTGGTATCAGCTTCATACTTCGAATGTAATTCCAATTTGGTATCAGCTCTCTGCAAAGTAAGTTAGGAATTGAGAAAAGAGTCGACTAAACTGATTTCAGCTATTTGTTTTTCTTTTACTTGGACATTTAGTAAGGCCTAACATGTACACAAATGATTATGTAATATTTTCTTCTGCAAATAGATCAAGAAGCATGCACATTTAGAACATTAGATTTTACAGAAGTAGTGATAAAATTCACATACGGACAACAAGGGCTGTGAGAAACTTAGAACAAGATGGAATAATTCATGCTAAGCAGGGTTGTGTGACTATTTAAAAAAATAAAAGGCAAAGGGATTTCCAAAGGAAATAATAAATAAATTCCTACCTAGAATATAATCTGCATGAATTGATTTGATATTGTTTGCCTGATAATTAATGGCAATGAGCAGGGCCGTCCTCCGTGCTTCTCGACTAGAAAATATAGTGCCTCTTCAATAGACATACCCACACAACCTCTACATAAAACATGATACAAATACATACCCACATACAACACACAGTACACAGAGATACAGAGAAGCACACAGTAGACAGGGATACAAAGATACAAAGAAGAATAAAGACATACCTGCATACAATAGACAATGACGGGCATGGGAAGAAGATTTTATAGTACAAAACTTCTACGTACATAACAATACACAGACAAAAAAAATTGGTCTTTGACCTTATCATCATTGCATAGTTTATATTGTTTTATGTTACACATGGGATTTTTAATGCAGCCCTAGTGGTTTTGATTTAGTGTGTAAGCCAATTATTTGTTTGGCAGTGATCATTATGCTTGCCCAGTGGATCTCTTTGTTAAATTACAATGCTAAAATTAAATTTGAGATTTTTTCATCTTTGTAATCGGTTCTTCATGAATGATTATCTCTAGGCTGCATTATTTGCATTTTGTCAGATTATGCAACCATTTATTTGGACAATAGAAATGACCTCTGCAAAGTCCATTTTCGTATGTTTTGGCAGCTTATTTTCCCAATTTCAGAGCTGAATATTAAGTATTTTTATCTGGAACTCCATCACCGTGATGCTACATATGAGAATGCTACAATTGACAACAATGGTATACTGCTTGCATGATACTATGACCACAAAATGATTACGCTAGTTATAGCAAGTTGTGTATGAGGGTCTTTGTTGTTGGTTATCAGAACATACATGTTGGTTATCACTGTCACAATGCATTCACAAAATTATTAAAATACCCATTACGACATATTTATTTCAACGACACACCCAGTATTCCCAATCCAATGACAATCGACTACTAGAAAACCCTAGAGTTTGCCAAGCCTTAGCCTAAGGCTAACATAAGGCACACAATACAACTACCTTAGACTAGCCCAACTGACCCTAGAGTTTGCAAAGCCTTAGCCTAAGGCTAACATAAGGCACACAATACAACAAATGGAAAATAAATGACATAAGTAGGCACTCACATAAGATAATATAAACGTGGAAGAAAACAAACTTTATATAAAATATGATAAGCAAATTAGACACCATAAATATAAGCAACATTCACCAAGGATCTCAATATCTATTGAACATGTTATGCACATATAAAATGATTGACATATTCAAAAAGTAAATCTCATCAACACCAATAGTTGAGTAATAAATAAATAATAGAAGAATCACAATAAGGACAATGAGGTGCATATCTATATATGCATAAGGCACACAATACAACAAATGAAAAATAAGTGACATAAGTAAGCACACACATAAGATAATATAAGTGGAAGAAAACAAGATACCAAGATACTTACATGGGATAATTTATTGTCAAGGGTTGGGAAAGGCCTAGTTTTTGTATCTTATGTACCAAGGGACCTAAGACTGTTATCCATTTATTGATCAACTGTATTTTGACAAAGCAAGTTTGACTCTTGATATTAGGAGCTTTAAATATGAGTTATGATTGGGATGGAATTTATGTAAAGGCTTGTTATGATAAATGGATAACCCAGGCTCCAGAGTTTGCTACTTTTCCTGCTCTAATTAGTTGGAAAATTTGGATGGAACGCAATAAGGCTATTTTTGAAAATGGGAGCCCTTCCATCGTTTCAGTAGTTTATAAGACACTTGGGATTTATAATAGACTTTCATTTTTTCATACTTTGCTTACTATACGTACCAATAAGACTACTATCCAGGTGGGGTCAAGAGTGGGTTGGTTTGATGGAGCTTCTTTATCAAATGGCCTCCACTCTAAAGTGGAGAGGGGGGATGATAAAGATTAGTGATAATACAATTTACAAATGGACATTCAACTGTGGCCTTACTACCAATACAAGGGCAGAGTTACTTGGAGTTTGGGAAACTCTTTTTCTGACTACAAGACTGCATTTTACTGATCTACACGTAATCAAAGATTCAAATATTATTATCGACTGGTGCAATGGCAAAGGGATATTACAGGTTATTACTTTAGACTATTGGAAGTATAGAATCAGAGAGTTCAACAATCATTTCAACTCTATCAACTTTGCTCATACCTTCCAATAATACAATAAGGAGGCAGACAAGCTATCAAAGAAAGCTCTCAAGGAACAAGAAGGAAAAATCTACTATACTCAATGGGAAGAAGGAAATGAAGGACCTACCTTGTTTTTAAATATATTTTAGTATATTTTTGAAGTAGTAGTATTCTTTTGAGACAGATCCAATAGACCTTAGTGGTAGAGGTAGTATTTACTAAATATCTACTTTGGATGATCTTGGGGAGAGTTGTTTTTTGTAAATCTTGAGATTTTAGCCTATGTGTATTCTCATCTCAGTTTGAGGGAGGTAAGATCAGTGTTTTTTGAACTTTTTGGACAAGAACTAGCATATGTACACAATTATATACATAATATAATGCAAAATTTTCAGTTGAAAAAAGTGGAAGGAAACAAACTTTATATAAAATATAATAAGCAAATTAAACACCATAAATATAAGCAATATCTATCCAAGCATGTTATGCACATATAAAATCTCAATATCTATCCAAAATATCAATATCTATCCAAAATATCTATCCATGGTGATTCATTTGCAGACGAACACAGTGTCCTTGTCTCATCGTCCAACCCCTAGTATGGAGACATTGTTTTATATCTTCAAACCTTGAAGTTCGCTCAGCATCTCTCGCGATATGATCGACGACGTGTTACATACCAAGCCAAAAAGTATACCATCATTGGCGACACTTTGTATCGTCATTGAATAGATAATACCTTGAGTCATTGATTAACTCACGAGGAAGTCGAGTCAGTCCTAAATGATGGCCACAAAGGGGTTTGTGGTGGTCACCTATCCGGGCTTGTGACAACCCAAAAAATCCTGCGAGCCGGTTATTTCTGGCCTACTATCTTTAAAGATTGTATTGAAGCAGTTAAGAAGTGTCACCCCTGCGAGGTGTTCACTTGAAAAATGTGCTCGCACCCAGCCTCTCTTCACCTAGTCATTACCATCAGTCCCTTCACCAAGTGGGGGGTAGATTTCATCGATTGCAACCCAACTTTGGTTGGGGGGCATCAACACATTATCGTGTCCGTCGACTACTTTACTAAGTGGGTTGAGGCCATGCCTACCGTAAAATCTGATGGGAAGACTGCAACCTTCTTCGTGTTCAACCAAATTATCGTCTGGTTCGATATCTCGAGTGATATTGTCACTGATCATGGCAATCACTTTCAGAATGAAATGATGGTAGAACTAACATCTAAGATGGGGTTTAGACATGGTCATTCATATCCTTATTACCCCTAGGTGAATGGACAAGTAGAGGCCGTCAACAAGTCTCTGAAGACCATTTTGCAAAAAACTGTCAGTCAGAGTAATTCCAATCGGCACATCATGTTATATCCCGCGCTTTGGGCATACTGAACCTAGGTTAAGACTGCCACCGTTTTTTTCCCTTTTCAGTTAGTGCACGGTGTGGAGTCGATCCTTCCTATTGAATGTGAAATCCCTTCTCTCAAGTTGGCAGTCGAGCTCCTCCCTGACACTTCAGATTTAGAGCGATGCCTTATGCACCTAGAGAGTCTTAATGAGCAACGTCAGGACGCCTTTACGACTATCGAGGCAAACCAGAAACGTGTCAAGGTTTAGTACGACAAGTCTGTCTGTCCCCGGTTGTATGTTGATGGTGACTTGGTCCTCTTGTATGACCAAGCCAAAGAACCACTAGCGGCAAGCAAGTTTAAACCCAGGTGGCACTGTCCTTACATCGTGCGACGTGTTTTAGAAAAAGGATCCTACGAGTTAGAAGATTATGAAGGGAATAAATTGGTCGAGCCCAGAAATGGGCTCTACTTGAAAAGGAACTACGCTTGAGCCCTACGCTTGGGCAGAACTCTTTGTATACTAATGTAAATTTAGTGTATATACATCTATTTTCCCCTTTTCTTTTGTCTTTGGCTTGTTTTTGAGTTTTCCCTTTGTTGGCAGATGTCAATGGAGTCTTCGGTCTACCTAGGATTCGCAGACAAAGCCAGTCGTCATACACGGAACTTGGCTTCCGTCGCTTGGGTGGTTTACTCACTCGAGGGTCTGCTGGTGTCTTCACGTGGCGTATGCCTAGGGCCATCCATGAATAATGTGGCCGAATATAGCATTGTCATAGAAATTTTGTGCGATGTTATCTTGCATGGTATTTGCTCTTTAGAAGTTCCCCTGGATTCCCAGTTAGTAGGTACGTCTTTTAGAATGACAATTTGATTTTATTACATATTATCACACTCTCCAAACGACTTCAATATCTACACTAACACTAACACTAAGCACTCTGAAACACACTCTCCGAGAGTTACCCGCCTCATGAACAACTAATGGTGGGTGCCAGGAAAGGTATGTTGGGGAAATGTATGCCCAGGAAAGAGTGGTTATCTTTTCATCTCTTTTCTTATCTTTACACCAGCTGAGTGGTCTTCGCCTCGTGCAATATAGCTTACATTTGCGACTACTCTTGCTATTGTTATTGCTACTACTAATGATATTATAAGGACAAGGACATAGAAGGATATTCTCTCGACTGTCAACCTTCATCATGAATCTTGGGCGAGCATCCCCCAACCCCCCCACGGATGGATTACGTGCATACAGGATAGACATCTAAAGCCGGTAGAGACATATGTGAGGTGCACTTCAATGCCTTCCTTCAATGCCCTCTTAAACACACCAACTTCAATGCCCTCATTCTCCTAATGACTTCAATACCAAACCAACAATACCAATCTATAGAATCCAAGAGAATCATCAGCATTCATTGACCATTTGAAAAGGGCTTATCAATATTCTCTATGTTGCCTTCCTCAAGGTTAGACCAAACAGGGTGGACAGGTAGACATAAACAAAAAAAAAAAACAGGTAGACATTAGGAGATTCATTTGATGATCTATACTAGCTCAAGAAGGAGACATTTCTCTAGAACCTATCTCCCCTATAACCAGGGATTCAATATTATATATGTTATATAAAGAAGGAACAATCGATACTTGGGCTATGTCTATATGTAACTAACTGAATCTAGGGATGTAACTAAATTATAGCAACAACTATAAGAGGATCCATTCAAAAGCTTATCAAAAGCCTCTCCCCCGAGAGAATTGCTCTAGAACTGTACCTCCCACAAAGCATGAATCAAGGTCTTCAACAGAGATAGAACTGGTAACCATGAAGTAAGGATCGCCTTTGGCACTCCTAACCTCAGAACCAGAACCTTCTAATAATGCGATTCTTAACCAAGGTAGCATAATCAAAGGCAAGAGCAATGCGATTCTTAACCAATGGATCCACCAGATCCTACAGGACAAGACCCTACAGGGCCAGGACCAACTACTACTACCCCAACTTATCCACTAACACCAACACCATCAGTGGTTTCAGTAGTTTACCCAGCTGCCCTACCTGTACCAGGTCCATGAACAACATACTCACTAGTAGTTTCATCTCCTTAGCCAACAGTCACAGAAGTAGAGCCAGCATCAGTAGCAGATCTAGCAACAGAGACAGCTGAGGTGAAGGTAGTGGATGCAATTCCATATATGGAATGAGAATCACATCTAAGTAAGCGCGTAAGCATCCTATACAAGTTAAGATCCTACAAGGGCAGGTACACCATACGAAGAAGTAGGAGTAGCATTCGTTCGCCCGGTTCCAGCAGTAGATCCTATGGTTGACCCTGATCCATTCGATGATCCAGGACCAACATCTTAACCATCTGTTGCTTCAACAGTCAATCTGACATTGGTACCAGTAGTAGGCGGTAGCAGCTTCAGGACCCAGTGAAGTTGACCTAGACCCATAAGCAGTAGGAGAAGAACCAGTTGACTAAGTCGCAGGAGTAAGACCACTTTATATATAGGCTTTGCACGCTTCTATGGTATTTCATTACTTTACCCATCTGGCTTTGCACCTACATTACCTGGATGAGCACCTAGGTTTGGTATTGAATCCCTTTCATCGTGCTATGGTATTCCATCTCTTTCCCCTTTGCTGCACTATGCCTTTCACCAACACCTGGGTTTTGTGTTTCATTTATTTCCCCAATCAATACCTAGATTTCTTTGCAATTTCCTTCCTTTCACCATGGTTTGGTATTTCCTTGCTCCTTGCACCAGGCTTTGTACCCACACCAACACCTGCTTTCCACCACTATTTCAAGGCGGTTGTATTTTATTAATTAATACTTCCTTTCACCGTACTACTTACTTCCTAGCTTCGTAGCTCACATTCTCAATTCTTACACCCTATCTATCGTAAAGGCATCAATCAATGAAAGAGACACAGATCTATTATATCCCACCCACAACTGCAACATCATATGTAGAGGGAAAGGTGCAGAAGGCAACAAAGCATTTAGTCGATTAAGTCGATCCAATAGAAGTAGCTCCAGTAGCAACAAAAGAGCCATCTTACCTAGTTTTTGTAAGGCCGTTTGAAGCAGTTGTTGATCCAGTCAAATATATCTATAAATAATCTCATATACAGATCCAGTTCGTGAGCAAGATCTAGATTCAGGGTTTAGTTCAAGGGAGGAAGAGCTAGATGTTCCAGTTCTAGGATGAGATATAGATTATTATGTTGGTGGTGAGAGAGCCTGAGTTTGTTGCTTGTGATCGTGATCCTATTTGAGAGTCGAACTATGATGTTTCGAGATTGAAATCCAAAACTAGATCTAGTTGTTTCATATCCTAAAGTCAAAGATCGAAACATTTTGTTTGTTTCAATTCTTAAGCTATGAATTCATCCCACTATGGAGAGAACGATTGCAACAGTATTGAACGAAACTATAAGTCAGTCCTCTGCAAACAAGCTTGAACGATTCAACAATAGTCAAAGTTGCGATATTAATGTTAATAGTTGTCTCATAGTCATATTTATCTATATGTTCATTATCAAAAGCGCCAGAGTCTGTTGATAAAGACCCAGAGAACCATAACCAGAAAGCTAAGCCAAGCTAGACAATGCCAAGCCATCTAAGCCAAGCTAGGCCACAACACTAATACGACGATTTAGAGCCAACAACCGGCGAGCCAGTAAGCCAGCCACCAAAGCTAAGCCATCCATCTAAGACGTAGATCCAGACTCATATCCATATCCGGGTGCCCCGTTAGAGAACCAGAAGCAAAGGTACCCGCAGTTGTGACTTCGTTGAATCCTAATAAGCAGTTTCTCTTGTTTACTTAGAACCCATTGACCTATAACCACCATAAGCATAAGGTGGAAGCAACAAAGCAAGCAGCCAGGGTTAAACCATTGACAAAGGAAGCTCCATTGAACCACACCAATTACCCGTAGTACTTTCACTAGGGTTAGGGGGCTTACCTTAATATTAATGGAATGATCAGTGTACTGGTTCAGTTTCCGTGGCCGGTGCCATAGCCAGAGTTATTGATCGAGACCTAGTAGAGCCCAGGGTAGGGACGTAGGAAGCATCATTGGAAAAGGCAGGTAGTTAGAAAGCCTCGCCCAATATCCTTTCCAAGTCACTCGTTGATGACCACCAGATGTGCCGGTTGACCTGGAGAAGATCCCACGGATTGAGATCGATACTCATCATCAACACTAGCACTACCTGTAGAGGCAGCGCTTCACCCCCAAGTTTAGAGCAGCATCCCCTACAATTCGAGCACCAAAACCCCCGTCCAACTATTGATCCCACTTATTATGTTCTGACATAAGTCATTCTTCCTACCATTGTGTTCCGACTGGCCCTTGTATATCATCCCTCCATGTGTGTTTTTTCCGATGACTTCTTTATCAGGCTATGCTACCTTTACCCTCAGCAGAGATGGCTAATGAAATGGAAAGGATGACCCGCTTCTTCCATCTTCACTCCTGCCCCTACCCTTCTTAATAATCGTTCAAGTATTAATTAATCAAAGTGGTGGTACTTAAACTTCACCTGTCCCTAGTATTGCCCCTGCCTTTCCTACTGCTCTAGCTTCCACCTTTGACTCTACTCCCTCTGTCTTCGCTTCGAGCTGCTCCTGTTTATTTTACCCAGCTCAGTTGATTTTCATCTTTGAATGTATATATTGGGAAAAGTACTTGTTATGCCTATGCCTCCGGGGATCTATTGGATCCACTTGGTAGGTCAGATCCTCTCTTCCCTAAAGTAATAGAGATTGGCCCAGTGGGAGAGGAAATCACTTGTTTACTTCAGTGCTTCCCAATGAATCTGATTGGCCCAGTGTTTATTGAATTCTCAGTGCTTCCAGCTAGCTATTCGAACAAGAACCATACCCACCAACCTAAGAGCTAGCCAACTAGCCCGCCTAGTGATTTTTCTGGCCATGTGAATGTGTTCAAATGCTATATTTCCTAAAGTCAAATTCCACTTTCGATTTGAAGTTGGGTTCTGGTATCAAAAGAGAGAAAAAATAAAGTTTTCAGGGTGCTCAAATGGCCATAGAAACGATTTCTCTAACTTATTGAACTGATCTTTCATGCTGATTTAAGATCCACCAGCATAGGCATTATAGGAAAAAGAGGCATAGACAAGAGTAGAGTCGGGTGGTAGTTAGTTACCCAGTTTTAGGAGCAGAGACAAAGGTAGGAGAGGCAAAGGGTAGCTGGAGAAAGGTAAGCAACACCAGTCGTAGGAAAAACAAAGGTAGCTATAGGAGAAGCAAAGGAGGCAGCTAGAGTAGAGGTGGGAGAGACAGTTGTTTCAGTTGTTTCAGTAGTTGTTTACACGGAACCAAATGTAAAGGCGAGAAAGCACTCATAAGGCCAAGAGAAAGAGGATTGGGATTGGATGGCATGAAACAACCACACCCTTATCTCTTTATACCAGCACCCTAGGACAATAGAGTTATGCCTAACTATTGTTGAAGCCAGGAAGGAATAGAAGTAGGGTATACGAAACTCATCATGAGGAATAATCCCTTACCTTGTTTCCAATCCACCCACCTGTAAGAACTAGACCTAGAGCCCTATATCACAAACTTCATTAATTACTTACTTGCTTTAATATGCTTGTGATACCTAAAACTTGGATTTTAGAGCTCAGGATACGATTCAGTCTTACCTACTGCTTGAAACGAAGAGCCTTTACCTGCTAACCGGGACACCCAACCCACCCACCTATAGACAACCTACTTACTTAGAACCTATTGTTGAAGCCAGTAACGATTAGAGGGGTATGACATTGGCATTACCCCTACCCTTGCTTTATTTCCAACTCACCCATGAACTATTGTTCCCGCCGAGCCTTGCCAATACTCTTCCATTAGAACCAACAACATTATAGCTAGAAATATCCTACTTTTTCATGTTAGTGTCTACCTGCTTAACCCCCCCTGCTATCTTTACCTTTCATTGTTGCCTCAGCCTACTTAGTTGAGTGCTTTCCCTTACTAACCTCTCTTTCTTTAGTTAGGAAGACTTTGGGAAGTATGACATGCTATGAACCCTTCGATTACTTAGAAGCACCAGATCGGATTGAATTGGGTCAGCGGGTCAGGTCAGTGGGCACTTAAATCATTCATCTTTATTTACCCTCTCGCTGCCTACTCTTTACTCTTACCTTGTTCACCTCTAGTTACTGTCTGTCTTACTTAGTACAACATTGGAGGGATTGGATGGAAGGACTTAGCTTCACAGAGGGCTTCAAACATTGCTAGGATATGATTCCTTTGATAACACTCGCTTCAATCATGCTTAGTTTTTATGACACTATTACTATGAACCCTTTACCCTTCTATCAGGAACCGATCAACCAACCTTGATTTATTGAGGCCTGCCCAACCAATTCGTTCAATCAGGAAGAGAAGTAGTGTATATCATCTATGAACCCTTTACTTATAAGCATCCACCTGTTATATTATTGATGACTTACTACTGCCTTCAACCCACCGGTTAGTTAGTGCTGCCAACCACACCTTATGCTAGGAAGGATTAGAATCAGGGTACGACATTACCCCTGCTGCCCTTGCTTTACAAACTAACCCACCAGAAGACCCAGATCTATTAGCCCTATACTACTTGCAGAATGAATTCTTTTGAGTGAGGTACAACTATTAATCCTTCTCTTAAGAAGCACTGGATGGATGTTCAATTAGCCGAGAACTTGTCGTAGCTTCACATGCTCTTGCGGCGGGCGGAATAGTCGAGTAGTCGAGAGGGTTTTACCTTTAGCGAAGATCGTGGAATAACTGAACTGTCGAATGGATTATCCACAACCAGAAGAAACACGACGAGGTGGCTAGAAGATGGTCAATCAGAGAGCCTTAGTAGGCGGGCTTCATCAAACATTACCACTTTAGACATTGCCAGGAGAGGCAGGATTTTATCACACTCACTTTATGAATCTTAGGAGGTATCACACTCTTGCTATGAACCCTTTACCCTTTTTAATTTTATAAACTATTCCTCTTTACCAACTAGAAGACCTAGATCTGGTTTCCCTATACCACGAACTTCATGAAAGCCTAAAAACCTTAGGAGGTACAACTATAGACTTTTCCGGGTAGGATGGGATTGAATGGAAGGAAGGACTTTAGAGCCAGCCTTGTTTGCCGGGCCTTCTTACTACAAGTAAATGCTTGCTTTATGAATCTTAGGAGGTATGACACTCTTACTATTTCACTTTTACCCTATCTTATTACTATGACTTACCTTTACTTATGCATTACCATGACTACCTATCCACCTGAAGACCTGCTAGACATGTTAGCCTTAGACCACTCAGATTAATGAAGCACTTAGTTATGAGGGCCACTTTCCCTTTCAGAACCGGATCACTTTACCTCCTACTTCATTATTACCTTCAACCTAGGGGCATGGATGGACCTATGCCCAAGCCACATTATCCTTCTCTTAAAAGCATCGGTTGAGACCTTACCGTTGACTTGATTGACTGCTTCATACTAGGAGAGGGAGTCATGCCCAAACTATTTATTAGTCTGGGAGACTGGGAAGATCAGTAGGGAACCACTATACAAATTCCTTACCTTGTTTTCAACCCACCCACCTTCAGAAATAAACCTGTAGCCCTATACCATGAATGCACTTAGGAAGTCAGGACTGCTATGATCCCTTCTCATGGCCGAGCCAACTTGGCTGGTGTCTGAGTTATGCTTTGTCGATCTACTTCAATATGAAAGAATAATTTCTCATTCAAATCCAAATGGGTGGGTGGTTTCAGGGCCCCGAACACCCCAAAGTATAAAACTTTCATAATTGAAAGATACTAGAAATTACGTATAGAAAGCTAATAACTAAAACTGTGTGTCTAAGAAGGGGGTATGAAGTGATGGTGTTATGTGATGTGGTGTGAATGGTATGACTACTCAAAGGGTTGGCCAAGTGAATCCTGACTAGACAAGAGAAGATAGTGGTACCCTACTAAGATTGAAGAGGTAAGTGTTTCGTGGGGAGTAAGAAAGGTAAGGGTGAGGTTGTATGATCTAGTCCTGATAAGAGGGGAATAGTTGTACCTCCTAAGTGATTCATGAAGGAAGTGGTATAGTTTGAACATGTATAGGTCTTAAGGTGGATAGGTTGTATGGTAACACGTAAGTAAGGTAGGGTAAAGGGGTTAATATATGGCTCCCCTACGAAGTTTTTCTGGCTGAATAGGTTATCAGTAAGTGGGGTTCTATATGTGGGTATAAGGGTGGTTAGGAGGGACTAAAAGTAAAGTCTTTGAGGTCTCATCCTAGGGCAGTAGTTGATAATTCTTCCTCACTGATCTCCAGTCGGGACAATAATCATAGTGGTACCCCCAGGAGATTGATGAAGTAAGTGTTATGTAAGGCTGGTAATGTTGTATCGAAGCCCATGAACAATGCTCTAAGTGAATGTGCCCAATACTCTAAACTTAGGTAATGGGTCCGTTCTATTCTCTACTATTCTCTAAAGGTTCATTAACGCACCCACCCAGAGCATACACATGAAGTAAAGGCAAGTATAGATATAAAGTGAATGGTCCTGGTCTAAGTGTCGTACCAAGTAAGTAAACTCCTCCACTCCAACAAGTGTTGTGAACACTAGTGAATGCTCTATTGAACGCTTGTACAATGGTCAAAGTTCATGTAATTGAGTCGGTGTCTCGAAAGGTTAAGACACCACAGGTTGGTAAGTGGGTAGTTGTTGTAGGTCACACCTAATGAATCCTTCCGGCAAAAGGTAATACCGGTAATCAAAGTGCCTACCTCCTCTATGAAGCATTCCACAAACAAGTGGGGGTTTCGAACGATGGTGAATACTGTATCGTTGAATGCCCGTGGCTCTAAGTTTAGGTAATAGAGCCCCCGGTTTATCAAGAGTTGTTAAGACATTACCCACCCCACCCATTCCGTTGTCCAACAACTCTATGTGAATCCCTTCCATGTGATCCAATGTTGTAAGTCTAAGTGAGTAAGTCATTTTCTATAGGTAGTTAAAGAGAAAAGGTGGGTGCCCGGTAAGTAAAGGGGAAATAAGCCTCAGGTCAATAGTAATAGTGGTACCAAAGTAAGAATATGTCAGCAATTGTTATTGAACGCCCGGGGAAAGCTCTAAGTTTAGGTAATTGAGCCATTATCTAAGGGGTTGTGAATACACCAGCCAGGTGGTTGGTTGTTGTCGGACATAAAGAGTAATCAAGTAGGCACAGGTAATACGACTAGTCTAAGTGCCTAGCCTACCAACAAAAGAGAAATTGAACAATTCTCAGGTAACATGGTAAAATCTCGCTCTAAGATCACTCAAAGAGAACAAAGTCTCTCTCTAGAGATTATTCATCGAGTGATCTGGTCACCTAACCCAGATTGCTCACATGTGATTCTAATCTTATTGATGTCAACATCCATGGTCTAGTGCTAACAATATCGACGTCATAACGGGGTTTGTGAAGTTGCGACATCCAACACACTGATCGACTTGAAGCGTAGGGCTTTCGTGAAGTAAAAAATTCATGCCAAATGATTGAAACTAATGTGAAAGACCTCAGGTATAGGTCCAATAATACGAGGCCTCGACCTCTCCTTCTTTCAACTTTTCCAGGTTGCTCAATCTGAGGGTTAGGTGCCTTCGTTCCTCTCTCAGGGAGAAGCGAGACGAACTTCCATGGACGATTTGGGCATGTATGCAACTTCAAAATCGTTCCTAAGAACCAACTTGCAAATGCAATGAGTTGCCCATTGGAGGACTTATTCTAAAATGAAGTTGCCAACACAGCCAAAGGAGGAGGCGAGGAAGTGAAACTCACTGGAGAGTCTCTCAAATCATCTAAGTAATACATCTGATAGAACATATCAATCCTCCAATTATCACCAGACCACTCCATCTTCTTTCTTTATAGTTCATCCCAACCATGTCTCTTTTCATTTTCTATCCAGGCACGTCACCCAAAACCAACAAGGGACGTAAAACTTATAAGGCACCACCGCATTAAACCTACAACCATCGGTATGCGAAGACCAAGATAGGCTAGGGATGGGGCTCTTATGAATATGGATGAGTTTCTATCTCTCCCCATAACTCCTCACAAGCTGTACATAAATCCATAGTAAGTAATGCATGTCAACCCAAACCAACACAATATGTATACCTAGGGTGATACGCCCGTTTCTTCTGAAGAAAGATGAATCAGGCAGGGGTCTCCAATTCCCTTCTCCCTTGAACTCAAAACTCCTTATAGACGACACTCTGTCTACCTCTGATCTGTCCCCTTATTTTCCTTTCCCCAAGATACATGTGGCATGAACCCCGAAAAGGTGGTCAAAAAGGACAGATGGCAGAAAAGGATAAGCATTGGTGAGGATCACTCCAGATAGGGCTATGAACCCTACCGAAAGAGGCTCAGCTTCAAAGGCAGGATCTAAGGCTCTGGAGAATAGAATGGAGATCGAGAACTAGCCTAGCAACGACAGCGAAATCCAAACATGGAAGTGATAAATCAAAGTCAAGGTAAGGAGTTGAGACCTGCAGTGAAAGGGGAACCGATTCCAAAGAAGAGAGGGTCGACATTGGGCCGAACAACGATTCCAAATAGAATTCAAGGTAGCCATCCGATCCGGATAATAAGGAAAGGTAGGTGACAAGCCGATCCTGATAAGGAAAGGAAGAGGCCTGCCTTGTTGATGATCCAGAAAAGAAGAATGGGAATGGGAAAAATCACAGCTAGAAAATCATTCTTGAACAAAAGAACTGGTGAGATAACTGTAAATGAAGTTAGAGCATCAGCTGGAGTATAAGAATATGATTTGGCCCCTCTATACTACCCTAATGTGAGCAGGACTTGTTGGAATTTCCGGAGGGAGTGAAACGGGGTTATCTATCAATTTAGAGCGAGCTCGTAAGCCACACAGATTCATATCATTATCAATCATTTCCATCGATCCTTACTCAAGCATCTCTCTCAGTAGCAACTATATCCTCCCAGTAAGCTTCCCTCTCCCCCGATTATTATAAAAAAGGGGCAGTTTCATCCCATTAGTATAGTTCCTAAGCTCCCCGCCATATCCTTAAGTAATAGTAGGGAGCCCGAAGACATAGGAGAAAAATCAATTAGCTGGGAGTTGCAGTAATAAGAACCCTTGGAATGTGGAATGGAAGCAACGCTCGAATCGATACTTCCTTAAATGGGTGGAAGGTAGCTAGCAAAGCTCACTTAACCGAACACATGGAATTGGAAAATTTATTGCATCCATATATCTCCATTGGGAATCATATCTATTTGCTACACAAAACTACTATTATCGTTGGTAGGGGGGAGGCAGAATAACGATTAGCGTAGTCGACAACAGTAGGAGGAGCTATACACGATGCATCACATCTCCGTTACACCTATTCGTCGCAATCCCTATATCCATCGCCTCTAGGAGCATAATTACTCACATCTTTGCCCAGGTGGAAGGATCACTTAAGACGATTGATCCCCTCCAGTTAGATATTAGTAAGCCTGGCTCTTTAAGTCAAGCCTTTCCTATTTATAAGTCGAGTCCTCCCCTACTATTCTTATTTAATTCAGATTCCACCAACTCCCTAACGTGGGTCCACTAGCACAATGCATTTTGTATCTGGTAACATATCTGTTGGCCTTTAGATTTAGGAGGTGCAACTTCATTAATATATAATGTCACATCTCATATCTATTGAGTCGCCCCCACTCTATTCGATTTTTATTTAAGGGGGTCGGGGCAACAAAGCATATAGGTATTTATGGGGAAAAAGAGTCTAACCTTTCTAGAAACACAGATCACCCCTACTCTTTCCCCCCTATATTCTGTTTTAAATGGGAAAACATCATGATCAGATCTACCTCAAGATGCCCATAGATGGATAGCCCTTATTATAATAGTAGGGGCATTGTAATAATAGAAAAGGTTGCTTCGTTCCCTAGCCCCCATTATTATTATTTTAGGTGCCAGACACACCATTATTGGAAGTGATAACCAACGATGCATAATGATATCTCAGTCAATCCCTCGTTTTTGTGAACCAGAGTGACAAAGGGGCCATGGAGTGAGGGGTACTAAACCCAAATTTGTCTTTCTTAAAGCTTGAAGCTGTCTGGGTAGGGAAAGAAGGTAAGAACATTCTCATTAAAAGATGGGTATCATGAGAAGAAAAAAAATCCGAAATATCTCCTTCTCAATAAAGCGATATACTATATATCACTCCTAATACCCTTATTTATCTATACTTGCTATAGATATCCCTACTATTCTTTTCTTTTAGACAACTATCTAGATAGATAATAATGTAGCGACAGGTATTAGGATATATCGGAACCAGAGATAAGGGAAGGAGGGAGGGAGTTAGGTAAGGGAAGGATTGAAGTCTCTGAAGGTCTATTATCTACATACAAACAACTGGCTTCAAAACTCCTCAAATAATCGTCTGTATATTATGAATTTACCTACTATTATTATTGTTGCGCATCACTCTACTAAAAAGGGGAATCGAGTTGTATATTATATACGTATTAACCACTTGTACCTGATACTTAATGAAAGTGGCTCGAGAATATTGATCATTTTTAGGGAGGAGAGATGACTACACCAACGAGGCATAGAATGACATGGGCTAGGTCTTTACGCCTCACATGAGCTTAAATAATAATAAATAGGGATGGATAAATACCAAGCAAGTTGGGCCCTATTTATTCTCGATTTAAGGGGGTCAGATTTGTTCTGTTTAATAAATAGGGTGGGTTACTAAAGGCATAGGAGTCGCATTAAACCTGTCTGTTCCCCGACTATGATAGATTGGGAAGGTGTAGCTACTTCTAGCTCAAATAATAAGAATAATGGAGAGATTAATAGGTATGCTTGTATGCCCAGCTCATGCCCCTGGTTCTCAATCTAGTAAAGGCCCCACTCTTAATTAAAGGTAGCCTATTCGATTATTATTTGAAGGGGATGCACCAACAAGAAATCCGTTTCATGGGCTATAGGGGACGCAATATCTCTTATTATATTAGTAAGGGGGGTTTGGTATACTAACCCCTATGGGCTGAGGTATACTCCATCTTTTAATGTGCGAATGTTTCCCTAGACCTGGGGGGAGGAGGTGAAGAAAGTCGCTTTCCCTTGATCGACTATCGGAGGAGGGCATCCTGTTGAATAACGTTCCTTTTGCTGCAAATGGTCAGCTCAACTTGTTTCTCATGTTGTTTCTAATGCATGCAGCTGTGGAAAAACCACATCTGGTTGTTCCTACAGGTGAACCGGTTCAAGATGCTCCGAATGATTAGCTTTTTCATGCGGTATGCCCTTGTACTACCGTTGATTTCCAACCCTAGTGATTAGTTGGGTAAGTGGGGAACCACTTCCAAACTTCATTCCTCTGATCTATTAGTTGCCGGCTGGACCTGTCCTCGCTTGAAATTGTTGTGCTTCGCCTGCTCTGGCCTTTCCTGCTTTCCTTTCTTTCCCATGCTGCTGTGTTGTTGTCCTAACCTGTCTTTCAATGTATAGCTCACTTTCCCGTAATCTAATATAAGGCTTGTCCTAACCTGTGTTGCTAACCTGGCCTGTCTTCTCTTCTTCACTTGGCTTTGGCTTCTTTTGTCCTGCTTAGCTCTATGCCTGTCCTAATTGAATTGCTTGTTGGTGTGATGGCTTGTCTAGCTGTGCTTTTCCTGCTGCGCCCTGCCCCAATCGTTTATTTTATATGCTTATTCAGCTTGTTCCCATTTAGCTTGGTAAAGAGCTAGAGCAATTAAGGATAGACCTTGTTTCTATCCTTCTTCCTACCATCAACAACAACCCGATTCGTACATGTTTTAATGAGAAAGATGTGTCCGAAACCAGAACACAATCGCACTAAGTGAATTAGATTTTTCATGTGGTATACCCTTGTACTACCGCTAATTTCCAACCCTAGTGATTAGTTGGGTAAGTGGAGAACCACTTCCCAACTTCGTTCCTCTGATCTATTAGTTGCTGGTTGGACCTATCCTCGCTTGAAACTATTGTGCTTCACCTGGTCTGGCCTTTCCTGCCTTCCTTTGTTTCTTGTGTTGTTGTGTTGTTATCATGACCTGTCTTTCAGTGTATAGCCCACTTTCCCGTAATCTAATATAAGGCTTGTCCTAACCTGTGCTGCTAACCTGGCTTGTCTTCTCTTCTTCACTTGGCTTTGACTGCTTTTGTCCCGCTTAGCTCTGTGCCTATCCTAACTGAATTGCTTGTTGGTGTGATGGCTTGTCTAGCTGTGCTTTTCCTGCTGCACCCTTCCTCGGTCGTCTATTTTATATGCTTATTCAGCTTGTTCCCGTTTAGCTCGGTAAAGAGCTAGAGAAATCAAGGATATACCTTGTTTCTATCCCTCTTCCTACCATCAACAATAACCCGATTCGTACATGTTTTAATGAGAAAGATGCGTCCGAAACCAGAACACAGTTGCACTAAGGGAATAATCCATTCCAAGCACACCTAGTCACAATCACATGATGACAAGTCCTACTTTACATAGCCTCCATTTCACTTCATCTAACTGCTTATGCTGTAGGTAAAGAATTCTTGATTGGTTTTAAGAGCTGCTTTCTTGGTCTCAGTGTGATGAAAAATGAATATTTTAGGGCTCGAAAAGGATTTAATAGAGAGACTAAGTATTTCTTTCCTGGAAGAGCATAATGATAGACCTCGGGGAATAAAGAGGTTAATATTGGATCATCTTTCAAATCCAAACCGTCAGAACGGAGTACAGGGGCAGATCTAGCTATCCGCGGACCTTGGAGAATCAGATTATCGACCTAACATGAGTTTAGAATGGCTCCAGGAGATTAATAGCTCAACAACCTGCCGCTCTTTCCGGCCAATCAGACCTTGCCATGTTAACTCTCTCGAATTTAACATTTTGAATATTAGCTCCAAAATCAGATTGTCAGTCCTAAATGGAAGCTTTAATATTCATGTTTAAGCACTCTGGTTTCAAATAGCCAGAGGATAAGTCTGCAATCAATAGCCTTGACTCCATAGCCCAATCTTTTGACTCCATGCCCAATGGATAAGGCACTGGTCTGCTTCACCCCAGAGTCTGGTTCTTGGCACCTCACAGGCATAGTTTCTACAACTCCAACTATTTATGATGTTCCCAAGTCCCATTATTTTTCCACTCCTACTCATTCAACGGTTTAAGAATTTCTCCCATCCCCATACTAACATCTTACGAAATAGAATATCATTCAACAGATTTCCCTACGAAACTTTCTTTTACGATTGCAATAGTAGATGCTCTATGATACCGCCAATAGATGAGAGTTAGGGGGTTTCGGTGATGCTTAATAATCTTCCTTTCTTGATTTCCCATTTCTAAGATTTTGTTAGTAAGTATTTCCCTTTCCCGTTTCATTACCCTGGCACTAGTTTCAAATGCTTAGAATGAATGTTTAGATTTTAGGTATATATTCCTCCCTCGACACTTTCTTCTCCTGTTCCACCTGAATGAGTTCCAAATGCTATAATCGATAGAAAGACCCTCCCGATACCGCTCTGAGTACATATAATTGGTTTGGTTCGCCATCTACCCATGACTAGCTATGCCTGCCAAGAGAGATGCTATGCCTACTATTAGAGTACCTGTACCCGAACAACTGCACTAGGATGGGATGGGTTGAGCTCATAATGGTTGGTAACACTCTAGGGAAGGTTTAGGATTCGGTGTGGCTGTCTCTGAGTAATGTTTAGTAACGATTGATAGATTTGCCTATCAAGATTCAACTGCCTATGACGCTCATTCTACTGTTTAATTTAGCCCGCGTTTAATGCTGATTGATCTCATTCTGGTGCTTTCCCGGTTGCTTTGGCAGTTGTTGGTTCATCTTGGTTCTAACAATTCTTCTCCTTCTAACGATTTCTCGGCTGATCTCCATAAACACTTATTCATCTGATTCGTTTATAACTAACTTCTTGGGTCCATTGGTTCTACTTATTATTTGTAGCTCACATGGTTCTTCCCAATAACTCACCCCTCAGCTATGTTTCCTACCACTGGTATATGAGCTATAATAGATTCGCCTTTAGTCACCTTCTTTTTTCCTGCTGAGGGTCAAATTATAGTTTTGTAGCTAACTAATTCATGAAAGTGCTGACCATCTTATGCTTTTGCATATTCTGTTTGTTCCCTTCAATTTAGAGTTTGACCATCTCATGCTTTTTCATCTCCTGTTTGTTCCCTTCAATTTAGAGTTTTGGCTGGTTGTATAGATAGGTGCTGGCAATAAAGGATGGAATAGATAGATTCGTGAGCGTTGCTCCGTATGGAAGTGTGTATAGCTCTGATAGTTGGGTTTCGCCTGGGAGAATAAGCTATTGATGACCGAATCCACTTCTGTATGTTTGCCCGTAGCGATGTTTTCCTAAAGCTTCGTTGATGTACCTTTCTTACTTACTATATTTCACTTCCATTCCATTCCATTTAGATGAAATTCATTAATATGATTGATATCTCGCCCTAAGCTTAGAGTAAGTTGTTTCAAATTCAACTGTTTCAAATTCTTCTCCTTATAATCGTTCTCCTGTTGTTGATGGGTAAACTCAATAATCTTCCTACGATTGCTAATATGATGTACCCAAACATGACTCCTCTAGATATAATTCCCTTGCCCTCGGTAAACCTCTCTATGCCTACTTCCACCCATGCACCTAACCCATTATTGTTTGCCAATATCTCCCGCTTTCGATCTTGCCCCGACTATCCTATCTGCTTTGGGATTTGTCTCCGCCAGTGAGTGACCAATGAATGATAGTGAGGGATCCACCTCATGATGTGAGTAATTTTCCAGTGAGTGTGAGTAGGAGCTTTGATATGTCTCCTCCCTTATGACCCTTTATTTATATATTATGGGAGTTGCCTTCTGTGTTCGTTCTGTATAAGCTAATTCTATCCATTTATTAGAGTTTGAAAGTGCCTGATCTTGAGGACATAAGATTTTATCCCTCCTTTGCATGCTAAATCTACCCAGACCTACCTACATTCGCCTCCATCTATAGGTCCAACTCAATCAATGGCTGCTTTTGCCCACTATACCAATTTCTTTATTTCCCATTTAGTCAGCTTTTACCTACACTTTGTTTGATTCATCCACTTATGCGTTTGGTCTTAATGGGATTGTTGGAATTGCTCAACACACTTTGAAATACTGGCCACATGTGGTTTAAATCAGTAGAGCTGGCAAGGAAAAGGAACAGTTCTTTAGTAACTAGATTAGATAGGTACTTTTGCTCATACAAATGAATTACGGAAATTTCATTTATGGGTGCACGAAATAAGGGAATTTAGTAGCTGGCATAAATTGGTTTTAGTGAGCGTGGGCCGAGAACTTAAAGGGGAGGGATCTATTGCTTGCTAGAGAAATGGAAGGGTCAGGCTTACCAGTTAGGGAAGGGGGATAGAGATGACACAATTAGGAGGGGAGGGATCATTAACAGAACAAACATGCCTCGTTGAATGCTTTATCTATGTTTTAACCCGCACAAGACGTTACACCGTCTCTTCTATTTTTTTTACCCTCAATCGTTCCAGTAGGGCTATGGGTAGGGTCAATGTCTTAGTTCAGCCTCCTCTAGAGAATCCATAATGTGGGTTTTCATCCCAGTTTCATGTGGCTAGTTTAATGTGGGTTCTCCCTCCCCCTTGCACTCTCACAATTATCATAATGAATGAGACGCCACCCTTTCACTTTCAAATTTCCCACCTCAATCTCGATAGGCTATGGTTTCACTCTCCAACTTTCCACTAGGTTATACCTATTTTACTTATTTATTTGGGGGCGGCTTAGGGTTAGTCACTTCCGAAGTAACTGCCAAAGAGGGAAGCATTCAAAAGGTTTTGAACATGTATAGTGTTATTACATATATCTAGAAGCTACCTCTTCTCCCCGATCTCCTGCTATCGTCCTCCTCATTATAGTCCTAATTCCTACTTTCAAATCTAAAAATGCCATCATTGAGGCACACAATGCAATAGTTCGGGTAAAGAATAATTTGAGTTGCTGTATCAAGACTCAAGATATAAAGTGTAATGGAAGTAATATATAAAGTCGACCCTCTTATCTATCTCTTCTTATTCTTGGGACCTGGGGGAGATAAGCCCTCTAGTCATTGTAAGTCAAGTTCTCTTGCTCGAACCTAAGTGAGCTTGTGCTCATGGGCAATACCGCAAATATGAATGTTCTCCAGGGTATGGACAGGGGAGTTAAGAAAGAAAAGTTGACGAGAACGCAACTGGTTGCTCACTTGGAAAGCCCAGGCATACAACCCTTTTGGGCATGTGAATAACTTGATGTGCTTAATCTCAGATTCTATTCTCCGTGATTCCAATGTATGTCTTCAGGACAAAATTCTTAACCGACTTCAGGTAGTGCCGTCTAGATTCTAAGTGTATCGCTAAAAATATATGTTGAGATGTTGGATCTGCTTTTCCCCCAATTTGAATTAGTAAGATCCACATATTAGAATTTGTTAATGCTCCTGCATAGTAGGTAAATAGCTTTTGTTTTAGATGGCTACCTAAATTTCTTACCAAGGCAAGAAGATCACCTATTACTTCAAAATCCAAACAGATTAGAAGGTGCGGCCTAGTGCGACAATTTTGTGATTAACTTCCATTACACTTATTCATGGGTTGCTATTGTGGAGGGTCAGAATACTGTAACTGATTCCTCCGGCTCCTTCTCCGCGAGGGAAATCGTCCCCCCAAAATAGAGGGGGTTTACCCTCTCGACCAACGAGAGAGGATGTGCAAGCAGGCGAACCCGTATAGGATTAGGCATTTAGGGCTCCCAAATAGGGGTCAATAGTCGCCCCAAAATAGAGGGGATGGAGCCTTTTTAGGGAAGGTTCACTTCTAAATCCCTCACCCATATGAATGGGTTCGCATGCTTCGCACCCTAATAAACGAGAGGACACAGTGTTACTGGGAAACTTATTTCCTGTTCAATTAGCTGATTCCATCTACTAAGTTTTCAGAGTTCTTTTGGAGCTTCTGCCTAGAAAAGTGAATCAAATCTGATTGGATTTCTCCTTTTTATCATACAGGGTATCGATCTAAGATGCCTTCGGATAATCTTAGGAGTGACCTTCAACAAGCTCCAACTAGGGTTAGGGAATTAGAACACAATTATAATCACTTTATTTCCTTCCCCATCTAGTGAAAACAATGTGCTAACCATTGGCCAAACATAGAACTTAGTAGATGATATGGTTAGTTGTGGTAGATCTTCATTTCCTGATGAGACTCCCTCTCCTAGTTTCATAATGGAGCTTCAAACCAATCAGATCCTGCCCCATCATCGAAGGATTGTCTTGTTCAACCCCTGGCCATCTCATTCATTCACCTATCGAGGTTAGGTTGTTCCATGGTAATGCACACACCAATCCATTGTTCAGTTGTTATGCACAAGCCATGGTGAACATCGTTCACATCCTATTATGAGTGAGTAAGGCTACATGCTGGAACAATCATATTGTATTTTATATGTATACGCGCTGGATCACATAATATTGATTGTATACTTAGATTTTGCTCTGGCTTGGATCAGTCATTTTTTAGATGTATATGTCGCTTTGGCGATTTTCGGTAATGCCAATGGACAAGTTCAATTCCATGGTGTGCGCAATATCAATATATAAATATAAAGAAAGACACGAATAATGTAATGACTTCTCCCCCTGTGAGAACAATAATGCTCCCTAGAGACCGTCAAAATGAGTTGGAAAAAGGATAGGAAAGAACTCGTTCTTGTCATACAACCCAACCTCACCCCCACTATGACCCGTATAACTGGCTCTGGTAATTCCGTGTGAATAAACATGCGATGTGAGAAGGAATGAACATGGCGAATATCACTTATATATGATGCTATGCTCGAATTCCAAGGGATAATGAATTTCATATCCTATCTACAATAGAAGATAATTAAGAGAATCTCCTTCCTATCTACAATATATATTGGGTGGGTCGCATCTTTTTAGAAGCATACCTCGCTTCTTCTCGTAGTTATCCCCTTGGTAACCTGCATTTTTCCTTCTCATTATTCGCGGAGTAGTTAGGTTGGGTCGTATCTATCAGTGAGAATTAGACCTATTACTCTCACACTTTTTTCCCCTTTCCTTTTCAGAGTTATACCCTCTGGTAACCTGACTTTTCTTCCTCTTTTTGGTCTTTAGAG
>SNQJ01S0007582.1:2146-15813 GCA_010110895.2 Picea sitchensis
AGCCATCTCATAATCCTTGTCCTTTATGTTGATGACCTTATCCTTACTTGTAGTGACTCAAAACTTTTAAACCATGTGAAAACCAACCTTAAGAAGAAATTTGAAATGACAGACTTAGGCCTTTTGCACTATTTCCTTGGTCTCTAAGTTTTGCAAACCAATGAAGGAATTTTTCTTTCCCAGTCTAAGTATGCTTGTGACCTTCTTCATCACTTTCGCATGGATGATTGTAAATCAACCCCTTCTCCCTTCCAGTCTGGAGTCAAGCTTACTTCCACCTGTACTTCTCCTGAAGTTGATGCCACCCTGTACCGTCAGTTAGTTGGTATTCTCTTATACTTGACTCATACCCATCCCGATCTTTCCTTTGTTGTTGGTCTTATTTCCCGGTATATGAAAATGCCCCATGAAAGCCATTGGAAAGAAACTAAAAGGATACTTCGCTATGTTCATGGTATAGTTCAGTTTGAGATACATTATAGTTTAGGGGGGACTCCTTTATTGGTTGGTTTCACTGATTCAGATTGGGCTGGTGACCCTGATGATCAGAAGTCTACTGCAGCTTATGTTTTCAGCATTGGTTCAGAACCTGTCACTTCGGCCTGTAAGAAACAACAAGATATTGCACTTTCTTCAGCAGAAGTAGAGTACCGAGTAGCGGTAAATGCAAGTCAGGAAGCCATGTGGCTTTGAAATATCCTTTCAGAGTTTGGATTCCAGCACCAGCATCCGACCAGCCTTTGGTGTGACAATCAGAGTGCCATCAAGCTTGCCAAAGACCCAATTCAACACCAGTGTAGCAAATACATCAAGATACACATGCACTTCATCAGAAAGCTCATTTATGATCAAGTTATTGAAGTGCTCTTTTTCCCTACAGAAGATCAAGTTGCAGACATTTTCACAAAGTCTTTTATAGAAGCGAAGTTTTCCAAACTTCTATCTATGTTAGGAGTTCAGGAAGTTGTCATTAAGGGGGGATAGGTTCTAATGCCTCCTTCCTTCTCCTATTGTGTCACTATTGTAAATCCTTCAATCCTATCCCAAGTTGTTCTTAAGGGGGGATGTTAGGATATTTAGATACTTAGGAGCTAGTAAGATCTACTTGGTCTATTGTGTCATTAGGTAAAAGTGTGTTTTCTAGTGTGTTTCTTTAGTATGCATTAGTATGCTTTTATAGTTAGGAAATCCGACGGTCACGACATGTTCCCGACATAGAGTGATCCGATGGTTCATACTCTCCTCGATCTTAATGGCCATTGATTTGTAGCTTAACACTCAATTGGTCCATGATCTCTATTTAAAGAGAATGGAGGGTCATTTTTCGATGATTGATTGTGAGAAACTCTCTTGTAAAATATCTCTATAATCTTTTTCTTTGCATTAATAAACTGATCCAAGTGGTCGCGTTGGCTGGGGCAGTGGATGTTTCTCGTAGGGGTTTTACCATGTGAAAACATCGGTGTGTTGATATTTGATCTAATTATGTGAGTGATTACTTAAGGTGTTTGTCCTCTATCCGGCTGGTGTCATGGAATTCATAGAACTTCACCACGAAGTCTGTGTTGAGACACTCCTATGGGTCCCTGATCTTGTAGTATTTATGGACTTCTATCAGGAGGAAAAATTTGACACATCTTCCATTCTCATCATTGATCAATCATTTCTTCCCATCCATGTGGTCGATGAGCCACTTTAGGACCTCTATGCAAGGGAAAAATGGGGTTCTACTCCCCACCATGTGTAAATACGATCGTCGGATGTTCAGGAACACCTAGTCATCGAGTGCCCTTATGTCTGGGTCGTTGTGTGGGATATACTTTGGGTATTATTCTCAGATAATTTTGTTTAAGAGATCCATCCACTGTGGGAGCGCTACCTTGGATCCTATGATTTCCTCTGTATCACCAAAGGCCGGAGGTTGGACAAAATATTTCTTCATTGTTGTTTTGATGAAAGGCTCCACCATAGGATCATGCTCCAATGGCTTCGCAATCCCTGGAGAAGAACCTTCGCCTATCTCATCTTCTTTCAACTTTGGTTATCTAGGCAAGCATCTGGTGGTTGGGTTTCTCAGTGGCATTCTTCCTGAAACTAGAGAAGATTTTAGAGAATGTGTAAGAAACTGGATGATCATATATAAATTATAACCAATGAATTGAAAAACTTGGATACATACCTCTGAAGCTTGTTAAACATGGTTTTGATAATAAAAGAGTCAATTCAGTCTTGAGTTTCTCGCTCTTCTCCTTTGGACGCTCTGGAATTCACTTATGCACAAAATTAATTTGTTCAAAACGGTTCTATAGATTTAAACAGGGATGATCTTATTGTGTCACATCAACCATTCAATTTGGGTTATGAGTGAAATTTCAACAAATCTATCGCTGGATCTTCAGAGGTGTTTAAGATTAAATTCATCATGGGTTGACGATGGAGGTGCGGGTGGTAATGTGATCTATCAAAGATTTCAAAATGTTGTTTTCATCGGTGCACGAGGTAGCAACTAATGTGGGATCGTACATTAATTAGTTCCTTAAATGTCCAAAATCTGATAATATCTAACACTGCAAACATCCCATCATGCCGCTCTTTCAGTTGGTGGATCGAGGGTCGAGATTGTTCTATGAACATTTTTGTTGATCTTACCATACTGAGATGATGTGGCAAAGCTCACTAGGAGGCATGACTAGGACCTAGGGGACCAAAAATGACTCGGGATAAAACTAGACCATATGATCCTCTTATGTGGTAAAGATGCATGGCATTCAAGACTAGTGGATTCATTTGCTCGTATCAGTCGGAGTTGGGACTTTATTTAAGACATATGTTTCTAAAAACCAAACCTAACTTGTTGATGCCTGAAAGTGTTAAGGATCGACAATCGACGATAAACCTAACCAAGTTCTCTCGGATTGGCTCCCTCGAAAAAGTCTCGATGTCGAAAATGCATCGGGGATCGACGATTGGAGATAAATCTATCGCGGTCGAAATGATTGTTGTGATCTTTCTATATTTCCCCCGATCCCGATAAGGCGCATCAGGCATCAGCTATATCTTTACGTCCTTTTTTAACATCTGTCTTTCTCATATCTCCCCTGATGCCGAAGGGGATCAACTATCTCTCGAACATTTATGTGAACAACTCATGTAAACCAAAACCGCCTTCTACCGACACCGATGAGGATCGACGCTCGACGATTATTGATTTTGTATGGTTCCTGTACTCACTTGAATTCTTTCTGAAGCTGAATCTGAGTGCATTAGGTGCAGTGTTTAGCTATCGATTCTTAATTCATGTGTTAAAGTCATTTTGACATGAGGTTTCACAAGTTCAAAAAAACCAGACTAGGTGATAAGAGACATGAAAAAAAACAAAGATAGACCATTTCCCAAAAATGAAATCAAGTCACACAAATGAAGAAACTAGTGGTACCCAAAAAGTGACAAAATTTGATAAGGATTTTAGGGTGTGTTGAGTGCTCAACAAGGGGTTTACCAATGTCAAAAAAGGGTCATGACTATTTGTATGTAGTAGTGGATCAGTTTAGCAAGATGTGTATCTTGATGCCATGTAAAAAGTAGATAACTATTTAGCAGACTGCTTGATCCGTATTTTGGAGCATAACAAATTGATTATAGACCAAATAGAATAAACACAGACATATGAAGAATAACACAGACATCCAATGAACAATATCTTCTATTAAATAAATGAAATAGGCTGAAATTGTAAAACTGCAGAACTAAAACACTTGCTTGAATGGTGGTAGCTATCTCTGAGAAGAGATGTGGCTGCTATGCACATCTGTCTGAGAAGAATGATTACAATGAGGCTCCAGAGGCCTTTTTGATATTACTCATGAATAATAAAACCCTATACATCAAAAAACCTAACCCTAGAAGGTGAAATGCCAAAATTCATGTGGACCCCTATGGGTAAGTTAGTACCTCAACTTCCCGAGGTCGTAAATTTTTCATACGACCTCCTTTTTAGGCGCATGATAGCCCATTGGAAAGGTCTTTCAGAGAAATACACATTCCACCGTCAAACTCTAACTCTGTCTATAGTTTTACTGTGGTGAGCCAAAAAAAAATGTTTAGGGCCCCAAAACAACCTTGGAAGTACAACAAGATGTGCTGACATGAAAACATAAAAAATAATCCAATTGGATTAGGCGAGAGGCCACCAATATCCACCTGGAGGATGTGTAGGGCTTCATACAACCCCAAAAGTCTATAACCCACAATTACAAATAAGTACAGAAGAATGTGCTGAACAAAAATAGACAAGAGGAGCCAGTTGGAATAGGTGGGTGGCCACCAATATCCACCTAGATCAATCCTCCCCCATTAGGAAGCAATGGTCTCCATTTTGTTGAGTTCCCCCATCAGGTGAGGTAAATTCTACTGGATTTATCCCCGGGTGAGCCATTTTCCTTGGTGTAGGAGTTGCCATGCCTTGACAACCCTATAAAGTTGGATCCTCTGTTGGTGAGTGCCATTGACCTGTGTATCCACTATATGATCAGTGGATGCTTGTTCCATGTAGTCAAGGTTGAGCTCTATTGGTGTCATCTATTCTGCGATATTTGAGGTGTCCAATAATGGTGGAAAATATGGCCGAAGGAGGTCCACATTGAACACTAGGTGTAGGCCAAGGAAGGGTGGAGTGTTGAGATAAAAAACATTGCTACCCACATCCTTGGTGATAATGTAAGGTGCATAGGGAAGTGGGAAAAGATTCTGATGGGGCCCCATGAGACACTCCTTTTGAAAATGTAACTAGACTTTGTTACCAACCTAAAACTAGTGCGGTACCCAGTGTTGATCATGGCGCTCATTGTACTTAGCATTGAATTTCTGCAAAATCTCCTGGACATGTTGGTGGATGTGCTGAATCCGCTCAATTAATTTGGTGGCCTTGTTGGTCTCAGAATGAACATGGGAAGAGTCTCGCTATGTGTTGTCAAGAGGTAGTGCAACATCCATGGGACTCAAGGGTTGGAATCCCAGCCCCACCTAAAATGGGCTATGGCCGATGGAGCTATGGAGAGCCCTATTGTAACTGTGTTGAGCATAGGGGAGACTCTCATCCCATGTACGTGGATTCTTAGAATTGTACATGTGCAGGATGTGCACAATCATCTGATTGACAACCTATTTTTGGTCATTTGTTTGGGGTGGAAAGAAGTGGATTTAGTGAGCTTGGTGTCCAACGGTGACCAGAGACTCAACCAAAATGTGATGAGGAACCTGTTGTCCAGGTCAAACATGATGGTATGTGGTATCCCAAAATGGACCCACACTTGTTCGAAGAAGATCTTGGTGGTATCTACTGTTGTGATATTCTTCTTGCGGGATGTGAGGATGGCCATCTTCGAAAACCGATCAACAACCACAAATACACAATCATTTGGTTGCTTGGTGGATGGAAGGCTAGACATGTAATCCATTGAGACATATTCCCAAGGATTTTTTGGAGTAGGAAGAGGGGTGTATAAGCCTTGATTCTTGATGGATGGCTTGGAAATGGCACAGGAAGTGAAAGATCTGATATACTTTCTGACGTCTTGTCAAATTTTTGGCCAATAAAAATGTTTCTGAAGAATGACCACAGTTTTCTCCACACCAAAATGTCCTGCCATCCAACTGTAGTGGGCTTCCCAAATCAGCTTTGCACGCTTGCTTGTAGGAAAACAAAGATGGCCCAAATGGCATCATAGTCCATCCTGAATGTGAAAATCAGTGATAGTTGTGCCTGTACCCAAGAGCTGATAGGTGGTGTTGAACTTCGAATCTTGCTGATAAAGTTGGGGCCACTTAGATGCCTCATGTCCACAGTAATGGAGAACAGTGGTGAGTGCAGCCACAGCAGGTTGACTGAGGTAGTCAGCGACATGATTTTAGATACATGTCTTATAATTGATGTTGATATGGAATTGTTGCAGGTAGGTGAACCATTTCTGATGACGGTCGTTGTAAAATTTACTCTATGTCTGTATGAACTATAGAGGATTGTTATCAGTGTGGATGTTCATCTCCTTTCCCAGAATGTAATGTTTCCATTGACGACAGGCTTGTACAATGGAATAAATCTCCTTGTCATAGGTGAGGTATTTATGGACATTATCTGAGAGTGTATCACTATGATATGCCACCAGATGGCCGTGTTGAGTGAGAACTGCACCTACAATCTCAATATTGAATGGTTGCTACAGATCGGGCAAGGAGAGTACTGGAGCTTAGCACAAGCGACGTTTCAAATCATCAAATGTTCATTGTTGTTCCTTCCTACACATGAACATTTCCCTAGCACCGCCCTTGGTCACCCGACTAAGGGCCCATGCAATCTGGGATAATCCCAACATGAATTGTCGATATAAGTTGGCTAGTCCCAAGAAGCTCTGAATCTCAGTTAGTGTGGTCAGGGCTGGCCAGTCACTGATGAATTGGATCTTAGCTGGATCAACATGTACCCCATGCTCATCAACAATGCAGCCCAATTATTGGACCCTATTCATGCCAAATGAGAATTTTTCCACGTTGGCATATAGCTTGTGTTGCTGCAGAGTACTCAAAACCTATTGAATATGCCACATGTGCTCCCAAGTTCTACTAAAGATGAAGATGTCATCCAAATATACCACCACAAAGGATTTGGTGAAGGGTTTCAATACATCATCCATCAACCTCATGAAAGTGGTCGGTGCATTTGTTAAGCCAAAGGGCATGACCAATCATTTGAAAATACCTTCTTTAGATTTGAAGGCTATCTTCCATACATCAATTGGGTTGATGGGAACCTGGTGGTAGCCAGACTTTAGGTCAATATTGCTAAAGAACTTTTCCCCCTTGAGTTGGTCAAGAAGTTCATCAATCCTGGGAATTGGGTACTGGTTCCTGACTGTGATTTTTTGTAAGGCTTTGTAATCAATGCAGAGTAACCAAGTCCTGTCCTTATTCTACACTAGTATAATCATGCCTCCGCAAGGGGAGGAGATGGGTCTGATGTGCCCCTTTTGAAGAAGATCTTGAATCTAATGCTTGATTTCATCATTTTCCATCAGTGAGCGATGATATATGGGTCCATTAGGTAGAGATACTCCAGTGGTCAGATCAATTGGATTCTTGACTTGGAGGTGCATTGGTACCCCGGTGGGTGAGGAGAAGATGTCTCTATATTCTTACATGCTCTTGTCCACTTGCTTCTACTGCAAAGAGAGGATCTGTGTAGAGACCACGTATGTGGTGACGACCTTCTTCTTACTATGAGCATGGATCACAAAGAAGATGAACTTCCCATTCTGTGAAATGACCTTACTTCATTGCTTAGCAGAGATTAAAGAAATAGCGGTAGCTAGCACTACCTCTAGTATCCTGTACAATTGTCTACCCAAAGTAATGATAAAACTGTGGGGTCTAGACTCATACACACCATGATTCTTCCAAAAATATGGTTTTCCTAAAAGAGCATCTCAAACTTCAAGGGGAGAAATATCAAACAATACCTCATCTTTGAAAGGCTTGATGTCGTAGGGTAAACAACACTGTTAGATGACACAGAGATATCTTCCTTGGTGAAGCCAATCGATGGTGTAGGGTTGTGGGTGCAGTGTCATTGGCAGGTCCAACCACTTGACAACCTCTTCTGAAATCATGTTCTTCTTACTGTCACTATTGACAATGAATTGAAGTGGATCCCCCTTTACCCACATATGTGAATGAAAAAGGCGTTCCCCTTCCTCTGGTTCTTCTGGTTCACTTGGCCAGATTTTGGTGGTAGTGACAGTGGCACTGGTTTCAACATTGATAACCTGATTCCCTCCTTCAAGATTTGATTTAGAATCAGAATCAACCTCTGACTCGGAAGCCTTCAGCTCGACCACAAGTGACTTCTTGGAGAAACATTCTTTAGGGTTGTGCCAAGGGATTTTATGGTACTCACACCATTTTCCCGTGTCCTTCTTCATCTTCTCATTGCCCTTCTTGTGTTGCAGCTTGGACTGGTTGTCCTGAGAGAGGCCATCTTGGCTCAGTCCCTTGCTATGTGGGTTGGTACTGCCTTTTCCCTGCTTCAATTGTGAGGAGTTTGCAGATCCAAACTCTCGCCTCTTTTGCTTAAATTTATGCTCAATATTGACAGCGTATCTATAAGTTGTGCCCAATGAGGCGATGTCCAGAAAATCCATTTATATTTGAATGTATCTATGCAAACAACCATGGTATTTGAGCACCATATTACACTCAGAGTCTTTGATAACCAATGTGGTCCATAGGGTATGGAAAATATTGGTGAAATCTGATATTGTTTGGTCCCTTTCTTGACGCAGGGTGGTCCATATGGTATACTGGTCCTCGTAGCTTCCAACATGGTAGTATTGTTATTTAATGGTGTCCTAGAAGGAATCCCATGTATGGGCCACCAAAAATATTGTAGATTCCTCTACGGCCCTTTTCTAAGAGTAAGTATACCACCATTCCTTAACATAGGGGATAACCTTGAGGAGTGCAAAAGTAATATTTTCCCTATCGGAAATTTGTGGACCAAAAATTACCCTTCAAGAAGATTCAACCATTTATCTAAAACATCCACATCTATCAGTCCTTCAAATAATGGAATATCAAAATTTACCTATACCTTGAAGGGGATTGCATGGCCGCTTGATGAAGATGCTTCTCCTATGGGCAGTCATCGAAGGATCTGCGCAAATTTGTCCATCATTTCATTCCTTTGTTGTGCGAGGGATTCCTAGAGAAACATTTTAATAGGATATCTTGCTCCATCATCTTTGTTTTCATCCCCCATGGGTTGTTGTCAGGCTCGGCGAGACTGATATTGCAATGGATGGATTGGTTTGAGTCCCAAATTCTTGTACCCAGATCTTATTGCGGACATGCACAAAGAAAAATAAATGAAGAGAAGACTTCTCTGATACCACTGATCTAGATTTAGGAGAGAAAAAAACTGATTATAGACTGAATACAATAAACACAAAGATATGAAGAATAACAAAGATATCCAGTGCACAATATCTTTTATTAAATAAATAAAATAGGTTGAAACTGTAAAACTGCAAAACTGAAACACTTGCTCGAATGGTGGTAGTTATCTATGAGAATAGATGTGACTAATATGCACATCTGTTTGAGAAGAATGATTACAATAAGGATCCATAGGAATTTTTGATATTACTCATGAATTCCAAAACCCTAGACATCCAAAAACCTAACCCTAGAAAGTGAAACGCCAAAATTCATGTGGGCCCCTATGGGTAAGCTGGTACCTCAACTTCTCGGGGTCGTAACATTTGCATATGAACTTCGTTTTAGGTGCGTGATATCCCATTGGAAAGGTCTTTCAGAGAAATACAGACCCTGTTGTCAAACTCTGAATCCATCTATAGTTTGACTGTGACGAGGAAAAAAACAATGTTTAGGGCCCCAAAATGGACCTAGAAGTACAACAAGATGTGTTGACATGAAAACATACAAAATAAGCCAGTTGGCTTAGGAGAGAGGCCACCACTATCCACCTGGAGGATGTGTAGGGCTTCAAACAACCCTAGAAGTGTAGAACCCACAATTACAAATAAGTACAGAAGAACATGCTGAACAAAAGCAAACAATAGGAGCCAGTTGGAATAAGTGGGTGGCCACCAATATCCACTTGGATCACTGCTAATCTCTTCTTTCAATATGTTTGGGTTGACTTTGGGTTACCCACATCCATTATATCAGATAGAGATACTCGTTTCCTTGGATATTTTTAGACAAACTTGTGGAGAATGAGGGACACCAAGTTGAAGAGGATCACTCCTTTCCATCCATAGATCGATGGACAGACAAAGGTTGTTAATCGAACAATGGTAATTTTTATTCAAGGCTACTGCAACAAGCATCCCAAGTTCTGGGATGAACATATACCTGATGTACAACATGCTTACAATCGAGCCTTACACTCCTCACTCAGAGTTTTCCATTCGAGACATGTTTTGGATATTTACCTAAGGTCCTGTAACATCTCGATTCTAACCCTTATGAAATATAATGTATTATGTAAATATGACTTAGTCTGGTGAGCCGGTAAAGTTGAAAAGGTGCCAGAGTGCCTAGGAAATGTAATAATTCATATACTTTAATAAAATGCACCACCATCTGCAAGATCGACAAGGAAAAAAGTGATAGGGGGCTACAATTCCACGAGAGAGGGGGCTTGAGGGGATAATTCTTATTATTTTTTATTTTATTTTACCCATAATTGATTTTATGGAGAAAAGGGGTTACATGATCTTCTTGGGAGGGAGTCCATGTGGCTCTTGTCTTCATGTGATTTAAACATCCCTTGGGGGATGTTTTGGGTCTTCTTCATCTGCTTCCCCTGGCTCATTTTGGTCCCTTGTTCTTCTTTCCTCTTCACTCACTGTTGATAGTTCATATGCTCTTGGGATGAGCATGGAAATGAATGGAAAGAAGAGGAGAGCCATTGATGAATGGTTTTTTTATCACATAAAGTTGTCAAGAGCTGTAGGTGTGTATTGATATACCCATTTTTGTAGCCTTGCCTTGTCTCTCTATATTTTGTAGGCCAGGTCTTCAACTCTTTCCCTTTTGTTGTTTGAATGACCTAGTTTCCCTTGAAGTTTTGCATGAAAGGCCTTGGCCTAAAGATCTCCGCTTTACCTTAAATATGAGAACTTATCTCTTTGTCTCAGTCATTGATCTTTCTGTTTTCCCGAGCTCACCACCAGTTACCCAAGCCTTTGTTTACAAAGTCCACAGCCATAAACGTTAAGTCAAAAAGGTCGAACAAGTTTTAATCTGGTCCGTAGATCTCATTAGGAGAGATCAATGGTGGGAAATAATCATAGGAATCGAGAGTTCAAAATGTTGCTAAGTGGTTCATCAAAGGTCGAAACTCTCGAAACCCGAAATCAACAAGGATTGTCCGATTCAGAGGGACACATGGCACAGGATCAGTGATTTTGTAGACTCAGAACTCTAGAAGTGTAGAGGCAAGAGTTGTTAGAACTCGCGAATTCTGAAGTCGCGAAAATATTGCATATGTTGATCAAAGGAGGGATCTGGACCGTAGTTTTGGTCTCAAGGAACTAGCAAGTTCGTGAATCAAAAATCAGGAATCGAGACTTTGAAATAATGTCAAAATGGTTTATCAGAAGCCCGAAGTGCTAAAGTGGTTGAAGCCCGAAGTGCTGGAAATGTTTAACAGGTAGCATATGCCTGTCATTGATGGCAAGTACAACAATGAAGATGGCATGAGTACAGGAAGAATGTAATAGACGGGCACCAGAAGTATTTTAGGAAGACGCTGCAGAGCAAGCCCGATAAGTTCAGAAGAGATAGTGCAGAGGATTATTGGTAGGTTATCAGGCAAAGTAAGCTTGTCATTGATGGCAAGATCAGAGTATGCAGCGAAGGAAAAACAAGGACAAAGTACACTCCGGAGGATAAGCGCCAGTGATCACTAGATCTCATCCTGAATTCCCGATGGTCGTCAGATATGAATGAAGACAAAAGGAGTGCACAGATATGGAGGATAGATCTTGGGCATTAGATCTAAGCGTAGGGTCCGACCACCGTTGGATCGACGAAAACCTACACGTTCTTTAAAGTGCAAGGAGTAGAGGGCTCACAAAATCTCGAAAGAAGGAGGACCGTCCATCTTCAGGCAGGACACATGGAGATAGATCGTCAGTTCATTGACTAGAGAGTCAAAGGAACGATGTTCCCTAACCTCTCAAAATTGCGATATGTGAAATCACGACTTAACCTGAGTCGTTAGATCAAGGTTGAATCTAGACCATTGATTCCAGTCCATGTCAGAGTTTCGAGGATCGCGAGTTGGACATGTCAAAGATTATTAACATCAGGAATCTCGATATCGGGATATGAGAAATCACGATATAATCTGAGTCGTCGGATCAAGCTTTGATCTGGACCATTGATTCCAGTCCATGTCATAATTTCAAGGATCGTGTGTTGGAGATGTCAAATAAACAATGCAACAAGAATGCCAATTTCGCAATAAGCGAAATTGCGATTCAATCGCAGCCATTGAATCAAGATCAGATCTGGACCGTTGATCTGACCCCATGTCAGAGTTTCATGAATCGGGACTTTGAAGTGACAAAAACACTGGACATCAAGGATGTCGAAATCGCGATATGCGAAATCATGATTTAATCGCAGCCGTTGAATAGAGATCATATCTGGACCGTTGATCTAACTCCACATCGGAGTTTCGCGAATCGTGACATGGAGAGGCAAAGAACCCAATGCAATAAGAATGCAAAAATTGCGAAATCGTGATTCAATCGTAGTCATTGAATCAAGATCACATATGGACCATCGAATCACAGGACATGTGACAAGTGATCAAAATTTTGCTGACTTGGGGTCAACGGAGCATAGTGTCGAAAATCACGAAATGAGAAATCGCGAAAGCACTTCAAGCATAAGCACTTGGTCTTGGCCATGGTCATATTGGGGAAGGAGCTAGTGCCGAAAAGTTCTGTATCAGAACATCGGAGATCACAAAATGAAGTGTGGAGACACTCAGCACAGGATTACTGAAATGCTGAAACCCGATGTCAATAAAGTTCATCCAATGACGCAGATAAATTGGAATATGATCGGAAGGTTATTGTTCTCTCTCAAAGTTAACCTCTCAGTTATGAATCTGTTAGTGAAACGGATTCATGATTGTGAATCAGTTAGTGTTTCAGTTGTTGGGACAGTTGTCTTTCTTTTGCCTAAGGAAATGTGAAGTGGAACTGTCGTGGAGGTGTGTATAAAAGAAAATAAGATAGATTGTGTGTGGTTGGCTGTTCTGGATATGAATGAAACTGAAGGAGATCAGAGGGATACTAATGCATGACACATTGAAACTGCCAGAAACCATTGATGGCGTCTGCCAGAGATTTCAAAGAGACCTCTGTGTAATCGCAAGAGGAGATGAAGAGTCTCCAAGATTTGTCCAATGAAGGAAGACTATTCTTAGAAGGGATTGACAGATGGATGAGCGTTGAAGCCTATAGATGAAACAGAAAGGGTGAACCACTAGAGAAGTTGAAGAGTCACGATGATGATCAGGTAGAGCACTCGAGAGGTGGAGGATATTGGCGAGGTATGAGCATGCAGAGGAATGGTGAATATTGCATGCATAATATGCACAAAATCTATATATACATGGTACAAAGAAGAGAAGTGGTTGTTGTTGTTGTTAGAGTTTGATGTGGTTGTTGTTGTTGAAGGTGATTCATGTGTGAAGAAGGAGGAGAATGCAGCAGCTGAATTGAACAAAAGAGGATCTGTGCAGTGAATGGACATGGTGCACAGAGCATAAAAAGTAGAAGAACAGATAGCACAAGTTATGTGTGCAGGAAGGGAGTGAGGCAGACAGAGCAACGAAATGCAGCAGAACAGTGATGAGTCTGGTAAGCCATTGTTGAACATTATATCACTGTAATAAGTTTCAGTAGCAAAGATTCATATTACAGGGAGGTTGGGAGGTGTGAGGGAGGACTGTTGTCCTCATAGGTTCAAGTGGGTGCTTGAACACAGGGAGTTGTAGCTTCTACCTGGTTGCAGCCAGAGAAACCAGGGTGGCAGGGTGGTGCAAGGGAGAACTCTTGTTCTCTGTTATA
>SNQJ01S0007582.1:18273-50016 GCA_010110895.2 Picea sitchensis
TGTTCTCTGTTATACAGGTTGGTGCCTGTATGATTGGAAGTTGGTGCTTCCATCTAGTTGGTGCTGGAAACACTCAGGGAGTTGGTGCTTCCTTCTAGTTGGCTCTAGAGAAACCAGGGATTTGGTGCTTCCTTCTAGTTGGTGCTAGAGAAACCAGGGTGTTGGTGCTTCCTTCTAGTGGGTGCTAGAGAAAATAGAGAGTTGGTGCTCTCAGCAAGTAGCATCTTGCAAAACAGAGGTTGTAGCCTCATTATGAGTTGGTGATAATGTAAAGAATGTAACTATTACTTATCATATAAAGAAAAAGAGGTTTTTACCCTTTATGGGTTTCCTCAAGAAATATTTGTCTCTGTGTATCACATGTGTGTGAATGATGCTGAATATGTTATTGCTTATTGCCCTACACTATTGTGATTTTTCTTCAGTGTTTCTACAAAGAGTTTAAAAAGAAGCATGATTGTTTAAGCACAATAAAAACTGATTCACCCCCCGCTCTCAGTTGTCCAACACGAAGTGCCGAAGTGATCGAAGCCAGAAGTGACGAAGTGTCCAAAGCTCGAGGTCAGCATAGGCCATCTGATCCAGTAGGACAGGTGGCAGCAGATCAACATTTCGTTGACTCGTGGAGCAGAAAATTCAAAGGGTAGAATCATGAGGACTCATGAAGTGTGAAATCATGGGTCGATCCCAACCATTGGATCATGGGGAATCCTGGGTCATTGATCTGAGGCAAGCGTGAAATCAGAAATTGGGAGAAGGGAGGTGAGTATTCCTTCAACTTCCTGAGATGTGAAATCTCAATACGCACCTTTTGAGTAAGCGCTTGGTCACAGCCAGAGGTCATATCAATGAAGGACGTGTCCACAAAGGAGCTTAGCACCCACAACACCTGTATTGATCACAAAGGAAGTTTTACAGAGTCTCAAGGCGTTAGGATTGACTTGAAGAAGTCATGGGCACCGCTTGGAAATGTTCATGGGTGTCAGGCCTCGTCCTAATCCCAATGAAGGAAGTTATTGAAGATAGGGGAGGAAGTTGAGACCAGGTCTCACCCCATAAATGGAGAGTTGCAGAGAGAAGCCATGAAGGCAGACTGTCCAATTGAAGTTTCATCCTGGATGGTTTTTCTCTCAAAACTCATAACTAAGTCGGGCTTGCGTCTGACATGATAAGACCTACACAGTCTAATAGAGCAGGCGCTGACTGGAAACTTTGAATGTAGGGGCCCGATCATGCTCCTGGTGGTTGCAACAATTCTCAGTATATATATGGAGTTTTGATATTTTGTGAAAGTCGAATGGTTGAGCTAGGCTCCCTGCTATTGTAATATTTTTATGAAGAACACTAGTTCTATGGTTATGTATTTGTTTTTAAGACTTCTTGATTAATCTAAGTCATCTTTCTTACTCCATCTTAATTGCCTCTGATATTGAAAGAGTCCATGATCGAATGATTCACATGGATTTTTGTGACTGTATTATGATGAATGTTTGATTATAGTGTTGTTATGATTTCTTTCATATTCCTCGAAATTTGAATCCAAGAGTACCTTGTGTTTAAGTTTTTTCTTCCTTAGGCTGCTGGAAACCTGATGTTCATAGCAGACCTCTACACCTTTCTCAATAAATCTTCCTCCTACTCACCCTTACTCCAAATTACTGACTGAAGTTGATTCAAGACCTTAATAGCGGGTGCATACTAGTCCAGATTTATGAGTTAGAACGTTATTCTCATTGAGTCCTCTCCATTTGATCACCTAAAATTCATTTACATTTACTGTATAAACTAATGGGTACTGGGATTACCTTCTATGTAATCTGAAGGTGAATTCTAGTACTAAAATTTTTGGCGTCGTTGTCGGGGAATGAATTGAAGACATTTCCCTGGGATAGAACAACAAGAAGATCTGATTCTGAAGGTGCATCAGATATCAGTACCATTGAAGATTGAAACTTGCACCTGACGACTCCACTGTTTCAGTTCTGTCTCCTAAAGGCAGACACACGAGGTCTACTCCACAGTTTCCGCTAGCCACACCTGAAGCTGACCCAGGAAATATTTCTCAAGAAGGATTTTTGTTGTTGTCCCAGATTTAAAATCTCCCTGGGAAGAACAAAATTGTAGAGAGCCAGTTTTAGATGGTGAACTAAAGATGGACACATAATTCTGACTAATTATCTTTCACCATGGTGAATCCACTATGAAACATTTGTTGGTGACTCCACTGAAGGGATACAAATCAAAAGGCTATGGAGGCTATCCTGGCCAAGAGATTTGCCCCCTTCAATTTCTCAGCCATCGTTGGTCATCCACATCTAGTGCTGGCTATAAATGAATGGGGTGATTATATTCCAAGATTCAGAGGAAGCAAGCATGGCCATCCCGGTGAGCACTTATTAAAATTTCATATATGCATTCTTGAACATGGCTTCATTCATGAGGATGTCTTTATCAATATGTTCAAATTTTCTTTAGAGGAAGATGCTCGTGAATGGTGTCAATCTCTCCCTGTTGCTAGTATCCATTCTTTGAAGGATTTTCACGATGCTTTTAATTCATATTACGAGAAGATTTACCTATCTCATCTTATTTTGGATGACTGTTGTAAGAAGTTTGCATTCCACATCCAACATATGATAGAGTCTTCCTCATGTGATGAGTCTGGTGAAGATCTGATTGAAAGAGAAAGTGAGGATAAAAGTGAGTATTTTGCAAATGTGGATGAAAGATTTTCTCTTTCTATTTCCCTAGAACAAGGACTTCTAGATATGAGTGTTGATAGTGTTTATGATTGCGTAGCCATAGATGTATCATATTATACCCCCGATGCACCTGTTGTCTCATTTGTAAAAGAAGAGATAGTTGTGGAGGAGGATTCTTCTCTTTTCCTTCAAGAGGTTTCCCATGATGTATTTTCACCTAGGATTGAAGAGAAGAATCAAGAGATCACTCCTTTTTTGCAAGATGGAGGTGTTTTTCACTCACCCCTCTTTAATGAGTGTTCAGATGAAGAGCAACAGATCTCCACACCACATTTTGTTGACTTGGGGAGCAACCAGCCTGAGTATGACAACTATGAATCTGATTCTGATGTGGATATGAAGGATTTCCAAGACCATACTATAGAGCCTTTTCCTTTATACATTAAGGAATAGAATTGTGTGGAAATCAACCATATTGGGCTTGCAAAAGACACGGAGTAGCATGATAGAGAGGAAGAGTCATCCATGGATATAAATGAAAACATTTCTTGCTCTCATCTAGCATATGTTATCGGAGTAGAAAAAGGAGAAATGGAGGAGCTAAAGGTGCAGTTTATCTCCTGTCTTGAACCTGTAAATGAGTAAGTATCACCTAGGATCAATCGACCCGCATCGGTCCTCTACCCACCTATACACTCGAATAACATCGAAAGACGGGTGAGTAACCATGAAGAGCATGAGGTAATTTCTTACCAGTTGAGCTTTCCTGATTATAAATTTTGTGACCCTGTGAGGTTATATATGGAACTATGTTTCCCAGAAGCATTGGAGCTTGCAAAATTACTCATATTAACATCATTTGGAGGTATTTCTAGTGTTACAATACATGTTTTATTTATACTTTCATACTTCCCTTACTGTTTATGGATTATTTGTAGTAAAGAGAAGAATTATATTATCGAACAGTCTGGGTGGTTATGGTGGAAGTTTACCTTCACCTAACGCTTTGTAAAAATCAGTTAGCCTAGGACTGTACATAAATAAGCTCTTTCTGGAGCATGTGTGTTTGTTTTCCTTTTTTAAGTAGAATAGTGTACATGTCGACCTTGGGTGAAATGTTTTGAGCTTGACTCCATAGCCCAATGGATAAGGCACTAGAACTACGTGTTCTTGGCAGCTCGCAGGGAGCATGCCATCCCATGTGTAGCCAAATGTTATCACATAAAGTTGTCAAGGGCTATAGGTGTGTATCGATATACCCATTTTTGTAGCCTTGCCTTGTCTCTCTATCTTTCCCAGGCTAGGTCTTCGAGTATTTCCCTTTTTTTGTTTGAATGGCATGGTTTCCCTTGAATTTTTGCATGAAAGGCCTTTGCATGAAGCTCTCTGATTTACCTTAAATCTGAGTACTTATCTCTTTGTCTCGGTCATTGATATTTTTGTTTTCCCGAGCTTGCCACCAGTCTCACAAGCCTTTGTTTACAAATTCCACATCCATAAGAACTAAGTCAAAAAGGTCGAGAAATTTTTAATCTGGTCCATATATATCATTAGGAGAGATCAACGGTGGGAAATAATTGCGAGAATCGAGAGTTCGAAATGTTGCTAAGTGGTTCGTCAAAGGTCCGAACTCCTGAAGCCCAAAATCAACAGGGACCATCTAATTGAGAGGGACATGTGGTGCAGGATCAATGATTTCACAGACTCAAAACTTGGGAAGTAAATAGGCAAGAGTTATTATAACTCATGAATTCCGAAGTTGTGAAAAGGTCGCAGTCGTTGATCAAAGGAGGGATATGGAACGTAATTTTGGTCCCGAGGAACTCGCAAGTTTGGGAATCGGAAATTGGGAATTAGGACTTCAAAATAATGTCAAAATGGTTTATCAGAAGCCCGAAGTGCCGAAGTGGCCAAAGCCTGAAGTGCCGAAGTGGCCGAAGCCCAAAGTGTCCAAGTCGCTGAAGCCCGAAGTGACGAAGTGGCCAAGGCTCGAGGTCATCATAGGTCGTCTGATCTAGCAGGATAGGTGGCAACAGATCATCATTTAGCTGACTTGTGGAGTGGAAAATTCAAAGGGAAGAATCGTGAGGAATCCCGAAATGAAAACTTACAAGTTGATCCCAATCGTTGGATCACGGGGAATCATGGGCCATCGATTTGAGGCAAGTGCAAAATCGGAAATCGGGAGAAGGGAGTTGAGTATTCCTTCAACTTCTTGAGACATGAAATCCCAATATTCACCTTTTGATTAAGTGCTTGGTCACAGTCGGAGGTCATATCAATGAAGGATGGGTCCACAAAGGATCTTAGCACCCACAATGCCTGTATTGATCATAGAGGAATTTTTTAAGAGCCTCAAGGCATCAGGATTGACTTGAAGAAGTCGTGGGCACTGCTTGGAAATGTTCATGGGTGTCAGGCCTCGTCCTAATCCCATTGACAGAATTTATTGAAGATAGGGATGACAGTTGAGACCGCATATCACCCCATAAATGGAAAGTGTTGCAGAGAGAAGCCATGAAGGCGGACTGTCCATTCGAAGTTTCATCCTGGATGAATTTTCTCTCAAAACTCATAACTAAGTCGGGCTTGCATTTTTCATGATAAGACCTGCACAGTCTGACAGAGCAGGCGCCGACTGGAAACTTTGAATGTAGGGGCCCGATCACACCCCTGGTGGTTGCAACAATTCTCAATATATATATGCAGTTTTGATATTTTGTGAAGGTCGAATGGTTGAGCTAGGCTCTTTGCTATTGTAATAATCATATGAAGAACATTGGTTCTCTAGTTATTATTGGTCACTATAATTGCTTATTTAACTAAACAATCAAGTGCTACATAAATTGTCAACCCAGGGAAGTATGTTTATTTCAAAGGTAATCATGCACTGTATATGCTCAATCTCAAAAGCAATCTAGAGTTGTAGTAAAAATACATTAATCACACTTTTCCTTGAACAAACTGAAGTTCTACTTTAAATTACAGGAAAGTAACCTACCTATTGCAGAGTTCAAAGTTAAAGAAATAATTATCTAAAGAATCCTGGATTACATTTAAGAAAATAACAGCAAGATGATACAAAAGGAAAGACCAATTATTATGTAACAGAGAACAAGACCCTATTCCCCAAGCAGGAATCTTCAACACCTGTTTTCGATCATCACACTTTCATGGACTCATTACTAATTGAAATGATTGACACACACTAGAGGCTAACTAACTTTTAACAGAGAACAGGACCCTATTCACCAAGTAGGAACCTTCAACACCTGTTTCTGATTAGCACACTTTCATGAACTCATTACTAATAAAAAATTATTGACATGCACTAAAGACTAACTATCTCTTAACAGAGAACATGACATTATTCCCCAAGCAAGAATCTTCAGCACATGTCCCTGATTATCACGCTTTCATAAATTCACCAAACATGATTGCTAACTAGAATGATTAACAGCTACCCAAGCATGAACCATATGAAAATGATGTAACAATCAGTAAAGCAGAGTTTCAGCAAGACAGAGTTCAGTAAAGTAGTGTTTCAGCAAAACAGAGTTCAGTAAAGTAGTGTTTCAGCAAAACAGAATTTAATCAAGGCATGAACAAAAATAACACTAACACACTACAAAGCTAATGGGTGAATCTTGTGAAGAAGGTGGGCCCTCCCTTCTCACAAGATTCCACTTAAACGAAAGGAACTAGAGAGAAATGCTCAGAACAATCTTTTATTCATCTGTCAACTGTATCATATTACAATCTGAAGTAAAACATGTCCTTCTCTGTAAATCCTTTCTTAGCAAAAAATAAGGTCCTCTCTAATGATGATTTCCTCTTATTTAAAGAGGAGAATCACCTCGATACAATTTGATCATCAAATTACATGTGTACATCTGAGTCCTATTCTTAGTCAGATCGACTCTCTATACTGGAATAGGATATCCTAGTCTCCCATAATAGAATGATATTACAATAGTTGAAAAGGTGCTGAGTGAGGGTTGTTGTTGCGGCTGGAATAACATCTTCCTTATTTATCTTCTTGCTACTGTTGTTGTATATTGTTTCAACATCGTAAATCGCGGGTTGTTTCAGCAACGGGATTTGCGTTCTGACTGTTCAACAACGTGGTCTCACGCAACAGTGGTGGTTAATTCTGGCTCAAGGTGCGGCTGTTGTGGTCAGTGTAACAGCTTCATTGTTGTTTCAGCATCGTAGACCACGGAGAGTGTAACAACGTCTTCTTGTGTGAGTTGTTGTTTCAGCATCGTAGACCACAGAGAGTGTAATAGCTTCTTCTTGTGTAAGTTGTTGTTTCAGCATCGTAGACCACAGACTGTTTCAGCCACGGGGTTTGCGTGCTTTGACTGTTTCAGCAATGGACATTTAAACAACAATGCTAATCTGCAGTTTGAACTGTTTCAACACTTATATATTTCTGATCAACGGTTAAGTACGAGAGTAATGTAAAATTATATGCAAAACAGATTAAACATATAGTAAAGAGAAGAGACGTTATATACCTTTGGAGAGATAGGGTAAGGTGATAATATAAGNGTAAAGTAGTGTTTCAGCAAAACAGAATTTAATCAAGGCATGAACAAAAATAACACTAACACACTACAAAGCTAATGGGTGAATCTTGTGAAGAAGGTGGGCCCTCCCTTCTCACAAGATTCCACTTAAACGAAAGGAACTAGAGAGAAATGCTCAGAACAATCTTTTATTCATCTGTCAACTGTATCATATTACAATCTGAAGTAAAACATGTCCTTCTCTGTAAATCCTTTCTTAGCAAAAAATAAGGTCCTCTCTAATGATGATTTCCTCTTATTTAAAGAGGAGAATCACCTCGATACAATTTGATCATCAAATTACATGTGTACATCTGAGTCCTATTCTTAGTCAGATCGACTCTCTATACTGGAATAGGATATCCTAGTCTCCCATAATAGAATGATATTACAATAGTTGAAAAGGTGCTGAGTGAGGGTTGTTGTTGCGGCTGGAATAACATCTTCCTTATTTATCTTCTTGCTACTGTTGTTGTATATTGTTTCAACATCGTAAATCGCGGGTTGTTTCAGCAACGGGATTTGCGTTCTGACTGTTCAACAACGTGGTCTCACGCAACAGTGGTGGTTAATTCTGGCTCAAGGTGCGGCTGTTGTGGTCAGTGTAACAGCTTCATTGTTGTTTCAGCATCGTAGACCACGGAGAGTGTAACAACGTCTTCTTGTGTGAGTTGTTGTTTCAGCATCGTAGACCACAGAGAGTGTAATAGCTTCTTCTTGTGTAAGTTGTTGTTTCAGCATCGTAGACCACAGACTGTTTCAGCCACGGGGTTTGCGTGCTTTGACTGTTTCAGCAATGGACATTTAAACAACAATGCTAATCTGCAGTTTGAACTGTTTCAACACTTATATATTTCTGATCAACGGTTAAGTACGAGAGTAATGTAAAATTATATGCAAAACAGATTAAACATATAGTAAAGAGAAGAGACGTTATATACCTTTGGAGAGATAGGGTAAGGTGATAATATAAGTTTAAATGTGAGTGGAAAAATGATGTAATGGTAGCAAAAAGTGTGAGAAAAAAGGTACATTGTAGGTTCCTAACATCCCCCACAACTTAAAAGGTTGCATGTCCTCAAGCAACGTCAATCTGAATCTGAATCTGGATACTGACTCTGAGCGTGCAAGTTACTTAAGCAGTAGCTATGGAAAGTGTTTTCTGTTGGAGTTCTGAATCCTTGAACGCGTTGTAGCCTTTGCCAAGCTGTTGTTTCGACCTTCTTGGGAAACTTATAATGAACTTGATATTTTTCTGCTGGCATCCACAGGATAGAAAAATGAAACTGATAACCTATCCAGCTTTCAGCACATTGCTGAACACACTTGATGTAGCTAGGTACCCTGGATATTTTTGTCTCAAGATTAGTGGGGCTGAACAGATTGTGTTCCTGTCTTTTCTCAGTAGATTGTTGCCAAAACATGTTATTTTCTTGTAGGGAAGCAATCTCTATGGATTTAATGAACTGTTGACAATCCTGAAGCACTGTTGTCTGTAGTTGCCGAATGTGTTGAGTCATCCCTGGTTTCTTCAAAAACTGATAATACTCTGTAACAAAGGTGGCAACATTTTGTGGTCCTGGCTGTATCCAGAGAAGGCAGTTATCCTCGTTATGCTTGGCAGCTAGGAAGTCATCCTGCCATATAATATAATTGTTAAGGAAGGAGGTGAGTTCCCGAATCTGGATGTCACCGAGAAGAGGGTTAAGGTTAAGCTTTCGGTTCTCAAGGATGGCCTCATTATGAAAATATACCTCACAGAGGAGGTGTTGATCCATAGTAGAGGCTTCTGCAAAGGTTTTAACAAAATCTGTTGGATTTAACATTGCATGGGGTCTGCCTTCTTTGATTGATTTAATCTGAAACAATGTAAGTCATTCCATGAGGAACAGAGAGTAATTGCAGGATGGTTTCCTTGCATCCAACAACTTTTGTGCCAAGTCAAATATCAGGAGCAATCTTCCTTTTAGCTCTTTATTTTGTTTCTTATAGGCACGGGATTCCTGGCGTGTTTGCTCCAAAGCTTCCTGTTAGCACTTGGTAAATTTCCTAGAGGTTGAAAAAGAAGAAATCTACAAAGGTAACTTTATCCAACCACTTTTAAAGCTGGGATCTATCCCTTCCAGCTTCAGAGAGGGATCTCTCTATATGATTTAGCTTTGTTTTTAACTTTATATGTTAGGCTAGGTAAAGAAACAGGTAGGTTTTGTTGTAAAAGTGTTTTTGAATTGGTTGAGACAGTCTACACCTCCATTGGTCTATGGGGTTTGTGTTATAACAAGCATGAAATACAAACCATAAACGTGAAGGAATACTTCCATAGGGAGAGATAATATACTCACTGGATCTTTAATAATTTAAATGATGGACAGAAGAAAAGATGAAAAGATAATTCAACTAAGAAGAAATTAAGAATTCCTTAATTGAAAACCTCAGAAGATAAACATTAAAATCTTTAAAGTCGGAAACAGGGTATCTAAGATAAATCTTGCAACATACGCTACATTTAAAGATTAGTTTTAGAAAACAAAGTGATCACACAGCAAGAAAAACATTCAACTTAGAGAAAAACGTCACCAATGAATACATGCAAGAATCCTGTAAAAGTGCACCCTCTTTATTAATGGCAGATCTCTTCAAAAATTATTACAGTCTGATAGCGTCAGGGTGTAAATATCAACAACCCTCAATACTTTGAAAGGTAAAGTATTTATAATTCAAATTACAAACGTTCCTGTCATAACTGATCAAGACGTGCTCATTCTATTTTTAGTCTAACTAATTTAACTAATCAAAACTGCTTGATGACTCGGTACAACTGCATGCAGAATTTCTGGGGTAGGCCATTGGCAAGGTTTCCTGTGTAACCTCTTCTGACTGGACAGGTGACTAGACCTAGACAGCTCATCTGCTAATCTAGCAGATCGTAGAGTTCCTCCCATCTGAGGTGACTAGGCACCGTGACTTTGAGCAGTCTCCGATACACTTCATCCATTTCAGTATATTTGGCAAATGTGGGCTTGGTGAGGAATATGTATCGAATCTCGTGCTGGATGCTGATGTCGAATTGAAGGGCGTCCAGGAATGCTTTGCCAGTGATACTCCCTTGTATGCCAGCAAACTTTGAGTTGTTCTTAGACACTTCAGACAGTTTCTTTTTATAATATGGGAGTGTCATCAGTTTATCATTAATGACTTTCAGACTGGGGAGACCCTTCTTCTGGAGAGCTTCGATCTTGTTGAAGAATCTTTGTACTCCTTGATCCATGATATGCACCTTTTCTTCCAGCTGAAGCATTAGACTTCTCTTGGTCAAAACTCTTTTGACCTCAATGATGGTTTCTGTCCTGTCTTCTATCTTCATCTCTTCTAGCTCTTCTCAGGTCTTGGAATTGAGGAATTTGATGACGTCATTTGACTGAGTTGGTCTATCTCCCAATTCCACTATGATCTTCTCAATAGCCTGTTTAGTCCTCTGGACCAACTCGTTCTGCTCAAACATGATTTGGATCATGGGCCACATTTCATTTATGGACTTGGTGATTTCTGTCCATACATTTTCTTTGACTTTAGCCAGAGTCTTCCCTGCCACTGTTTCCTTTTGGAGTTGTTGTAGTTCCTTCCTGAGCTTCTCAGTTACCTGCTTTTCTTTAGATAAGCTAGTTTGGAAAGAAGTTTTGAGTTCCTGGAGGTTCTCAACTTCTTTCTTCAGCCTGTTGATTTATGTCTCCTGCAGGTTCATTTTCTCCATGGATTTTTCAAGATCGGTTGTTCCCTCCTGTGATGTTACTGGTGTTGCTGATGGAATTGTTGTTACTTCTGCAGTGCTCAATCCTGCAATGGGGATAGAACTCAATGGAATGCCTTCCATTGGCTTCATATGTTCTTTCTCTTTCAATAATCTCTCCATCTCAGCTTCCACTTCTTTGAGCTGAGCACTCTGCTCCATGAGCAACTTTAGCATCTCATCCTTCTCACCTTCTTTCTCTGCTATCTCCCTCGCCTGTGAGTCCTCTGTGGGTGGGAGTTTTAGCTGTTTTCTTAAGGATGAAATGTCTGCATTCTTCTTCTTTATCATCTCTTCTGTAGTTTTGACATTGGACGGATCATAGTCGATCTTTAAAACCAGCTCCTCCAAGGTCTTGATTCTGTTGTCCTTCACAAAAGATGATATATTTTCCAGCTTAAGTTGTGTCTGAGCATTGTTTAATGATACCTGAAACTTTGTTGCAGAAGCTGAAGCATGTGCCAATGTGTGGAATACCATCTTCCCTGTCTGTTTATGCAGATCCATCTGATCTGCTGGGTGCACGTCCTTCGCCTGGAATTCGAAGGTGGCCCTCTTGTAATCTGAGATCACCTTGGGATCTGGAACCTGCGCTTGGAGGAAGGCCATGTGCATCCTGCCCTTCTCTGTGTTGAATGCAGATAACAGCCTATGCTGCACAATCGACGTTTGTTTCCGAAACTGGGCATAAGTGCTTCTAGTGAGGGTTTGATTTTTCTTCTTCATTAGCTCGTACTTTTCGAAAATGCCCAATTTGGGCCCAGTCTTGCCTGGCTGATTGTTCAAGGGAGAGTCTGTGGATTTATTTGGTACTACTATTGTAATTTCCTTATGTTGGATTGAACTGAAAGGTGGAATGATAGGCTTGACCCCTGTGGTAGGCGGGACTTCTTGTTCTACTGTCGTGCCAGGCGTTGAAACTATCTTTGGCCTCTTGGTGTGAATCTAGAACTCTTCTGATGGCATCTCTGTTACAGGCAGAGATGACTCTTGTCGAGGCCTTTTTTCCTTGAGGACCAGTGGTGTGGTATTTGGTTGCGCCGTTGTTGGGGAAACCTATTGCTCTACCTCAATCAAGGTGTCAGGCACCCATACTGTTTGATTAGCGAATTTCTCAATCTCGGGCTTAGCTTCGTGAGCATACGGGATAATTTTGTTCTTCACCTGCATTTCTGAGATTATCCCGTATGGATCATAGTGCCATGGGAAGCTTAAGAAAAAATTCATCTCTTTTAGCATCTGGTCAGCTTCCTCTTCGACACCTCGACTGTTGCAAATGAAGGAGCCAATTTGCCCCTTGATCGAAGTTGTTGCTTCTTCTTTATTGATACGAAATGAATATCATCAGAATTCATAATTTGTCTTATGTACTCTAAAGAAAAAATTCTTACCGGTACATATTTGGGCAACTTGTAGGGTGCCAACTCACACCCGAAAACTCTGATTTCAGTGTGGTTCTGATACAAATACCAGTCTTCGGTCTTTGTATCCTCCGAGAGATGCAAAATTCTCTGGACTTCGTCATTGATGCGAGGCTTGGGCTTGCCACTCAACATGCTTACCACAGGGTGGTATAAAAGATCGATGAATGCTTTGAAGCTGTACTCCGTGGAATTATGCTTCAGGAAAGAGGTCCATGCTTTGACTGGCTGAGGCCTTCCTTCTGTGTCCATTTTCTGCATGGAGAAACTGAATTTATCTGCTTGGAAGTAGACAAACATATAGGCCAAAATTGATGAGTATCTAAACATGCCTTCTGTGCCAAAATTCACGAACTGTTCGTGAATATTATTGGCCAAGAAGGTGATGTAATCAAACTGTGTTGTGGGCTTTTCGTCATTAGAGAAAATGGATAGAAAACCCAGAATGGGCTCATCTACCCATTGGTCGAAAAAATAACCTAGTAGGGCACAGAGGGAGGAAATGATTTGGTTTCCCTTAGTGGAAAACATGGATGACGGGTAAGGGGGATTGGTGGAAGGGAATTGAGCGGAAGTGGGAAGGAAAAGCTCGAATATCTGAGCTCTCTGGGGAAAGGTCATCTTTTGATACAACTCCGTGAGGATTTCTAGGTTGAAAGGAGCTGCAGAGTCTACATGGGGAATTTGCATCATTTGATCGATGTCTTCGGGAGTGATGAAGAAAAGGGTGTCTCCGGAAGAGGATATGACGGCTCTCTGGTCGGGAATATAATGTGCTTGACATTTTAGGGGCGAATTCAGGGAAATGGTGGATTTGGGGAAAGAGATACAGGGGCAAATTGGACTCCCAGAGTCCAATTTCATCACTCTGGTCCAGGAACACCTCCCGGAGCCATGAATGAAGATCTAAAATGTCGAAGTCGCAAATAGTATCTGCGATCAATATATCTTTATAGACCAATGGGATTTTTTCCAGGTCAACAGGAGGAGGAAGAAAATAATTTTCTTCTCCTTCCACTGGTCTTGGATTTTGTGCCATCTCTACAACAGTACCTGCAATAAAACGATGTTAGTGGGGTCAACTGACTATGGATGAATGCGACAAGAAGGTAATGGAGGAGTAAGAGGTGGATTTTTCTGGTGCGATGGAGGAATAGGGAATGAAAAGGGAAAACGGTAGTTTTATTCAAAAATTGGGGTCGGTTGGGCACGGGAGACAGGTCAACAAGATAACGGGTATGTTATCCTGTAATAAATTGACAACGAGCCCCATGGGGGTGAGGTGGCTGGTGACGGTGGCCAAAACATACATACGACTGACGTGGAGGCGGGTGATTGGAGGTAAAAGTCGCCAAAAGGGGTTGTTCATGAGTGAAGAGGGTTAGGTACTGACAACAGGGACTGACAGCAGTTATGGGATAGGACGTAACTTGGGAATCAGCGGAACAAGTGGAATCAGTGGAGGATGACATCCCTGAGTGATGGAGGTTGTCAGATGGCATATGGTGAAAAGACTTCGGGTCCAATAGATTTGCGCCACCTATGACAAGGGGCCCGCCGGACAGAATATCCATTCCGGACCCCCCCCCTTTGATTAAAAGCAGAACACCAGGGGGGGTTCGAAATGCTTTTTAGACCATTGATCTGCACACCCGTTTCCAGGCCGCAAATCTCAGCATGCTCTTTAATACTCATTCCGGACCCCCCCCTCCATTAATCGTAGAATGGACGGGGGGGTCCGAAATCCATTGTGAACCGTTGATTTAAGCGCCCTTCCCTGGGTCATCCAGATTTGCGCCAATNCCCCCCCGGTTAAAAGAAGAACAGTCAGGGGGGTCTGGAATGCTCTGTGTGCCATAGATCTGGGCGCCATGATCTGGATCGTTGAAAAGTGCATGGAGCATACACCAGGATCGGACAAAAATGTGTTGGGAAACTTAGGATAAGTGCATTTTATGGGTTTTTCCCAATCTTTTCACATAGACACCACCAAGGGAACTTCGTCTAAACTATTCTTAGGCAATGGAGACAAGGTGTATAATTTTCATCAATCTGGTTTCATGGGTGGTGAAGCAAATGAGGCAACTGACCTACATGCTAACCTATCTTCCTAGGACAATTAACCCAGATTAAACTGTTGGGTTAAGAAATTACTCTTCCTAAGGGCTATCTAACCAGGATTAGACAGTCTGGTCATATTTATTCACTAATCTAACCTAAGGGCTATCTGACCAAGATTAGACAGTCTGGTCAGATTTATTCACTAATCTAGCCTAAGGGCTATCTGACCAGGATTAGACAGTCTGGTCAGATTTATTCACTAACCTATCAACATTAAATTTAAAAAGAACTTGGCCATGCTTGAAAGGTATGGCCAAGTTACTATTATTTCATGGGGCTTTTCTTTCAATTCTTTTATGCCCTCTTTTCTTTTTCTTTTCTTTTTTCTTTTTCTTTTTTCTTTTCTTTTTTCTTTTTTCTTTTTTCTTTTCTTTTTCTTTTTTCTTTTTCTCAAATCATTTGCAGAATGAAAAATCAATTGTCAATAAAAGAAGTAGATACAGATAATATCCATAGTATCCAAGTCATCAGTTAATTCCCATAATTCATGGGGTGATAACAGCGGCTCCACCTGGGGATGGTAATTTCCCTGTTAAGTGCCAAGAATCCGGTTTCCTGTCATTCTGAACATATCTGCCTAGTAGCCTTCATTGGTTTTATTCTCAGAAAAATTGTGAAAAACAGTGATCAGCAGCTTAAGGCCTTCTCTTCGGGCTTCAACCAACTGACTAATGTTCTTCACTCAGAAAATGCAAGTGAAAACTGAAAATTAAACTGGTATGTACAATGGAGACTGAGTTCTTCAAATCTTTTACTGAGGTGGGACATAATGTTTCAGCATTCTGCCATTCACAGGTGCTCCTGGCAGATCTGACCCATCGGCGTTGTTTAGAAAAAAAGCATTATTTCCTCTGAAAGCTTGGATCATGTATGGCCCTGTCCACAGATGGTCAAATTTCCCATGCTTCCCCTTGTTCTCATTCCTGGTGTCCCATCTCAACACCAGATCTCCCAGCCCAAAATCATCCTCCTTGGTTCGTTTGTCAAAGATCTTCTTGATGTTTTCTTGGATGACCTGTGTTTTGTTGAACACTTCTTCTCTAGTCTGTTGCAAATGGATCATCTAGTTGATTCTTCTCTGTGATTCATTTGGCTCTGCTTGCACCTCTTGAAGTAATTTCATAACAGGGACTCCTAGAGAAGTAGGGAAAACTTCCTCTATACCATAGACCAGCTGGTAAGGTGACATTCCAATTGACCTTTTGGTGGTCAGTCTATCTTCCCATAAAGCAAAAACCAACTTATCGTGCCATGATTTTTTGTTTTCCTGCAATGTTTTCTTGATGATATTTACCAAATTTTTGTTTGAATATTCCGCCAACCCATTCCCCTGAGGGTAGTAGGCTGTGGAATGCCCCAAACCAATGTGGTACCGGTTGCAGAAATCTATGAGCTTCTTCGACCGAAAGGCAGCTGCATTGCCAGTTATGATCTTTCTAGGAAAACCTAAACGAGACAAAATATTATTTTCAAGAAATTTGATAATAAAAGAGTCAGTGGCTTGCCTGCTTGGTACTGCCTCGATACATTTAGTAAAATAATCAGTGGCAGTAAGGATCCACCTGTGTTGGCCTGAAGAAGGTGGGTGAATTTCTCCAATGAAATCGAACCCCCATTATTGGAAAGGGGCCTCAACTGATATAGGTTTCAGAGGTAAAGGAAAGAGTTTCCTTTTGCCTTCAAACAACTCATACTGGTGACATGTTGTTACCTTCTGATGCACATCTGCGAACAGGGTGGGCCAGTAAAATCCAGCTTTGAGTATTTTTTTGGTTGTGACCTTCCAGTTCAAATGGCCACCACATTCCCCTGCATGAAACTCTTGCAACACTTTATCAGCTTCATCTTTCAGTAAACAATTTAAAAGAATACCTACAGGGTCTTTCCAATACAAATTTCCTTCTAGAATATAGAATTTCAAAGCTTTCAACTTTAAAAATCTAGCTTTTGTCTTAGTTAAACCAGGGGGAGCTTGTGAATTTTGTAGAACGAATATAAGGTCTGCATACCATGGAGAGTTGAGAAATACCTCTCTGACGTTTGGAGCTGCCATATCGCCCTGTTCATCTGCCAGATCTAGAAAATTAATTTCAAGAGCCTGGAAGTTAGATTCAACCATTAATTTAGCAAGACCCTGTCCTTTGATTAATTTTGTAAGCTTAATCTCTATATTGTATTCTAAAATAACAACAATCCATTTTCCCCTTCTTCCATCAGGGTTATCCTGTGTCAAGATATCCTTTACTACCGCATTCAGAACATAAGCTATGGTGTGGGAATGGAGAATGTAGACCCTGAAGTCCTTTATGGCTTTTACCAAAGCAGAAGCTTGCTTCTCCATGATATTGTAATTCAAGGTAGCATCTCTTAATGCCTTGCTGAAAAAATCTATGGGCTGTTCATACCCTTCGTTGTTCTTCTGTAGTAATACAGATGCTATAGTATGTTCAGAGGCAAAAGAAAAAAGATAGACATCTTTAGTGAAATCGGGACTGATCAAAACTGGGGCTTCTGTGAGTGCTCGTTTGACTTGTTCGAAGGATTTTCTAGACTAAGAGTCCCATTTTATTTTTACGTCCTTTTTTAGCATGTTTGTAATGTTTCGGAGGAGTTCGTCCAGGTTAGGAATGAATCTTCGTAGAAAGTTAATTTTCCCTATAAAAGACTGTAGTTCTTTGAGGTTTCTTGGGTGTTCTAACTTTAGTATGGCCTCAATTCTGCTGGGGTCAATTCTGATTCCATCTTTAGAGATGATATGTCCCAACAGTTTTCCTTCTTCTAACCCAAAAAGACACTTCTTAGGATTTAACGAAATCCCAAACCTTCTACATTTCTCGAAAACTCGTCTAAGGTGTCGCAGATGTTCATCATCAGATTTGGAAAACACAGTCACATCATCTAAATAAACGACAATAAACTTACCAAATTCTTCCACAAAGGCGATATCCATTGCCCTCTGAAACGTGGCTCCTGCATTCATCAGACCGAAAGGCATCTTCACATACATGAAAGTGCCCCATGGTGTGGTAAAAGTGGTTTTATCTTGATCGTTCGGGTGAACTAGGACCTGGTTGTAGCCTGAGAAACCATCCAACAGAGATATCCTACTAGAACTGACCACCCTTTGCAGGAGGTGGTCCATTTTTGGTAATGGGTAATTATCTTTCAGGGATACTTTGTTCAGATTTCGAAAATCAATACAGAGCCTGATTTCCTCGGTTTTCTTCCGTGTAGGGACTAAATTAGAGACCCACTTAGAGAAACATAACGGTACTATGATCTTGGCATCGTACATTTTCTTGATTTCTTTTTCTATCAGGGGGAGCAACTTGGGATTTATCCTCTTAAGTTTCTGCCTAAATGGTTTTTGGTCTTCCTTTATGGGAATCCTGTGTTGTATGATGCTGGTATCATAGGATTTCAAATCTTCATATCCCCAGGAAAAAACATCTGAATATTCTTTGAATAGTTGAATGTATTTAAGCTTTTGTTCTGGGGGTAATGATTTGGACAGTTTGACCATCCTAGGTTTCTCTTCAGTCCCTATATTACAGTCCTCTACCTCTTGTCCATGGGATTCTATTTTTGGTTTCTTAGCTACATCATTACTGTCAAACAGATCTTCTAAAGGAACAATCCCTCTAGGTAAAACATTTCTTTTCAACTGTAAAACATCGGCATTGATTTCATCATCCCCTAACTCTCCTGAATCTACTGTATCTACTCCTGAATCTACAGTATTCACACTATCTATTTCAAGCTCAGAATTATTTACATTCTCGTCTTCATTTTCTAAATCTATATTTGTACATTCAAAATCGTTCTTGCATTGCAGAAAGTCCTCTATCTGATCATCATTTCCAAACACTTGCCAGTACCTGATATTATCAGGAACAGTCAGTCTGCATTTCACTTCAACGGTGTATGGGCGAGTTTGGCGGAAAGGAATCTTGTAGGAGGCTGCTGACGTAGCCAATCCGTCGGCCAGAATGTTCTGTCCTCTCAGCATTACCTGCAAGTCAAACTCATTAAAACACTTCAAAGCATCAAGAACAACATTCTTGTAGGATCTAAGGAGAGGGTTTTTAGCAGCATACTCACCTTTAATTTCCTTGATTATTAATTCAGAGTCATCCCTTACCATTATCTTCCTAGCACCAACTTTTTTCAACAGCTTCAGACGGAGCATTAAAGCTTCAGACGGAGCATTAAAGCTTCATACTTGGCAACATTGTTAGTGCACTAGAAATTTAATTTATAGGAATGATTTTTTGAATACCTGTTCTGATGATTATGCAGCCAGACTCCAGCTCCTGCTCCTTCTTTACTCATAGCTCCATCAAAGTCCATACTCCAGAAATCGGCGGGAAATTCTTCAGTGATCACATTTTTTATTTTTGCTACCTCACCGCTTTCTAGACCTTCATCTTGACTAGATACATCTTCCATCAGCTGAGTATATTGCTCTTCTGTATCACCATCATTGTACAAGATGAACGAATCTAAATCTGAATGAGCAGAGTAAAGGGGGTAATTGTGTGGTTTCTCTTGGCTACTGACCATGTACTTCATCAGTGTTTCTCTATATAACCTCCTATGTTGCCCAAACACTGGGATAGTGGCGTAAGACATATCCAGCTGCAGAGTTCCTTTCAACTTAGCTCCCCAAGACTAGGATAGTAACATTCCATACTTAGGCAGGATGTCTGCAACCACCACGTCCATTACCATGATTTTCGAAGGGATCTGAACCAGGGTGGTGCATAATTCCTTGATCAAACCAATACATTTGACTTTGCTGGAATCGAATGAGTGTAAATCCTTGTATGGTCTGGTGACCTCCAATCCCAGTTTTTCCATTACTGCTTTAGGCATCAGATTATGTGAGGCACCTGAATCCAGCATAGCGTTATGCAATATCAAGTCGTGTATGTTTAAACTGATGTAAAAGGGAGCTACATCACCGGTGTCGTCTCGACCATCTACCTCAGGTCCAAAAATAAGTTTGGGATGATCGTCAGTAAGGTTCATAGTGTCTGAATGAGTCACTGATCCAATAGTCAAGGCCTTGGTGCCTATGTCAGGTTCAATGGCCAGTGCTTTTATTACCTGTGAACGATACCCGTCTCTATTCATCAACTCTGTAAGTGGGATGGGAATCTTTATTTTTGCCAATTCCCCTTCAAGGCTAAAGGGTGTATGAGCTCTGCCTTGGCTCATCATCTCTGGTTTGTCCGCTATGTTCTTCAGCTCAGAAGTACTCGGCGGGTTAACATGTGAGGCATCAGGCTATGACGATCTTTTCAAAATGGTGATGTTTTTCTTCAAGGGGGTGTCGGATTTACTCTTCTCAGGAATCCTCTCAGCAGTAGTCTTCTCAGTAGAAGGTTCAGGGGCTTTCTTGGGCTCGACTGTCTTCTGTGTTTCGGTGGTCTTCTTGGAAGAAGTCCCCTCTATCTTCGAACTCCCTTCTGTCTTCTTGCTACGCAGATTGTACTACCGGTGTACCTCTAGAATAGCATTCTCAAAGGCATGTTGTTCTGCATCTTCAGCTTCTTCACTTACCTTTGTTTGATTTAGCAGAAAGAGTTCCTGCTCTTCTTGAGTAAGGAAAATCGCCTCATTGTCATGAATGCCCATGAGGTTGATGTGAGTGTCCTCCAATTCCTCAATTACTTCCCCTCTTTCATCAGCGTAGTTTTCTTGCAGGGGAGGTCTAATTTGTTGATCTGGACCCCTCTGCTCTCTTTGATCCCAAGGATCTCTCCGTCTGATTTGAGGAGGGTTTCTTCTGAAATTGGGGTTCCGAACCTGAGGAGTGGGTGTGTTGTCTCTCGGAGGATTTATGTCTAACACATTCACTATTTCCAGCATTAGTTCCAATGTTCTGACCATAGAATCCCATTTGGAATCAGTGGTTGACATGGAAGGTTCTTCTTTGATCGTGACTCTCCTTTCTGACCTTTGATGGGCCCTTTTCACCAACAGATTGGCCTCCACACTAATAGAACTTTTCTGCATGTCTTCTAGGGTGGCAACATTTCTTTCTCTTATTTGGTAAGACATGTCAGCATCAAATCCATCAGGGAATTTAATCAATGCCAAACCTTTTGGTGGTTTGATTTCAGTTGGGATTGCATTGTACAGGTTGTTAAAACGGGTGCAATAATCTTGTACCGTCTCACCTTGATTTCTTTTTATATTCTCATATTCTGACAGTATTTGGAGAGGGGTTTTCTTTACCTCCCATATGTCAAGAAAAATTCTTTGGAACACAACAAGGTCAGGAACTGAGGTGGAAAGTAAATCTTTGAACCATTTCTTGACGTCTCCTGTTAGACTCTGGGAAAACAGTCTTATTTGAACGTCAGCCTCGCCAACTTCTTGCAGGTCGAAATAGTCATTCATTTTATCCACATGTTGTTGGGCGTTTAAAGGTTCGGTTGCATCGAACTGTGGAAGTCTTGTTTGGTAATCTTGGGGCATGGCATGTAGCGGCGCAACCAACACCAAAGGAGCATATCAAGCTGCCATGATGGGTGGAGGAGGTGGGACGACAACCTGGATGGTTGGAGAGGTAGCGACTGAAGATGAGGATGAGGAGGGACTGGGCGGTGCTGAGGTAGTGATTTGTAGTTTAGTCGTAGGAGACAAGACTTCGGGGGTTTGGGGTTGCAACATAGTTGGGTCAAAGACGAGTCTAGACACAAAAGTTTCATACTGTGTTCTAACCAGGTTTCGTTGCGGAAAGGGATCAAGATCAAGGTTTTGAAAGATATCTGGTTCTCCGGAAAAGGAAGGAGAATTATGAAGGGGAGTATAACTCAATGAACTGGAAGCTAAGGTCTTTCGCCTGAACAACTGCTCGGGGTTATCTATCACTCTCACGGATTCTGGGTCGGGATGAGATCGAGTGTGAACTTTCTTGGGAGCCAGAACTCTTTTTGGTTTTTATATATGTATTTTTTATATTTTGTGAGTCTGAAAATAATATGTACAAAGTTTGATCAACCTCTAAACATTACTTTCTTCTCAGAATCAAACGTTCTTTTTTCGGGGAAAGAAAACGTGAAATTATCAGTTTTTAGTTCGTCCCCAGTGGAGTCGCCATTATGTTAGCACTTGGTAAATTTCCTAGAGGTTGAAAAAGAAGAAATCTACAAAGGTAACTTTATCCAACCACTTTTAAAGCTGGGATCTAGCCCTTCCAGCTTCAGAGAGGGATCTCTCTATATGATTTAGCTTTGTTTTTAACTTTAGATGTTAGGCTAGGTAAAGATATAGGTAGGTTTTGTTGTAAAAGTGTTTTTGAATTGGTTGAGACAGTCTACACCTCCATTGGGCTATGGGGTCTGTGTTATAACAAGCATGAAATACAAATCATAAACGTGAAGGAATACTTCCACAGGGCGAGATAATATACTCACTAGATCTTTAATAATTTAAATGATGGACAGAAGAAAAGATGAAAAGATAATTCAACTAAGAAGCAATTAAGAATTCCTTAATTGAAAACCTCAGAAGATAAACATTAAAATCTTTAAAGTCGGAAACAGGGTATCTAAGATAAATCCTGCAACATACGCTACTTTTAAATATTAGTTTCAGAAAACAAAGTGATCACACAACAAGAAAAACATTCAACTTAGAGAAAAACGTCACCAGTGAATACATGCAAGAATCCTGTAAAAGTGCTTCCTCTTTATTAATGGCAGATATTTTAAAAAATGATTACAGTCTGATAGCGTCAGGGTGTAAATATAAACAACCCTCAATACTTCGAAAGGTGAAGTATTTATAATTCAAATTACAAACGTTCCTGTCATAACTGATCAGGACATGCTCTTTCTATTTTTAGTCTAACTAATTTAACTAATCAAAACTACTTGATGACTCGGTACAACTGCATGCGGAATTTCTGGGGTAGGTCGTTGGCAAGGTTTCCTGTGTAACCTCTTCTGACTGGACAGGTGACTGGACCTGGACAGCTCATCTGCTAATCTAGCAGATCGCAGAGTTCCTCCCATCTGAGGTGACTAGGCACCGTGACTTTGAGCAGTCTCTGATACACTTCATCCATTTTAGTATATTTTGCGAATGTGGGCTTGGTGAGGAATATGTATTGAATCTCGTGCTGGATGCTGATGTCAAATTGAAGGGCGTCCAGGAATGCTTTTCCAGTGATACTCCCTTGTATGCCAGCAAACTTTGAGCTGTCCTTAGACACTTCAGACAGTTTCTTTTTATAATCTGGCAGTGTCATCAGTTTATCATTAATGAATTTCAGACCGGGGAGACCCTTCTTTTGGAGAGCTTCGATCTTGTTGAAGAATATCTGTACTCCTTGATCCATGATCTGCACCTTTTCTTCCAGCTGAAGCATTAGACTTCTCTTGGTCAAAACTCTTTTGACCTCAATGATGGTTTATGTCCTGTCTTCTATCTTCAGTTCTTCTAGCTCTTCTCGGGTCTTGGAATTGAGGAATTTGATGATGTCATTTGCCTGAGTTGGTCTATCTCCCAATTCCACTCTGATATTCTCAATAGCCCGTTTACTCCTCTAGACCAACTCGTTCTTCTCAAACATGATTTGGATCATGGGACAGATTTCATTTATGGACTTGGTGATTTCTGTCCATACATTTTCTTTGACTTCAGCCAGAGTCTTCCCTGCCACTGTTTCCTTTTGGAGTTGTTGTAGTTCCTTCCTGAGCTGCTCAGTTACCTTCTTTTCTTTAGATAAGCTGTTTTGGAAAGAATTTTTGAGTTCCTGGAGGTTCTCAACTTCTTTCTTCAGCCTGCTGATTTATGTCTCCTACAGGTTCATTTTCTCCATGGATTTGGCAAGATCGGTTGTTCCCTCTTGTGATGTTACTGGTGTTGCTGATGGAATTGTTGTTACTTTTGCAGTGCTCAATCCTGTAATGGGGATAGCACTCAATGGAATGCTTTCCATTGGCTTCATATTTTATTTCTCTTTCAATAATCTCTCCATCTCAGCTTCCATTTCTTTGAGGTGAGCACTCTGCTCCATGAGCAACTTTAGCATCTCATCCTTCTCACCTTATTTCTCTGCTATCTACTTCACCTATGATTTTTAGTTGTTTTCTTAAGGATGTGATGTCTGCATTCTTCTTCTTTATCATCGCTTCTGCAGCTTTGACATTGGACGGATCATAGCCGATCTTTAAAACCATCTCCTCCAAGGTCTTGATTATGTTGTCCTTTGCAAAAGATGATATCTTTTCCAGCTTAAGTTGTGTCCGAGCGTTGTTTAATGATACTTGAAACTTTGTTGCAGAAGCTGAAGCATGTGCCAATGTGTGGAATACCATCTCCTCTGTCTATTTATGCATATCCATTTGATCTGCTGGGTGCATGTCCTTCGCTTGGAATTCGAAGGTGGCCCTCTTGTAATCTGAGATCACCTTGGGATCCAGAACCTGCGCTTGGAGGAAGGCCATGTGCATCCTGGCCTTTTCTGTCTCGAATGAAGATAAAAGCCTATGATGCGTAGTAGACATTTGTTTCTGAAACTGGGCATAAGTGCTTCTAGTGAGGGTTTGATTTTTCTTCTTGATCAGCTCGCACTTCTCGAAAATGCCCAATTTGGGCCCAGTCTTGCTTGGTTGATTGTTTAGGGGAGAGTCTGTGGATTTCTTTGGTACTGTTGTTGTAATTGCCTTATGTTGGCTTGAACCGGAAGGTGGAATGACAGGCTTGACCCCTGTGGTAGGTAGGACTTCTTGTTCTACTGTCGTGCCAGGCATTGAAACTGTCTTTGACCTCTTGGTGTGCATCTGGAACTCTTCTGATGACATCTCTGTTACAGGCGGAGATGACTCTTGTCGAGGCCTTTTTTCCTTGAGGACCAGTGGCATGGTAGTTGGTTGCGTCGTTGTTGGGGAAACCTGCTGCTCTACCTCAATCAAGGTGTCAGGCACCCATACTGTTTGATTAGCGAATTTCTCAATCTCGGGCTTAGCTTCGTGAGCATACGGGATATTTTTGTTCTTCACCCGCATTTATGAGATTATCCTGTATGGATCATAGTGCCATGGGAAGCTTAAGAAAAACTTCATCTCTTTCAGCATCTGGTCAGCTTCCTCTCTGGCACCTCCACTGTTGCAAATGAAGGAGCCAATTTGCCCCTTGATCCAAAGTTGTTGCTTCTTCTTTAATGATACGAAATGAATATCATAAGAATTCATAATTTGTCTTATGTATTCTAAAGAAAAAATTCTTACCGGTACATATTTGGGAAACTTGTAGGGTGCCAACTCATACCCAAAAACTCTGATTTCGGTGTGGTTCTGATACAAATACCAGTCTCCGGTCTTTGTATTCTCCGAGAGATGCAAAATTCTCTAGACTTCGTCATTGATGCGAGGCTCGGGCCTGCCACTCAACATGATTACCACAGGGTGGTAGAAAAGATCAATGAATTCTTTGAAGCTGTACTCCGTGGAATTATGCTTCAGCAAAGAGGTCCATGCTGTGACTGGATGAGGCCTTCCTTCTGCGTCCATTTTCTGCATGGAGAAACTGAATTTATATGCTTGGAAGTAGACAAACATATAGGCCAATATTGATGAGTATCTTAACATGCCTTATGTGCCAAAATTCACGAACTATTCGTGAATATTACTGGCCAAGAAGGTGCTGTAATCAAACTATGTTGTGGGCTTTTCATCATTAGAGAAAATGGATAGAAAACCCAGAATGGGCTCATCTACCCATTGGTCAGAAAAATAACCTAGCAGGGCACACAGGGAGGAAATGATTTGGTTTCCCTTAGTGGAAAACATGGATGACGAGTAAGGGGGATTGGTGGAAGGGAATTGAGCGGAAGTGGGAAGGAAAAGCTCGAATATCTGAGCTCTCTAGGGAAAGGTCATCTTTTGATACAACTCCGTGAGGATTTCTAGGTTGAAAGGAGATGCAGAGTCTACATGGGGAATTTGCATCATTTGATCGATGTCTTCAGGAGTGATGAAGAAAAGGGTGTCTCCAGAAGAGGATATGATGGCTCTCTGGTCGGGAATATAATGTTCTTGACATTTCAGCGCGAATTCAGGGAAATTGTGGATTTGGGGAAAGAGATACAGGGGCAAATTGGACTCCCAGAGTCCAATTTCATCGCTCTGGTCTAGGAACACCTCCCAGAGCCATGACTGAATATCCAAAAATTCGAAGTCACAAATAGTATCTGCGATCAATCTATCTTTATCGACCAACAGGATTTTGTCCAGGTCAACAGGAGGAGGAAGAAAAGGATTTTCTTCTCCTTCCACTGGTCTTGGCTTTGGCACCATCTGTGCAATAGTACATGCAATAAAATGATGTTAGTGGGGTTGACTGACTGTGGATGAATGCGACGGGAAGGTAATGGAGGAGTAAGAGGTGGATTTTTCTGGCACGATGGAGGAATAGGGAATGAAAAGGGAAAACGGTAGTTTTATTCAAAAATTGGGGTCGGTTGGGCATGGGAGACAGGTCAGTAGGATAACGGGTATTTTATCCTGTAATAAATGGACAACGATCCACTTGGGGATGAGGTGGCTGGTGACGGTGGCCAAAAAATACGGATGGGTGACATGGAGGCTAGTGATTGGAGGTAAAAGTCACCAAAAGGGGTTGTTCATGAGTGAAGAGGGTTAGGTACTGACAACAAGGACTGACAACAATTATGGGATAGGACGTAACTTGGGAATCAGCGGAACAAGTGGCATCAGTGGAGGATGACATCCCTGAGTGATGGAGGCTTTCAGATGGCATATGGTGAAAAGACTTCGGGTCCAATAGATTTGCGCCACCTATGACAAGGGGCCCGTCGGAGAGAATATCCATTNGGGGGGGTCTGGAATCCATTGTGAACCGTTGATTTAAGCGCCCTTCCCTGGGCCGTCCAGATTTGCGCCAATGTTATTACTGATTCTGGACCCCCCCTGATTAAAAGCAGAATAGTCGAGGGGGTTCAGAATGCTCTGTGTGCCGTAGATCTGGGTGCCATGATCTGGATCATTGAAAAGTGCATGGAGCATACACCAGGAGTCGAGAAAAATGTGTTGGGAAACTTAGGATAAGTGCATTTTATGGGTTTTTCCCAATATTTTCACATAGACACCACCAAGGGAACTTCGTCTAAACTATTCTTAGGAAATGGAGACAAGGTGTAGCATTTTCATCAATCTGGTTTCATGGGTGGTGAAGCAAATGAGGCAACTGACCTACATGCTAACCTATCTTCCTAGGACAATTAACCCAAATTAAACTATTGGGTTAAGAAATTACTCTTCCTAAGGGCTATCTGACCAAGATTAGACAGTCTGGTCAGATTTATTCACTAATCTAACCTAAGGGCTATCTGACTAGGATTAGACGGTCTGGTTAGATTTATTCACTAATCTACCCTAAGGGCTATCTGACCAGGATTAGACAGTCTGGTCAGATTTATTCACTAACCTATCAACATTAAATTTAAAAATAACTTGGCCATGCTTGAAAGGTATGGCCAAGTTACTATTATTGCATGGGGCTTTTCTTTCAATTCTTTTATGCCCTCTTTTCTTTTTCTTTTCTTTTCTTTTCTTTTTTCTTTTTCTTTTTTCTTTTCTTTTTTCTTTTTTCTTTTTTCTTTTCTTTTTCTTTTTTCTTTTTCTCAAATCATTTGCAGAATGAAAAATCAATTGTCAATAAAAGCACTAGATATAGATAATATCCATAATATCCAAGTCATCAGTTGATTCCCATAATTCATGGGGTGGTAACACTTCCCAGTTTGAATAGATATGGTTTAGCAAGATTAATCTGTGTTCCTGCAGGCTTTTTCCCTGTGTAACAACAGACTCTTTTTTCCATTTGTCAATTATTGCCTGCTCATCCCATGGTTGGGTTTGTGTTTCAATGTTGCAAGTGGTAGGCTGAGGTAGGGTCTGAGTGGCTTGTTCCACAAAGGTGTGGGTATTGATCTGGCTAGGAGGGGTAGATTCATCAATAGGCAATGTTTGTATAGCTTTATTAACAAAAACAGGGGCTTCAGATTTGACAATTGTTGTAGGCCAGAGTTCAGTTTTAATTTTGGAGGATCCTGCTGGTTCTTGTGTAATAGCAGGGTGTTCTTCTTTGACTGCAAAAGTTGTAGGTGCAGGGGATGCTCCTGGCATTGGAATTTGAATTACTTTGTAGCCTTCTTGATAATAGATGTCCCCACATTGACTGAACATATAGTCTCTACACGGATTCTCTGTTGTATTTTCCTCTGTCATGGTCGCTATGCAAGCTAGGGTGTACAATTTAAGTTCCTTCTCATAGGCTTCCTTTTCCATGGCTAGCTCTTGCTTGTAGGCTTCCAGTTCATACCTTAGGAACTCATTTTCTTGTAAGATAGAGGCCATTGTTGGTTCTGGTTGAGGGGTGACTGGTTCTTGTGTAGCAGTCACAGCCGCACTCGCTGGTTCTTTTGGAGAAACTACAAGATCGACAGTTGATTCTTGTGTTTCATCTTCTTGATGTAAAGAAAGTAATGCTGCAGCACCCTGTGCATCTGATTCCTGTGTCTCGGTAACAATATCAGCAACTGGTTCTTGTGTTTCAGCTGTAGCTAGTTCTTGTGTGACAGCTATAGCTGGTTCTTGTGTTTCAGCTACTGAATGAGTAGTTGGTTCTTGTGTTTTAGCTACTAAATGAGTAGTTGGTTCTTGTGTTTCAGCTACTAAATGAGTAGTTGGTTCTTGTGTTTCAACTACTTGATTTGAAAAAGATGATGTCGCAACACACTGGGCCTTTGGTTCTTGTGTTTCAGTGCCCGTGGGTGGAATAGGTAAAGAGTCCGAAATTTGGGAGGTTGAAGGTGTACGGGGTTTTAACCGGATGGTTTGGGGGTTTAGGGAAGTGGAAGTAGTGGTTGCTCTTGTTGATGCCCTTGTTTGTTTTCTTTGTAAAAGGGGCAGAAAGAAAGGAATTTGCTTCTGTTTGCGTGGGGGCTTTTCCTCAATGATGGGATAGGGAGAATTGTCTGGTTCATAATCATCGCTAAGGATATGAACATCAGGAGTGGATGATTCTGGTAAAATGTGGGGTGGGCTTGGTATGGTAGGGGGGTTAATTGGATTGATTGGGTCTGTAGGCGGACTATTAGGTACTTCCGGAGGGTCTGGAGGGTTTTGTGGTTGTTGTCCCTGAAGATTTTCAGGAACTTCAACAGCTTCTTCACGATCTATGGGTGGGTTGTTTAATGGAGGGTTTTTTTGGGCAAAACCCTTTTGGATAATAAGTTGAGCGAGATGATGATGGGTGAGGGAAAGGGAGGGAATTTTAGCCTTTTTACAGTAGTGCGACATATTTTTAAGACATCCGAGCAGATAATAAGGAATGTTTACCAATCTAGTATGTCGTAAATGAGACAACAGGACAAAATCGTACTGGTAGACTACCTGGTATCGACCTTCACAGGTAAGGTAGTGCTTGACAAACTTTGCAACTTTCGGCCATGGAGGCAGAAACGAGCTAAGTTGGACACCCCGGCCTTTAGGTTCAATTTGTTCCCCTGGCAAGAGGAAATCCTGTTGGGAATTAAGGATGATATGTTTGCGGTTGAACCAACGAATGCCATTGGCAGGGAGACCCAAAACCTATGCTATATCCTCCTCTGTAACTGGAATCTGAATCCCCTGAACAATGGAATGATCTTCCTGGAGATTTCGAGCAAATTGAAGAACCTGTTGTTGATCAAATCCCTTGAGCCTCTGAAAATAACCCAGCCATCCTGCCTACAGAAACATTTGATAGAATTCTAGATATAGACTTCAGGGATGATTTTAGGGGCTAAATTTCGCTCATGGGCTAATTTTCCATGGTTTTTCCAAAAATGAGATTCGCTATTTTAAAAATAATTCGCCCAAATTCTATAGGATAAAATTATTTTACCTTAAAAATCGCCAAAATTTTAGAAAAATTATATACAATCCTTAGAAATTTGAATATTTTTACAAAAATATCGCCAAACATTTATAGTTGGCATATGAAGGATTAGTAAGATTCACCAAGGTTTCTACATTTTTAAATAAATTTCCATCCTTAAAATCATCCCTGGATATAGTTCTAATAGGGCTGTCGTGGTGGGTTCGTATCGTATAACAGGGCCTCCCATAGATAACAGCTGAGTAAAATGCACCGACAAAGAGTCGAGTAACTGCTTCTGTGCATAGTGAGTTTTTCGGGTGAAGGCATGCAAATGGTGGTGAAGAAAAAGAATGACGGTGGTTGGTTCGTGTGAAATGATGGTATAAGATTTTGATATTTCCCCCCCCCTCAAGTACGGCTAAAATAATGATTTTACATGAGTGGTAATAATGAGTTGGAATCTTCTCATTAAATATAGTTCAATTGTATTTACATATAAAGTTTACATACCTCATCTTTACCTTTTGATTCATACTTCAAACAAAATATAGTGCATATCCATAATAGTTCTGCAGTATCCATGGCAGAGACTTTTGATTTGTTAGAGGAATTGTATCAAGGATTTGTTTACTGGAAGGACAAAATGTATTATGAGAGCGCAAAAGCTTATTGACATAGAATGCTGAAAAGTTGGTGTTTCAGCAACAGGGAAAGAAAAGAAAAATGTTTGTTGAAGAGTGATGTTTGCAAAATACTGTTGAGGAAGTGGTGTTTCATCAATGGGAAAATATGAAAAATTGTTGAACAGTGGTGTTTCAGCAATGGGAGAATGTGAAAAATTGTTGAACAATGGTGTTTCAGCAATGGGAGAAAAATGTGAAAAATTGTGGAACAGTGGTGTTTCAGCAATGGGGAAAATGTGAAAAATTGCGGAAAAGTGATGTTTCGGCAATGGGAAAATGTAGAAAAATGCTAAACAGTGGTGTTTCAGCAATGGGGAAAATGTGGAAAATTGTTGAACAGTGGTGTTTCAACAATGGGGAAAATGTAAAAAATTGTGGAACAGTGGTGTTTCGGCAATGGGGAAAATGTGGAAAATTGTTGAACAGTGGTGTTTCAGCAATGGGGAAGCTTGGCTCTTCTTGAAGTAAGATCGTCCTTTCTTAGTAGGCCTTTGCTTTGATCGAGAATCTGCAAAAATCAATTGTAACATGTTATTTTCTGACAGGGATTATTAGTAAACGAAATCCAATCTAATACTAAAAAATTCAATTAAAAAGAATTAATTGCAATGAGGGGTAGGAGCCCCCTCTAAAAAAGAGGTAATGAGAGTCTGCCACACATGTGGCCTTAAAATCTTCTTTGGAAATAGGGCGCCGGTACAGACGGAGCCGATGACCATTTACAAGTAACGGTGTTTTAGAGTCATCGATTGTGAGGAGCCTTACTGTTCCATTGGGGAAAACAGTGTCCACTTCGAAAGGTCCAAGCCATATTGTACGCAGTTTCCCTTGAAATTCTTTAAACCGAGAATCATATAGTAGGGCCCAATTACCTTTTTGGAATTGCTTATGCTTGATAGTTTTGTCATGCCATTTTGACCTTTGCTTTTGAATCATAGTTGTCTGATGAATGGAAACTAGTCTTTTTTCATCCAATTCATTAAGTTGTTGCAACCTGGCTGTCTGTGCATCGATCAAATCAAGGTTGATAGCTAAAGCAGTCCTTAAGGTTTTGATTTCAAATTCCACAGGAAAGACAACACTTTTTCCATAAACTAATTCATAGGGAGAGAATCCTGTAGTATTTCTCCAGGTAGTTCTGTAGGCCCATAATGCTTCAGGGAGCCTATGAGACCAGTCCTTTCTGTTTTCCTTCACTGTTTTTGTAAGAATGGCTTCTATTACTTTATTTTTTCTTTCCACCTGTCCATTGGCTTGGGGGTGGTATGCTGTAGTCATTCTATGTTGAATATGATATTTTTGAAGGGTGGCTTTAAAACCATGAGAAGTGAAAGGAGGTCCCCCATCTGTAACTAATTCTCTTGGCACTCCAAATCTGATGAAGATGTCTTCAAATAGGAAATCTAGAACTCTTCTTCAGTCTCTCTATGGAGTGCTTTAGCTTCCACCCATTTGGTCATATAATCTATGCAGACCACTATGTAAACTTTTTGATTGGATGGGGGGTTAATGGGTCCTACAAAGTCTAAGGCCCATCTTTCGAATGGTTCAAGT
>SNQJ01S0007582.1:67195-85740 GCA_010110895.2 Picea sitchensis
TTATAATTAGTATTTTTTTAAATATGGGTTTTTCTTTTTCTTATTCTTTTGTTTTTTTAATTTGATTTTTTTCAATGTTTTTTTTTTAAATATTTATTAAAAAGAAAAAAAAAACTTGGTATAATTCGTTGTTTATTTATTTATTTATCTTAAATTTGGATTTCCAACTAATATTTTTTATTATCTTATAAATAACGTTATTTTTTTTAAGTTTGAATTGTTTTCTTCTATCTTTATTTTCTAATTGAAAATGTTTGTTTTTTCTTCATTAAGAAAAAAAAACCTTTTTCTTTGGTTTTTCAATTTTAGGACAAAAATAGAAAAAAAGGTGTTGCGGGTAGCACCATGTTTTTATTTGTGTGTTGATTTTGATATTTTGATCCTTAGCTACACTGATTTTCAAGGCCATTGTATCAAACAAGTTGTAATTTTAATTTTAACCTCAAAATAAAAATGGGGGTGTTGTTACCAACACCACTTTTCATTTCAAGGATTGATTTTAAGGTTTTTGTTCACAACGGTACTAGTTGTCAAGGTCATGATTTCAAACGAGTTGTAATTTTAGCCCCAACAAAAGAGGGGGTGCCATTGGTAGCACTCCTTTTCGATTTGGGGTTTGATTTTAAGGCTTTTCTTTTTAATGATACCAATTGTCAAGACCATGATTTCAAACAAGTTGTAATTTTAACCCCACACCCCCCAAAAAAGGAGGTGATTCTTGGAGCACCACTTTTCGATTTGAGAATTGATTTTAAGGTTTTTAATTGAAACTTTACATGGATTGAGGATCATGATGGAAAAAGGTTGTAATTTTAATCTTAAAAAAAAAGATGATTCTGGTAGGACCCGTTTCTGATTTAGGGGTTGATTTTGGTGGTTTTTTCACAAAAATATGGGTTTGGGGGGACAAAGTTCTCATTTTTAGGTCGTAGTTCTCACCAAGTAAGTAACTATATTTGTTGAGAATTATAAATATAATTTGTATGTTTTTTCATATGGTATCCATTTTCATAATAGTATCCTTAATGTGTATTTTAGGATGATAGATGTGATGATAGATGTGTAACTATACCTCCTCAATTTCACCACATGACTACTTCTTGAAGAGAGACAATGATATATAAGGAAATTGTTTCCTACGAACAATATGAAAAGATTTTAAATCTACCTCATTTACATAATCAACTTCTTAATTTAAATATTATTGTGTTTGACACTAAAAAGTCAAATGACACTAATAGAATTGAGCAACATAGGGCACAAAATGTGAACATGAATAGTCAAGATGAGGTTATACATCATGCACACATTGCAAACCAAATGTTGCATGATAGTTTTGAGAGGGAATTTATTCATGTAATTGATGAAATGAAGAAGATATGAATGGAGGTGTTGTACACCATGACATTGAACCATAGCATTTGATGTAGGTTGTCCAAACACCCCTTTCTATAGTGTCCAATAAGGCAAAGTGTTTAAGTTGATTATTTATCTAATGCTTTATATTTTGAAAAAAAACATATGGATAGTCAAATAGTAGATTTACATATTTGTTAAGGTCTATATGGAGATGTGTACTACATTGTAATGTACTTTATGAGTACTTAAATATTTTCAACTTGTTAGTTACTGGTTAATGCTAGTTAATGTTAGTTTGTTGTAGGATAAATTATTTCCATTGGAAAATGTACTTCCTAGTACTAGTAAATATGTTATACATTTATTGATCGATATAGGTGTTGATTACAAATTATATCATACATATTAAAAAAAAAAGTACTCTATACATAGGATGGCATAAAGATAAGTCCATGTGTCCAAAATGAAAAACAATTCACTACCACTTTGATGTAAGGAGAAAAAATGTCTCACAAAATGTAATATGCCACTTCCTCATAATTTCAAGATGGCAATGCATATTTCATTGTATGTACTAGTCTCACACAAGGTTTGCATCATGGCATCATATGGTTATCCGCATTAATTTTGTTTTTCTCATATTTTAATCTAGACCATGAATTTATTTTCAATGAGCATATGTTGACCATGTTGTCATTGATGTCATGTTAAGGCATTTGTATCATGGGGGAGCATCCCAAAATTCACACACACACACACACACACACACACACACACATGTTTACAAGTATAATAAAAAAAGGGGGGGTGCACATGAAAAATCAAAAAGTGAATTTTACTAGTATATTTAAAATTGTACATAAAGAAGTCAAAAAACTATTTTACAAGCCCGTGGTTTTGAAAGTAAACGTGCATGTAAAAAAGTCAAATAAATATTTTACAATTCATTTTACCATTAGTGATTTCAAGCCCATGGTATTTTCCCATGGTATTTGGAAAGGTGAAATAAAAAGAATTAATTATTTAATTAATGAACCAACACATCTCTTCAAAATGGGTCATAGTGATGTATATAAATAAATGTAATATTTTGAAGAGTGGTGTGTGAGATGAGTGGAAATGCAATATTTGAAGAGGAGAATATGATATGAGTGAAGAATGATTATCATTCCAAAAAGAAAGAGCGATGGAGTATGTGATGAAGAATAATATATATGTGATGATCTAACGAACTGATCTTGTGAAGGAATATCTAGCGAACATAACTCATAAAGGAAAAAATAGTGAAAAAATCTTTTGAATGAAGATCTAGCGAATAGATCTTGTGAAGGAAAACATATTGAATAGATATCGTGAAGGAAGATATAGCGAACAGATCTTGTGAAGGCAAAAGTAATGAACAGATCTAGTGAAGGAAAAAATAGTGAACATATCTTGTGAAGGAAGATCTAGCAAACATATCTCTTGAAGGAAGAAATAATGAACATATCTAGTGAAAGTAGAATTAGCGAATAGATCTATTGAAGGGAAATGTAGCAAGAAGATACGGTAAAGGTAGAAGTAGTGAGTAGAATTGGTGAAGAAAATGCAAATGTTCATCATATTTTGAAGAAATTATATTGTAATTGAGGGTTGGTGCCGCTCAAACAAAGAGATTGGTGTCTCTTACTAAGTTGGTTCTTAGTGGTGGGGATTGGTGTCTCTAGTAGGTTGGTGCCTATGAAGATCTGTAAGAGTATATTGGTGCCTACTAGGATTTTTACCAGTGGGGATTGATGTCTCCAGTAGGTTGGTGCCTGCAAATGTTTGTAACAGTATTTTGGTGCCTACAAAATTATAAAGAATTATTTTTTGGTTTTCTCCACAAAGGGTTTCCACATAAATTTTGTGTATTATGGTTAATATTGTGTACGACTTCTTTTTTATGGTCAATGAATTTTTAAGTAAATAAATATTTTCTTATACTGATCCACCCCCCCTCTCAGTATAAGTGTGTGCTTAGAAATTGTTATTAGAGTGGGTTCCTTTGGAAGAAATATAGCCACTAGAAGGTAGATCTCAGGAGCACACATGGTCAGCTCGGAAGGTTTCTCCACAAATAGGGCTATGTTGCTTGACGAGAAAAATTGTGCCTTCTAGAGGATAAGGATGCAAACCTATTTAATGGGTATTGGTTTTGATATTTAGCAACCAATGATGGCTAGTTATACATCTCCAACAACACCACCAACAAATGTGGTTGGGAATAATCCTAGTGAAAACAATGCAAAATCCATGATGCCATCTTGTGCAATTTATCAAAATCCAAGTTTTTCAAGGTGATGCATTGTAAATCGGAAAAATAAATTTGGGACAAGCTTCAAAATATTTATGAAGGTGATGACAAGGTTAAGAAGGAAAATCTCCAAACTCATAGAATATATTTTGAGAGTCTGAAAATGAAAGACGAAGAACATTTTGCAGCCTATGTTCTTCGTGTGGATGAAATTTTCAAACCCATTAGAAGACTTGGTGAAATGGTTGAAGAATCGATTATTGTACAAAAGGTGTTAAGGTCACTCCCATTAAGTTTTGATGCCAAAGTTTCCGGTATTGAAAAAGTGAAGGATCTTGATAAACTGACAATAGATGAATTGCATGGGATTCCCACTACATATGAAATGAGGACTGAAAAATAAAATCCATCAAATAAAGAAGAAACTTTCAAAGCCTCAAAGAAGACGAAGAATAAAGGAAACAAATCATGTGATTGATATAATTGTGAATCAAATGCATAAGAAGCACATTTTGTGAGAAAACTCAAAAAGGGATATGGAAAATATAAAGGTAAGCTACCCTTTTATTGGATTGTTTGGGTTGGCCCGAGTTCTACTTTAGTTTTCCAACATTACCATACAAACCATTGGCCCTTCTGGAGACCAGAAGGAAACACTACACACAGAGTGCAGAATGAAGTCTCACCCGAGATGGCTTTATGGGTGGTTGCAGGACCCAAATGTTTGCAGCCTTGGAAGGGATGGTTCTTTGGGGATGTTAGGCATGTTATTTTACTTCAAAATTCATCATATCTATCATTCTACCATATTATTTAATCCATATCTACCATTCTATAACCATATTCATTGATTAAACTTCATTATGTAGTAAATATTTGAACTATTCTAGTGCACACTACATTTTACTACTAACAAAGTCATCCATTCATCATAAACCATTGCAAGGCATAAAATAAAAATTCCAACCAGTGACACAATGTTTTACCATGGTTAACCCCCTCTGGGCTATGTCCATAAAGATCTAGCATTCTCTGCTTCTTGATTATTCTTCATCAAAGTTCTGCACTATGCACATTACATAAGAATTTTGGTGATGGTGAGGCTAACAAGGCCACACCAAGATCTACATCTTGTGACCTTACCCTTAGTTACAATTCAAAAATAGACTCATCTCCAAAACTAGCTCCACATCTCTCAATAAAACTCATACCAAAAACTAACTCATGAACTCCTTACAGACTCAAAATTCTCGCTAGCAACTCTCTTCAATCCCCCTCGGATATTACAATGCATATTTCTACTACAAAAATGGGTTAAAACCCATTACAATCATGACCAAAACCCTAACCCTAAGTGGGTTAGGTTTGTCCACATTCTAACTTCCTGCATATGGTTGATCCACGCCCTTCTTTCTTCCTTCCATGCTTCCTTACGCTGCTTTTCCTTATTATCCTGTGTGTGCTCCTTTTATTGTCCCTTTTCTATTTGTCTTCCTCAATTGTTGCATTGTTCCCCAAAATGGACTGCACCAATAGGGCCCCAACACTCACCTGTGGCTCGTCCCGAGCCACTCAGGTAGTGTTTTCATCCTGCATTGACTTCTCCAACACGTGGAATTTTCCTACAATATATTCAATTCGAGTTTTTACCTGTGCGCTCTTCTCTGCTATAGACTCCACAGTCTGCGCAATGATATGATCCTTTAACAAATCTTCAGTCTCCAATCTGATTTTTTTAATCTGCGCCTTGGCTACATAAATATCAGTCAACATTTAGTCTACCCTTTCTTACAAAGGCTCCAACTTAGCCTATCTTGACTTCTTCTCCGCCTGTATGCTCTTCAACTCTATCTACAAATTCTTCAACTACCGCACACTCTTCAAACTATCTGATATGTTCAATGCTTTTTTCCTCTACTTGAGTTCCTGCATTGTAGAATTTACTCCTTCTTCCTTCTGTTCTAACTCATGCAGTTTCTCATCTTCCTGGAGATTATTCCATAATTGTGCACTCCTATCATATAGCTCTTTTATTTCTTGAATACTCTCCAAAATAATCTCCTTATGGCCTGTCACCTCATTCTCCCTCTGCATTTTAAATTTTGGTGTGGTGTTGGGTGATAGGAGTTCATTCAACTCTGTAATTTGATTCTTGTACGCCTCCATAGTCTGTGCTATCTTTTCAATATCCTCCTCTATAGGTAAACTCTCCCCTTCTTGCACGTTATCAAGAATTTTTCTAAACACTTCTTCCACCTTCTACTCCATTATTCCAGTTTTCTAATTTATTGTATCTCTCTAAAACTTCACCTGATCGATTGTCAACTTCAATGCCCTCTTTACTTCATTGGCCAATTCTAGACTTGTCGCGTCTGCACATACTCTCGACTGTATCTCTTGTGTGACACTGATTTGTAGTTTATACAATGCCTTTGTTGGAACCTTGGGAAGTTCCAAGTCCAAGTGATCTATGTCCTTCAATTTCTTATGCTCTGTCTCCTCATCTACTTGCAACATCTCTTACGCCATGCAAAAATTATCACTCTCCATTGATATTATTTGTATTGTCTCATGTGTTGGAACTATATTTTCTTGAGTATTCTTCTATGGTTGCGCCTGTTTCCTCCGCTATGCTATAGTAAGTTGTTGTTGTTCTAGTGTGACCTTGACCTATGTCAACTTATTGACTATTTATTCCCTTTGTTTCTCTACATCATCCCATGCCTCTGCTACGTAGTCCTGTACTCATTATGTGACCATATCTGCATCATCTTCTATCAATGTGAATTCTGGAACGCCCTTATGTGCCTTCATCTTCTTGCACCGACCTGCTGACTGCAATATTTTCCTCTTCATGGGTAAAGTCTCTTTTTGCACTAATGTACCTAGGAAATCCATGTCTCGTAGATCTCCTCCTCATATTTCCTCCTATGTAGGAACATTTTTATCCTCTTGTACTCCTCCATTTGTTACTTATGCATTGTCCTTCTCTCGTGTTGAATATTTGGGGACATGGTTCTTCTAACTTGGATTTCTAACTATTGCACTCCCCCTTGTTTCCTTCATCTGCTCTGTTGCCTTTATTGTATTTGTTGTTGGACTTTTTGACTTCTGTGAAGTGCCATCTTCTACTTGTTGCATACATTTTGATCCCTTCTTAGAAGTTACTGGTACACTCCATTCCTTAGTCCAATATTTCATGGCCCATTGTACTTCTTTTGTTGTCACACTGTATCTTAGTTGTAACCATTCCTTCTTGGGATTCCTTTTGGCTTGGATCCACATATTGTGTTTGGAAGCCTTAAAATATATATTCCTTGATGCTCTTCCACCACTTCTAGTGGTATCCTCCATGTATTCACTATCGTTTCCTGCATTTTGTCATAATACATAGAAAATATATTGGTGTGTTCCTTCCTTTGTTTTACATATGAAGTGTGTCATAATGTCGTATACTTAGTTGCATGACACTTTCCTGGCCATGGGTAAAGTCCATTGTATTTAGGTTCTCCCCGACATACCAAAGCTATCATTATTATCAACCATGCATAATGGAAGTTCATTTCATTCCAAGATCCTATGCATCCTTGCAGTCATCTAAAATAAATTCAGTAAATATGGGGTCCAGTTGAGTAGAGTCCCCTTCGCGCTCTACGTGACTGTTGCTATAACTCCTGCAGGTGCTTCTTCCTTGCGACATTTCCTTATAATTTTACAAGCCATCATCTTTGTTTCCAACCTCGTCGTAGGTTCACTGATTCTATTAATTATGATTCATGGGACCCTCTCTAAGTTCCATATGTCTTCCTCATATCCTCTGCCACAACTTTCTCCTTTGTCTTATCATCCAAATATTGTTCTGTATTTTCTCCATTTGTTGGAAAACTTGTGATCTCTGCAATTAAATCTACATCTATTGATATCGGTATGTCCATCCATAGAACACCTCCATGCACCAAGGCCAATAGTTGTTTCACACAGGCATTGACATCCTTAACCCTCCCAAAGTGTGGAATTTCCAACATGTTCATGATACATGTATTATACAACCCTACAATCCACTGATTTGGTTCTAAAATTGGAACCCCTGATGAAGTTGTACCTTTTCTCTTCATATATACTTATGGAGCAAACACATGGAACTTGTCCTTGTATTTAATATCATGGTATGGATACATCAATTTATCCACACATTCTAATATTCCGAGAAGGATCGTAACTCCTTTGGGTATGCGCGGTAGTGTCAATGTTTCTTCTTTTTGTTTGCACGGTGATATTTGTACTATATATTTTCCCCTTATCTTCATTGTCATTATCAATGGCCCTGCTTCTTGGTTTGTATCTTCTTCATATTCAACATATGAATATTGTTGTCCTATAACATCTTCCACCAGTACTTCCCCCAACTATTGTGTTGGTTCTGCAACAGGGTTTTTCACTTCTTCGTCCTGTCCTCTAGGCTCATATGACTCTCTTATTTCATCATCATCCTCATCCATCTATTGTGGTGCTCCTAATTCAAGTTGTTGTGCAGGGTTCTCCTCTGTGTTAGTGTTTCATGTTTCTTCCTGCATCTCGACCTCCTTCTCTTTTGTCGCTGGAACCTGTTGTTCTTTTTCCTCCACAATCGTTGGGATAGCGAGTTTGATCACTAGTGAAGGAATGGAGTCCATGTCCACCACTCCCTCCAAAAAAATAGGGTTTGTTTCTTCAACTACTTACTCCTATGGATATCTCATTGAGTTGTGTATTTTCCTTGCAGTTCGACTGGGAGCACCAACATTCAGTGGCACCATTCTTCTAAATCCTTCAAAAATTGATCTGAATCCTCACTGAATACTTCTTGAAATCACCTGCTCACACCAAGTTTTATCTCCTTATCTTTCATTTTCTTAATGTCACAATGAGTCTTATTGTGCATGATTTATTCTTTTACATGTCCTCTCATTGTTGACTTGGAATTGATAACATCATGGTCCTTCTCAGGTTACCAACAAAAGGTACTGAGGTAGTGTAGAGCACTGGAATTTTCATCTTCCTTGAAGGGAAGAAGTCTCACCCGAGACACAACCAAGAAAAAGAAGATAGGGAAGGGTAAGAAGAATGCTTAGCCAAATCCATACAGTGTTATGCTCTATGTAGTCTTGCAAAAGATAGATTAAACTCAGAACTGTGTAAACATTCCAAACTCGGATTAAAGGAAACAGAGTTGCGTTGCAACGATAAATAACCCATATCCCATTGATTAGATATGACATAAAGAAAATATGAAACAACATTCAGGATAATCTGAAGCTAAACAGACACAGTTATTTCAAAATTTGAATCTCTCCTTGTATTAACTTCATATGGTTCTTCTCAATTACATAATGCTCTACTCAGATACAGATGCAACGTATCCATGCCAGATCTTAGCAGCAATATCTATTACTGTGAGACATGGTTAACCCAAAACCCTTTCTCTTTTACCATTACAACTGGACATGACTCTTTACAGACTTGGTCTAGTTTCTGAAACCTAGACTCTATAACAATAGCTAACATCTACCCAAAAATGGAAAATAATAAAGAACTCGAACACATTTCAACAACCTATAATTCATAATCATGATCGACAACAACCTAAAATAAACAAACAATAATCAACCTAAAATCCAACCCTTTACAATCGTATTCATCGCATGCTTCCTTGTTCTTGTTATGTTGTAACTTCTTTCTCCATGTTGGTGTTGCATTTTCCTTTCTTCCAACCATTTTCGATTTATTTTCTTGTTCTATTGTCCTGCTCCTCTATGAATTGCACAACTTCTAACAACAAAACGAAGGGCCCAAAAATATCTGACCACAATCCTTGACTCGTCCTCGAGTCAAGCCCTTGGTTCTTCTGTGGCCTATGGACTGACCTGTTTCTTTCCTTTGTCTTATGTCTTTGCTTTCCTCCCAGCTTCTGCTTGAGTGATTTCTTTTTCCATCTCTTCAAATGAAGGGCCTAACTCTGGGACCAATTCTAGGGCTCTCTTCTTTACGCCTTGGAAATTAACGACCTTGTCCTACCACTTCCTAGCGAGGAGTAAAGCTTCAGCCATGAAATGATAAGTCACGTCTGTAATGAATCCTTTAGGCTTGGACACAACTAGGGATTTCTAGTCTGAGTCGACTGTAGCATCTACATGATGCATGTGAATATATGTTGTCTGAATAACCAATCAAAACTCTTGTAGCTCTTTCTTAGCTATTTACTGTGCTTCAAATAGAGCATTCATCTCGTTGTTGGCTTGTTGGATATGATCAAACTTTTCATGCTACTCCAGTGGATCCATGGTGATGGAAAATTCCTCGTTAAGGGAATACATCTTTTTGTGTAAATATTCCAGGGTCTAGTTGTGTCATGAAATGATTCCCATCCAGTCACTAACTTCCCAGAAAATATTTGTGCATTCTACAGTTTTCTTGTGCAGGGTTTCCCTTGCATTGTTTCCTTTGAGAACAACTCTTTCCATTTTCTATTGAAGCTTCTGGTGTTGTTTTTCTGCTTCCTGTTGACTCTCCCACAAATGTGCTTCAAGCATCTCAGTGTGAATGGCCAAATCTGACCATGCTCCCTGTAGTAGATCGATCTTCTTCACTGGATTCAAGAATTTGTGTTGTTTTCCTTCGAATCAATGGCTAGGATTCTGCAAGATTTTCCTGGACCCTTTCCAGTTTCTGCTCCTCCTAGATCTTTGCATAATCCTCCTGCTTCCAGCGTGCTTGGACAAGGAGTGATTCCTCCTTATAAAACTATGCATCCTATTTGTCCTGTTGGAGCCTCTTCTCCAATTGATCAGTTGGAGATCTGATCATCCCAATTAGCTGTGTTGATGGCCAATGAGCGATGTCACCAGAAGAAGTAGTGGCGTCCCTGGGTAATCGGACCTGCAGTGGGATTCCATTGGCCGTTGAGTGTTCCAATGGTGTATCCACCTCTTCCTTCCCTGTAGATGGACCTTGCGGCTGCTTTGCAAGTCTCATTCTTACCGTTGATGGAAGGAATGGGATTATATTTTCTTTCACCAAGAAGAGTTGCACCAACTCTGTGCATTGTTGTGGGTTCTGGAGTACTAGCTCCAATTGTTCTTGCAACGAGGTTGCACTCTATCTTGACATTGATTCATGTTCCTTATGAGCCTCTGGTACTTTCACTTATTTCTGGACCACAATTTTTGTGGTTCCGCTTCTCTGAATGGAACTCTCAACATTGATTGTTGAGAGAGGGCACTGAGGGCTTGGGGCTTGCGGTATAGGCACAATTTGAGTCTTCGACGAAGACAGAGTGTCCTGGATCGACACAAATGGAACAATTCACTGGCTTATTCCTTCTGGGGTTAGACCAATGAGTTTCGGTACCTGTTCGAATAGTTCAGGGGGATCCAACAACATGGCCTTTGATTCAATGGTTTGGGGTTGGATGGTCATTTCTTACGGTGGTGATTGGGGTTATGCGGGTGATGCGGGTTGTTCGGTGATGATGGTGGTGGATGTAGTGGTATCATGCTTAGGGTCATCTTGGATATCAATGATGGTTTGGGTCGCTCAAGTGGTTTCTCGAGTAGGAGGTATGGTTGATGATATGGGCTGAGGGTTAAGGATTTTCACTAGGGAGAGCCCGGTCCTGGGTTTCTTGACCAAAGGGTCTACAATGAATGTTGCATTAAGGATGTCATTGACATATTTACCTATCAACATAGCTTGCTATGGAAGCTGTAGGAACATGGGCAATGTCCTCTTCTTGCGTTCCAGAGGCTGCGTCTCTTCTTCCTCCTCCTTTGGGTCTATATGAATTGGGGCATCTTTCTTTTTCTCCTCTGGGTCTGTATGAATTGGAGAATATTTACTTTTCTCCTTTGGGTCTATATGCATTGGAGCATCGTATGTTTTCTCCTCTGGTCCCGAGCTTGGTCTTACCCTTGCTTCATGTCCCTTCTTCTTCAATAGCTCCACTGGTAGAAGGTAGTGCATCCCCGACTTGCACGGGTTGTGTTTCACTCCTGGCCATGAAATTACTTCCTGGTCAAAGGCCTCCTCATCCAAGTAAAATGAAAACATTTGTGAATGAAAATATTCATTTTTGACATCTCTGAGCCAAACAAATGTATGGTGACGACTCAACCCGAACGCAATATTTCTCGTGTTCAGGTTGAGAAACTCTTGTGGTACGCGCAACCTCTGAATTGCATCAAGTAACCGATTGTACTACTTTAAGAACATTGCATTGTTGAATGTTGTGTTCTCTGAGTCTGACCTTGAGTTCCAAGGCTCGAACATATTTGTCAGTCGACCTTTATGTGTTGGTGATAACGGTATTCCTAAGGGTGGCGTCCACTTTAGCATGGCGAACACAAAACGCATGTATCCATAGGTGAAGGTTTTTTCCTTGTCATTTGCTTCCTCGCATGCTACCAAGAGTTATTCCAACAGGTAGCTACACCAATTGAACACCGCTGTATTGGCACAAAAATCCGCCACTGAGATTGCATCCAACGTGCACTCGCCTTTGTAGTAGGACCTCATTACCTTGCTAGAAATTGCATAGCACGCTGTTCTAACTATCTCTGGTAAAATGGGGTCAATATTGGCTATGTGCTCCCCTCTCTGTGTATGAAATCTTTCATACATGATGGGTTCTCCCTTCTTCTTCCCATGTTTATTGGGGCCCTGGAACTCTTTTGAGACGTCTTTGCCTTTGATGGATAGACCCATGAGTTGATGGATATCCTCTGCATGAATGGGATATCGTCTTTCAATCCATAAGATCATGTTGTGTACCCAACTGATGAGGAACTTGGTACAGCACGCAACCTCACCAGTAGTGTCGAAGACTGGAAAGTCTCAGAGATTGATGATTGTGGAGCTAAAGAGGTCAATAAAATCCGACTTTGATATGAACTACATCCCTCCCATATTGTTTGGAGCCACATTCCGGAACATGTCAATATTCATTTGTGGGAATAGAACCTGGTCTATTAGTTCGAGGTCTAGGAGCTTCACTTGCTCAACCTTGCATTTGAGCTCACCCACAACCTCAACTCAGAAATCACATGGCTGATCTGGAACTGCTTCCTTGGAGATAAAACTTTGACTTCCTGTAGCTCTCGGCATTGATTCTCTATATTGCTAAGAAACTTGGACCAACTATAATAGGCTTTGGGGACATGACAGAGGGAATTTGCAAGCTCTATGACAGTTTAGAAATCTCAATTACAAAATGGAAAACAATAAGTCTTACATTGAGTTCACATAGAATTATACTCAGGCCAGCTGGCAGGCTCTATCACTACTCCTGGGCGACTCATGATTAACCCTATCGGCACAACCTGGAGCTGAGGTGTCTGACAACACTATTTAACAAGGTAAATCTATTGGGGGATTCTGGGGTTTACTGGACACGTTGGACAGGGACGTGGCTGACTTCAAGCCTTACCATTTGAACAGTTGAGAATCTTGGTGTGAATACCGAATGAATATTCACGTATCGCAACTTTATGGTCTAACAAAGTTTAGACTGGTTATTGTAGTGATCATAAAGGCTATGACTTGACCATGTGTGTGTGGCACATGGACTAGGATTGCATTCGGATTCGCTCTCCCTCCAACCATAATGGGGTCCCCATCATATTTAATTACTTTATTTAATGGACTCATGGCTCTTCTGATCCTGCGTTGCTAAGTAAGTAGTTCCTTGTGTTCCACGGCTCGAACATCTTTGTCAGTCGAACTTTATGTGATGGTGATAATGGAATTTCTAAGGGTGGCGTCCACTTCAGCATGGAGAACACAAAAAGAATGTATCCATAGGTGAAGGTTTTCCCCTTGTCATTGTCTTCCTCACATGCTACCAAGATTTATTCCAGCAGGTAGCTACACCAATTGAACACCGCTCTATTGGCACAAAAATCCACCACTGAGAGGGCATCCAGCGTGCACTCGCCTTTGTAGTAGGACCTCATTACCTTGCTAGAAATTACATAGAAAGTTGTTCTAACTATCTCTAGTAAAATGGGGTCAATATTGGCTATGCAACCCCCCTCTCTGTGTATGAAATCTTTCATACATGATGGATTCTCCCTTCTTCTTCCCATGTTTACTGGGGCCCTGGAACCCTTTTGAGACATCTTTGCCTTCAATGGATAGGCCCATGAGTTGATGGATATCCTCTGCATGAATGGGATATCATATTTCAATCCATAAGATCATGTTGTGTACCCGACTGATGAGGAACATGGTACACCACGCAACCTCATCGGTAGTGTCGAAGACTGGAAAGTCTCAGAGATTGATGATTGTGGAGTTAAAGAGGTCAATAAAATCCAACTTTGATATGAATTTCATCCCTCCCATATTGTCTAGAGCCACATTCTAGAACATGTCAATATTCATTTGTGGGAATAGAACCTGGTCTATCAGTTCGAGGTCCAGGAGCTTCACTTGCTCGACCTTCCATTTGAGCTCACCCACAACCTCAACCCGGAAATCACATGGTTGATCTAGAACTGCTCCCTGGGAGATAAAACTTTGAATTCCTGTAGCTCTCGGCATTGATTCTCTATATTGCTAAGAAACTTGGACCAACTATACTGGGCTTCGGGGTCATGATAGAGAGAATTTGCAGGGTCTATGACAGTTTAGAAATCTCAATTACAAAATGGCAAACAATAAGTCTTACATTGAGTTCACATAGCATTATACTCAGGCCAGCTGGCAGGCTCTGTCACTACTCCTAGGCCACTCATGATTAACCCTATAGGCACAACCTGGAGCTGAGGTGACTGTCGACACTATTTAATGGGGTAAATCTATTGGGGCATTCTGGTGTTTACTAAACAAGTTGGACAGGGATGTGGCCAACTTCAAGCCTTACCATTTGAATGGTTGAGAATATTGGCATGAATACCGAAGGAACATTCACGTATCACAACTTTATGGTCTAACAAAGTTTAGACTAGTTACTGTAGTGATCATAAAGGCTATGACTGGACCATGTGTGTGTGGCACATGGACTAGGATTGTGTTCGGATTCACTCTCCCTCCTACCATAATGGGGTCGCCATCATATTTAATTTCTGTATTTAATGGACTCATGTCTCTTCTGATCCTATGCTGCTAAGTAAGTAGTTCTACACCAAATTAATACTTAGATGGAAAAAATGAGACACATGTTGCGACATAACAAGAAACACTCCGACTTTATTAACTGAATTTAAACAAATTGCAGAAATTCAAATATAACTACTATACATGCTCCTTTGGACTAGAGAAACAGTCCTTTATCCCAGTCCTAAGAAATATAGAGTTTCAAGCGAGCACCATTCACCCATCGTGGTCGAAGTATACCATCTAGTTGCACGAGTCTGACTGCTCTAGAGTGTCAGATCTCCGCAAGTATAAATGGGCCCAACTAATGCATGCACAATTTGCCTTGATGTTTCTGGTATCAACTATCATAAAGTAGGACCTTATATCCTTGAGCAAATGTTCTATCCTTTATGTGCCTATCATGCCAAGCCTTCTACCTAGCTTTCTCAATTGATTGATGAAATTCTACTAAAAACCTTGCCTCATCAAGTTCTTGCAACTCCATAACCCTCTGTGCAACTGATTCGACTACTTACTCCTATGGATATCTCGTTGAGCTCTGTATTTTCGTTGCAGTTTGACTGGGAGCTCCAACATTCATTGGAACCATTCTTCTAAATCCTTAAAAAAATTCTTTGAATCCTCACTGAATACTTCTCGAAATAACCTGCTCACACAAAGTTTTATCTCCTTATCTTTCGTTTGCTTCATGTCACAATTAGTCTTCTTGTGCATGATTTATTCTTTTATATGTCCTGTCATTGTTGATGCGAAATTGATAAGATCATGGTCCTTCTCAGGTTACCAAAAAAAGGTACCGAGGTAGTTTAGAGCACTGGCATTTTCATCTTCCTTGAAGGGAAGAAGTCTTACCCGAGGCACAACCAAGAAAAAGAAGATAGGGAAGGGTAAGATGAATGCTTAGACAAATCCATACAGTCTTATGCTCTATGTAGTCTTGCAGAAGATAGATTAAACTCAGAACTGTGTAAACATTCCTAACTCAGATTAAAGGAAACAGAGTTGCGTTGCAACAATAAATAACCCATATCCCATTGATTAGATATGACATAAATATAATATGAAACAACATTCAAGATAATCTAAAGCTAAACAGACACAGTTATTTCAAAATTTGAATCTCTCCTTGTATCAACTTCATATGGTTCTTCTCAATTACATAATGCTCTGCTCAGATACAGATGCAGCTCAGCCATGCCAAATCTTAGTAGCAATATCTATTACTGTGAGACATGTATAACCCAAAACCCTTTCTCTTTTACCATTACAACTGGACATGACTCTTTACAGACTTGGTCTAGTTTCTGAAACCTAGACTCTATAATAATAGCTAACATCTACCCAAAAATGGAAAATAATACAGAACTCGAACACATTTCAACAACCTATAATTTGTAATCATGACCGACAACAACCCGAAATAAAAAAACAATAGTCAACCTAAAATCCAACCCTTTAGAATTGTATTTATCACATGCTTTCTTGTTCTTGTTCTGTTGTAGCTTCTTTCTCCATGTTGGTGTTGCATTTTTCTTCCTTCCAACCATTTTCGGTTTATTTGCTTGTTCTATTGTCCTTCTCCTCTGTGAATTGCACAACTTCTAACAACAAAATGAAGGGCCCAAAAATCTTTGACCACAATCCTTGACTCATCCTCGAGTCAAGCCCTTAGTTCTTCTGTGGCCTATGGACTGACCTGTTGCTTTCCTTTGTCTTATGTCTTTGCTTTCCTCCCAGCTTCTTCTTGAGTGATTTCTTTCTCCATATCTTCAAATGAAGGTCCCAACTCTGGGACCAATTCTAGGGCTCTCTTCTTTACGCCTTGGAAATTAATGACCTTGTCCTACCACTTCCTGGCGAGGAGTAAATCTACAGCCACAAAATGCTAAGTCATGTCTGTAATGAATCCCTTAGGCTTGCACACGACCAGGGATTTTCAGTCTATGTCGACTGTAGCATATACATGATGCATGTGAATATATGTTGTCTGAATAACCAATCAAAACTCCTGTAGCTCTTTCTTAGCTATTGATTGTGCTTCAAATAGAGCATTCAACTCGTTGTCGGCTTGTTGGATATGATCGAAATTTTTCTGCTACTCTAGTGGATCCATGTGTTGGCAGCCAACTATTTTTTTATTACTCTTAAAAAAAGGTGCCTACATCCCTTGTTTCCAAAACGACAAATCATCGTCACATTGTGCTTCTAGACATTTGTCTCATTTTTGCGACAATTACAATTTGATTTCAACTCAGTTTTCACAACTGCAAGTGTGAAAACACCTCTTTCGTTGCTTAGATTGTCGTCGTATTTGGTTGATTTGCTGAGAGACACTTGACCACTGGTTTATCACATGACTGCTAAAGGTTTTCTCGAACTTATGTCCTTGAGCATTATCTTACCTTGATTGCGCATTTGGATATGTTTGATTGCTAAGCCTTTGGGCATAAAATTTATTGGTTTTATTCTGATCTTATGAAAGTTGTAATGGATTTGGTCTTATTGCTTTTATCCTTATTGCTATGGACTTTTCACTCAGTTATTATATGAAGAATTTTGGATCATAATGTTCTCAAGACTTTGGAATGAAAACATTTCAATGTGCAACGAATACATTGGTAATTTTATGAAGTCATTTCAAGAAATAGAAATGGTTTGAAGGCGCATGGATTGATCATATTGGACTTTACAAATTAATGCTTGGTATATTATTTGGAAAGTTGATAATACGTTGAATGATTCATAGTTCCAAGCTATGTCTTAGCATTGATTAATTTTAAACCTTGTGGTTAAACGATTGATTGACACGATGGATATGGTGTTTGGATTGAACTATACACTTGGCATGAGTATAACACATGGTATTGGTTCTGCTCCGGTTCACTGGCACGTTAATATGATTACACACCTATTTGTTGGTCGATACGCATGGTATAAATAATTATGGTTTTAACAACACTGTACTCGGTCAATTAATACAGTGCGTGGCAGTGGTAATCCCACCACCTTCGCACGCATGGAGTTAATTCCGGTCTATTCGAGCTCTGAAGCCATCAAACCTATCGTTTTTCAACTCTGTGCATTGTTTCATTCAGTGTAAACCCTACCATGTACAGAGGTTATGGCTCCTATCGTAAGGGCCGAACCTAACGGGTGCCAAGCACTGTTGACATTCAGTGGTGCATGTAGCGACCTGGAACAACATGGGTGGCTCGCTTTCATAAAGAAGTTTGATGGCTTTGACCTCATTGTGGCTCGGCAATTTGCGTTATCATTTGATGGCTGCCGAGCCAAAGTGGGAGATGTCCAGCTTGAAATTACTGAAGAATTTCTCAGTCTGGCAACCGGCTTGCCTGCCAAGGGACAAAAATGGTTGAAAAGCTACAAGGTAGATGATGTCCCATGGACATTACTATTCCAATCACGCACAGTGAACTCGTGCGACAGAGGATTACCTGCAAAGATGTTGAAACCCCGCTGGTATGATCTCTTGATGATTATCAAACGTTTCGTTACCTGTGAAGGCAGGTATGGGTTTATTTTCTTATTCCACCTGCGTTTGTTAATGGTTTTCATAGGTTTTGAACTAAGTATGCCTTACTATCTGCACCGAAGTCTGTTCAAAATGGCTAAATGATACAAGCATAGCCAGGCTGACACTAGCCTCTTCCATGTTGGGTTGATCAAAATGGTTTTAGTTTACGAGTTAGGGTTGCGTCGTGATTCTTGGCATGATTTCCTCAGCCGTAATGGTTTTGGGGAGTCAAACCCTCCACAG
>SNQJ01S0007582.1:98401-121674 GCA_010110895.2 Picea sitchensis
TTTGCAGGAATTTATAATCAGAAAATTGTTATGATATTCTTTTTATGTCTTGTTTGTCCTGTAACATACTTCAAGAAGCAGCATAGCTGATCCTTTGCGAGAAGCTTAAGGACATAACGGTGTGAGTTTCCCTCCTCCAATCAGCTTAGAAGTCATCATACGCAGGGCAGACTTGGAGCGTTCCCAGGTCAATTAGTATTTAGTTTATTGCTTTTATTAAGTAGTTTAATATAGATATAATTTTGATTTGTTTTAATTTTAGTTAGTTTACTTTCTTATTCATAAAATCAAAAAGAGTTACCTTCGCTGTCTTGGGACAGTAAGCAAATTGGTTTCACAGGTTTTATTGAAATCTGTAGATTGTATGTAATGTATATTTGTGAATAAACTGTAATTAAATTGATAATTAGATAGTTGATTTGAGTTATTATAAGAATAATTTGTAGTTTATAGTTAGAATAGTTTATATTAGTATAATTATCTTTGTTTTATTAGTTTCTAGTTTCCTTTATTTTAGTTTGATTTCTTTTATTTAGTTAGTTAGTTTGTTTTAGTTTGTTTTATTAGTTTCTAGTTTCCTTAGTTTAGATCACTTAGCTCAGATCAATTTTTCTCTTTGGTTTCCTCAGGAGACCTTAGAGCGGCCAATGGAGCCGTTAAACTCGTCAGGGTGGTCCATTCCAAATGGCTTGGGTTATTCAGACAACCCCGGACCAGTTCCACTCTCCCAGTTGACGGATGGACTGTTTCGCCCGTCAACACCATGGCAATGGAAAATTCCTCATTAAGGGAATAGATCTTTTTTGTAAATCTTCCAGGGTCTAGTTGTGTCATGAAATGATTCCCATCCAGTCACTAACTTCCCAAAAAATATTTTTGCATTCTGCAGTTTTCTTGTGCAGGGTTTCCCTTGCATTGTTTCCTTTGAGAACAACTCTTTCCATTTTCTATTGAAGCTTCTGGGGTTGTTTTTCTACTTCCTGCTGAGTCTCCTGCGAATGCGCTTCAAGGATCTCAGTGTGAATGGCCAAATCTGACCATGCTCCCTGTAGTAGCTTGATCTTCTTCACTAGATTCAGGAAGTTGTGTTGTTGTCCTTTGAATCAATGGCTAGGCCTCTATAAGATTTTTCTGGACCCTTTCCAGTTTCTGCTTCGCCTGGATCTTTGCATACTCCTCCTACTTCCGGCGTGCCTTGACGAGGAGTGCTTCCTCCTTATAAAACTATGCATCCTGTTCGTCTTGCTGGAGCCTCTGCTCTAATTGATCAGTTGGAGATCTGATCATCCCAATTAGCAGTGTTGATGGCCATTGAGCGATGTCACCAGAAGAAGTAGTGGCATCCTTAGGTAATCGGACCTGCAGTGGGAGTCCATTGGTTGTTGAGTGTTCCAACGGTGTATCCACCTCTTCCTCCCCTGTAGATGGACCTTGTAGCTACTTTGCAAGTCTCATTCTTACCGTTGATGGAAGGAATGGGATTATCTTTTCTTTCATGAAGAAGAGTTGCACCAACTCTACGCATTGTTGTGGGTTCTGGTGTACTATCTCCAATTGTTCTTGCAACGAGGTTGCACTCTGTCCTGATGTTGATTCATGTTTCTTCTGAGCCTCTGGTACTTTTTCTTGTTTCTGGACCACAATTTATTTGGTTCCGCTTCTCTGAATGGCACTCTCAACATTGATTGTTGAAAGAGGGCACTGAAGTCTTGGGGCTTGCGGTATAGGCAAAATTTGAGTCTTCGACGAAGACAGAGTGTCCTGGATTGACTCAAATGGAACAATTGACTGGCTTAGTACTTCTGGGGTTAGACCAGTGTTTTTCGGTATCTGTTCGGATAATTCGGGGGGTTCCAATAGCTTGGGCTTCAATTCAATGGTTTGGGGTTGGATGGTTATTTCTTACGGTGGCGATTGGGGTTATGGGGGTGATGCGGGTTGTTCAATGATGATGGTGGTGGATACAGTGGTATCATGCTTAGGGTCATCCTGGATATCAATGATGGTTTGGGTCTCTCAAGTGTATTCTTGAGTACGAGGTATGGTTGATGATATGGGCTGAGAATTAAGGATTTTCACTAGGGAGAGCCTGGTCCTAGGTTTCTTGACCAAAGGGTCTGCAAAGAATGTTACGTTAAGGATGTCATTGACATATTTACCTATCAACATAGCTTGCTTTGGAAGCTGCAGGAACATGGGAAATGTTCTCTTCTTGCGTTCCAGTGGTTGTGTCTCTTCTTCCTCCTCCTCTGGGTCTGTATGAATTGGGGCATATTGCTTTTTCTCCTCTGGGTCCATATGCATTGGAGAATATTTATTTTTCTCCTTTGGGTCTGTATGCATTGGAGCATCTTGCATTTTCACCACTTGGCTCGAGCTTGGTCTTACCCTTGCTTCATGTCCCTTCTTCTTCAATAGCTCCACTAGTAGAAGGTAGTGCATCCCCGATTTGTGCGGGTTGTGTTTCACTCCTGGACATGAAATTACTTCCTGGTCAAAGGCCTCCTCATCCAAGTAAAATGAAAACATCTGTGAATGAAAATATTCATTTTTGACATCTTTGAGCCAAACAAATGTATGGTGGTGACTCAACCCAAACACAATATTCCTCGTGTTCAGGTTGAGCAACTTCTGTGGTACGCGCTCTGAGTTGAATCAAGCAACCGATTGTACCACTTTAAGAACATTGCGTTGTTGAATGTTGTGTTCTCTGAGTCCGACCTTGAGTTCCAAGGCTTGAACATCTTTGTCAGTCGACCTCTTCCTCACTTGTAGATGGACCTTGCGGTTTCTTTGCAAGTCTCATTCTTACCGTTGATGGAAGGAATGGGATTATCTTTTCTTTCACCAAGAAGAGCTGCACCAACTCTATGCACTGTTGTGGGTTCTGGAGTACTAGCTCCATTTTTTCTTGCAATGAGGTTGCACTCTGTCCTGGTGTTGATTCATGTTCTTTCTGAGCCTCTGGTACTTTCGCTTGTTTCTGGACCACAATTTCTGTGGTTTCGCTTCTCTGAATGGCACTCTCAACATTGATTGTTGAGAGAGGGCACTAAGGGATTGGGGCTTGTGGTATAGGCACAATTTGAGTCTTCGATGAAGACAAAGTGTCTTGGATCGACACAAATGGAACAATTGACTGGCTTAGTACTTCTAGGGTTAGACTAGTGACTTTCGGTATCTGTTCGGATAGTTCGGGGGGATCCAGCAGCATGGGCTTTGATTCAATGGTTTGGGGTTGGATGGTCATTTCTTACGGTGGCGATTGGGGTTATGGGGGTGATTTGGGTTGTTCGGTGATGATGGTGGTCGATGCAGTGGTATCATGCTTAGGGTCATCCTAGATATCAATGATTTTTTGGGCCGCTCAAGTGGTTTCTCGAGTACGAGGTATGGTTGATGATATGGGTTAAGGGTTAAGGATTTTCACTAGGGAGAGCCTGGTCCTGGGTTTCTTGACGAAAGGGTCTGCAATGAATGTTGCGCTAAGGATGTCATTGACATATTTACCTATCAACATAGCTTGCTTTGGAAGATAGAGGAACATGGGCAATGTCTTCTTCTTTTGTTTCAGCAACTACGTCTCTTCTTCCTCCTCCTCTGGGTCTGTATGAATTGGGGCATCTTTCTTTTTCTCCTTTGGGTCCGTATCCATTGGAGAATATTTATTTTTCTCCTTTGGGTCTGTATGCATTGGAGCATCTTGCATTTTCTCCTCTGGGCCCGAGCTTCATCTTTCCCTTGCTTCATGTCCCTTCTTCTTCAATATCTCCACTGGTAGAAGGTAGTGCATTCCCAACTTGCGCGGGTTGTGTGTCACTCCCGGACATGAAATTACTTTCTGGTCAAAGGCCTCCTCATCTAAGTAAAATGAAAATATATGTGAATGAAAATATTCATTTTTGACATCTCTGAGCCAAACAAACGTATGGTGGCGACTCAACCCGAACGTAATATTCCTTGTGTTCAGGTGGAGAAACTCCTGTGGTACGCACAACCTCTGAGTTGCATCAAGAAACCCACTGTACAACTTTAAGAATATTTCATTGTTGAATGTTGTGTTCTCTGAGTCCGACCTTGATTTCCAAGGCTCGAACATCTTTGTCAGTCAACCTTTATGTGTTGGTGATAATGGTATTCCTAAGGGTGGCGTCCACTTTAGCATGGAGAACACAAAAAGCATGTATCCATAGGTGAAGGTTTTTTCCTTGTCATTTTCTTCCTCGCATGCTACCAGGAGTTATTCCCGCAGGTAGCTACACCAATTGAACACCGCTCTGTTGGAACAAATATCCATCACTAAGAGGGCATCCAACATGCACTCGCCTTTGTAGTAGGACCTCATTACCTTACTAGAAATTACATAGCAAGATGTTCTAACTATCTCTGGCAAAATGGGGTCAATATTGGCTATGCGCTCCCATCTCTGTGTATGAAATCTTTCATACATGATGGGTTCTCCCTTCTTCTTCCCATGTTTACTGGGGTCCTGGAACCCTTTTGAGACGTCTTTGCCTTCAATGGGTAGGCCCATGAGTTGATGGATATCCTCTGCATGAATGGGATATCGTCTTTCACTTCATAAGATCATGTTGTGTACCTGACTGATGAGGAACTTGGTACACCACGCAACCTCACCGGTAGTGTTGAAGACTGGAAAGTCTCAGAGATTGATGATTGTGGAGTTAAAGAGGTCAATAAAATCCGACTTTGATACGAACTGCATCCCTCCCATATTGTTTGGAGCCACATTCTAGAACATGTCAATATTCATTTGTGGGAATAGAACCTGGTCTATCAGTTCAAGGTCCAGGAGCTTCACTTGCTTGACCTTCCATTTGAGGTCACCCACAACCTCAACCCGGAAATCACATGGTTGATCTGGAACTGCTTCCTTGGAGATAAAACTTTGACTTCCTGTAGCTCTCGGAATTGATTCTCTATATTTCTAAGAAAATTGGACCAACTATACTGGGCTTCGAGGTCATGACAGAGAGAATTTGCAGGCTCTATGACAGTTTAAAAATCTCAATTACAACATGGAAAACAATAAGTCTTACATTGAGTTCGCATAACATTATACTCAGGCCAGCTAACAGGCTCTGTCACTACTCCTAGGCCACTCATGATTAACCCTATAGGCACAACCTGAAGCTGAGGTGTCTGACAACAATATTTAATGGGGTAAATCTATTGGGGGATTTTGGCGTTTACTAAACATGTTGGACAGGGATGTGGCCGACTTCAAGCCTTACCCTTTGAACAGTTGAGAATCTTGGTGTGAATACCGAAAGAATATTCACGTATCACAACTTTATGGTCTAACAAAGTTTAGACTGGTTACTATAGTGATCATAAAGGCTATGACTTGATCATGTGTGTGTGGCACATGGCCTAGGATTACATTTAGATTCTCTCTCCCTCCGGCCATAATGGGGTTCCCATCATATTTAACTACTTTATTTAATGGACCCGTGACTCTTCTGATCCTGCGCTACTAAGTAAGTAGTTCCTTGCGTTCCAAGGCTTGAACATCTTTGTCAGTCAAACTTTATGTGATGGTGATAACGGTATTCCTAAGGGTGGCATCCACTTTAGCATGGCAAACACAAAAAGCATGTATCCATAGGTGAAGGTTTTTCCCTTGTCATTTTCTTCCTCGCATGCTACCAAGATTTATTCCAGCAGGTAGCTACACCAATTGAACACCGCTCTGTTGGCACAAAAATCTGGTTGTGTCATGAAATGATTACCATCTAGTCACTAACTTCCCAGAAAATATTTGTGCATTCTACAATTTTCTTGTGCAGGGTTTCCCTTGCATTGTTTCCTTTGAGAACAACTCTTTCCATTTTCTATTGAAGCTTCTGGGGTTGTTTTTCTACTTCCTGCTAACTCTCCTGCGAATGTGATTCAAGGATCTCAGTGTGAATGGCCAAATCTGACCATGCTCCCTGTAGTATCTCGATCTTCTTCACTGGATTCAAGCAGTTGTGTTTTGTCCTTCGAATCAATGGCTAGTCTTCTACAAGATTTTCCTAGACTCTTTTCAGTTTCTGCTCCACCTGGATCTTTGCATACTTCTCCTGCTTCCAGCGTGCTTGGACAAGGAGTGCTTCCTCCTTATAAAATATGCATCCTGTTCATCCTGCTGGAGCCTCTGCTCCAATTGATTAGTTGGAGATCTGATCATCCCAATTAGCTGTGTTGATGGCCATTGAGCGATGTCACGAGAAGAAGTAGTGGCGTCCCTAGGTAATCGGACCTACAGTGGGAGTTCGTTGGTCGTTGAGTGTTCCAACGGTGTATCCACCTCTTTCTCCCCTATAGATGGACCTTGCGGCTGCTTTGCAAGTCTCATTCTTACCATTGATGGAAGGAATGGGATTATCTTTTCTTTCACCAAGAAGCACTACACCAACTCTGCACACCGTTGTGGGTTCTGGAGTACTAGCTCCAATTGTTCTTGCAACGAGGTTGCACTCTGTCCTAATGTTGATTCATGTTCCTTCTAATCCTCTGGTACTTTTGCTTGTTTTTGGATGGCAATTTATGTGGTTCATCTTCTATGAATGGCACTTTCAACATTGATTGTTGAGAGAGGGCACTAAGGGATTGGGGTTTGCAGTATAGGCACAATTTGAGTCTTCGACGAAGACAGAGTGTCCTAGATTGACACAAATGGAACAATTGACTGGCTTAGTACTTTTGGGGTTAGACTAGTGAGTTTTGGTATATGTTCGGATAGTTCGGGGGGATCCAACTGCATGGGCTTCGATTCAATGGTTTGGGGTTGGATGGTCATTTCGTACGGTGGTGATTGGGGTTATGGGGGTGATGCGGATTGTTCGGTGATGATGGTGGTGGATGCAGTGGTATCATGCTTAGAGTCACCCTGGATATCAATGATGGTTTGGGTCGCTCAAGTGGTTTCTCGAGTATGAGGTATGGTTGATGGTATGGGCTGAGGGTTAAGGATTTTCACTAAGGAGCGCCTGGTCCTAGGTTTCTTGACCAAAGGGTCTGCAATGAATGTTGCATTAAGGATGTCATTGACATATTTAACTATCAACATATCTTGCTCTGGAAGCTGTAGGAACATTGGCAATGTCCTCTTCTTGCGTTCCATTGGTTGTGTCTCTTCTTCCTCCTCCTCTGGGTCTGTATGAATTGGGGCATCTTGCTTTTTCTCCTCTGGGTCCGTATGAATTGGAGAATATTTATTTTTCTCCTTTGGGTCTATATGAATTGGAGCATCTTGTGTTTTCTCCTCTAGGCCTGATCTTGGTCTTACCCTTACTTCATGTCCCTTCTTCTTCAATAGCTCCATTGGTAGAAGGTAGTGCATCCCCGACTTGCGCGGGTTTTGTTTCACTCCTGGCCATGAAATTACTTCCTGGTCAAAGGCCTACTCATCCAAGTAAAATGAAAACATCTGTGAATGAAAATATTCATTTTTGACATCTCTGAGCCAAACAAATGTATGGTGGCCACTCAACCCGAACGCAATATTCCTTATGTTCAGGTTGAGCAACTCCTATGGTACGTGCAACCTCTGAGTTGCATCAAGCAATCGATTGTCCCACTTTAAGAACATTGCATTGTTGAATGTTGTGTTCTCTGAGTCTGACCTTGAGTTCCAAGGCTTGAAGATCTTTGTCAGACGACCTTTATGTGTTGGTGATCACGTATTCCTAAGGGTGGTGTCCACTTTAGCATGGCGAACACAAAAAGCTTTTATCCATAGGTGAAGGTTTTTTCCTTGTCATTTGCTTCCTCGCATGCTACCAGGAGTTATTCCAGTAGGTAGCTACACCAATTGAACACCGCTCTGTTGGCACAAAAATGTGCCACTGAGATTGCATCCAACGTGTACTCGCCTTTGTAGTAGGACCTCATTACCTTGCTAGAAATTACATAGCAAGTTGTTCTAACTATCTCCGGTAAAATGGGGTCAATATTGGCTATGCGCCCCCCTCTTTGTGTATGAAATCTTTCATACATGATGGGTTCTCCCTTCTTCTTCCCATGTTTACTACGGCCCTGGAACCCTTTTGAGACGTCTTTGAATTCGATGGATAGGCCCATGAGTTGATGGATATCCTCTGCATGAATGGGATATTGTCTTTCAATCCATAAGATCATGTTGTGTACCCGACTGATGAGGAACTTGATACACCACGCAACCTCACCAATAGTGTCGAAGACTGGAAAGTCTCAGAGATTGATGATTGTGGAGTTAAAGAGGTCAATAAAATCCGGCTTTGATACGAGCTACATCCCTCCCATATTGTTTGGAGCCACATTCCAGAACATGTCAATATTCATTTGTGGGAATAGAACCTAGTCTATCAGTTCGAGGTCCAGGAGCTTCACTTGCTCGACATTCCATTTGAGGTCACCCACAACCTCAACCCGAAAATCACATGGTTGATCTAGAACTGCTTCCTTGGAGATAAAACTTTGACTTCCTGTAGCTCTCGACATTGATTCTATATATTTCTAAGAAACTTGGACCAACTATACTGGGCTTCGGGGTCATGACAGAGAGAATTTGCAGGCTCTATGACAGTTTAGAAATCTCAATTATAAAATGGCAAACAATAAGTCTTATGTTGAGTTCACATAGAATTATACTCAGGCCAACTAGCAGGCTCTGTCACTACTCCTAGGCCACTCATGATTAACCCTATAGGCACAACCTGGAGCTAAGGTGTCTGACAACACTATTTAATGGGGTAAATCTATTGGGGAATTTTGGAATTTACTGAACAAGTTGGAAAGGGACGTGGCCGACTTCAAGCCTTACCATTTGAACAGTTGATAATCTTGGCGTGAATACCGAAGGAATATTCACGTATCGCAACTTTATGGTCTAACAATCTTTAGACTGGTTACTGTAGTGATGATAAAGGCTATGACTTGACCATGTGTGTGTGGCACATGGACTAGGATTGCATTTGGATTCACTCTCCCTCTGACCATAGTGGGGTCCCCATCATATTTAATTACTTTATTTAATGTACTCATGGCTCTTCTAATCCTGCACTGCTAAGTAAGTAGTTCCTTGCGTTCCAAGGCTCAAACATCTTTGTCAGTCGAACTTTATGTGATGGTGATAATGGTATTCATAAGGGTGGCATCCACTTTAGCATGGTGAACACAAAAAGCATGTATCCATAGGTGAAGGTTTTTCCCTTGTCATTTTCTTCCTCGCATGCTACCAGGATTTTTTCCAGCAGTTAGCTACACCAATTGAACACCTCTCTATTGGCACAAAAATCCGCCACTGAGAGGGCATCCAATGTGCACTCTCCTTTGTAGTAGGACCTCATTACCTTGCTAGAAATTACATAGCAAGCTGTTCTAACTATCTCTGGTAAAATGGGGTCAATATTGGCTATGCGCCCCCCTTTCTGTGTATGAAATCTTTCATACATGATGGGTTGTCCCTTCTTCTTCCCATGTTTACTAGGGCCCTAGAACCCTTTTGAGACATCTTTGCCTTCAATGGATAGGCCCATGAGTTGATGGATATCCTCTGCATGATTGATGAGGAACTTGGTACACCATGCAACCTCATTGGTAGTGTCGAAGACTGGAAAGTCTCAGAGATTGATGATTGTGGAGTTAAAGAGGTCAATAAAATCTAACTTTAATACCAACTGCATCCCTCCAATATTGTCTTGAGCCACATTCCAGAACATGTCAATATTCATTTGTGGGAATAGAACCCGGTCTATCAGTTCGATGTCCAGGAGCTTCACTTGCTCGACCTTCCAATTGACGTCACCCACAACCTCAACCCATAAATCACATGGCTGATCTAGAACTGCTTCCTTGGAGATAAAACTTCGAATTCCCGTAGCTCTAAGCATTGATGCTCTATATTTCTAAGAAGCTTGGACCAACTATGCTAGGCTTCAGGGTCATGACAGAGAGAATTTGCAGGCTCTATGATGTTTAGCAATCTCAATTACAAAATGGAAAACAATAATTCTTACATTGACTTCACATAGCATTATACTCGGGCCAGCTGGCAGGCTCTGTCACTACTCCTATACCACTCATGATTAACCCTATAGGCATAACCTGGAGCTGAGAGGTCTATCGACACTATTTAACAGGGTAAATCTATTAGGGGATTCTGGTGTTTACTGAACAAGTTGGACAGGGACATGGCCAACTTCAAGCCTTACCATTTGAACGATTGAGAATATTGGCATGAACACCGAAGGAATATTCACGTATCACAACTTTATGGTCTAACAAAGTTTAGACTGGTTACTGTAGTGATCATAAAGGCTATGACTAGACCATGTTTGTGTGGCACATGGACTAGGATTGCGTTCGGATTCGCTCTCCCTCCGACCATAATGGGGTCCCCATCATATTTAATTACTGTATTTAATGGACTCATGGATCTTCTGATCCTGCACTACTACGTAAGTATTTCTACACCAAATTAATACTAAGACGGAAAAAATGAAACACATGTTGTGACACAACAAGGCACACTTTGACTTTATTAACTGAATTTAAACAAATTGCAGAAATTCAAATATAACTACTATACATGTTCCTTTGGACTAGAGAAACAGTCCTTTATCCCAGTCCTAAGAAATATAGAGTTTCAAGCGAGCACCATTCACCCATCGTGATCGAAGTATACCATCCAGTTGCATGAGTTTGACTACTCCAAAGTGTCGGATCTCCGCAACTATAAATGTGCCCAACCAAGGCATGCACAATTTTCCTGGATGTTTCTGGTATCGAATATCATAAAGTAGGGCCTTATATCCTTGTGCAAATGTTTTGTCCTTAATGTGCCTGTCATGCCAAGCCTTCTACCTTGCTTTCTCAATTGATTGATGAAAGTCTACTAAAAACCAGGCCTCATCGAGTTCTTGCAATTCCATAACTCTCTGTGCAACTAATTCATCCTATGACATATGTGTAACATGTGCAATGTATAGACTAGGGGTAATGAACTCTGCAGGTACCACAACCTCTTTCCCATAGACTAGCTGAAATGCAGTATACTTGTGAAACTTCTTTGTGGTCATCCTATAAGCCCATAAAACTTTTGGGACTTTTTCATACCAATCTTCCATGTTTGCACAACAAACCTTCGTCAAACCTCTCTCCATAATCTTGTTAAACACATATACTATTCCATTCTGTTGTGGATGGTAGGGGCTGATTTTATGATGTTGGATTAAGAACTCTGTTATAAGATTTTCTATTGTACTACTGATAAAATGACCACCCTGATCACTAGTCAGACTCCTAGGACATCCAAACCAAGTGGTAATGTTTTCAAAAATAAACCTAGCAGCAATATAAGTTGAATAGTACCGAACAATGACTGCCTCTTCCCATATTGTCAGTTAATCAGTTGTGGTGATAATGTACATGGCCTTTGAATGCTTAGTTGTGGGGTTGATTGGTCCAATAAAATCAACCGCCCATTTGTCAAATACTTGTAGATCTCGAACTGGATGAAGAGGCAATTCGTCTCATCTTGATTGCTTACCTACTCTCTGGAAAACATCGCAAGATCTAGTTTACTCCTTCACATCCTTGAAGAGCATGGCCCACCATAATCCAGCTTGGAGGACTTTCTACGTAATGGCCTTTCCTCCAACATGGCCTCCCACAACTCCACTGTGTCACTCCTAGAGGATATCTTGTCTTTCATGGTCCAAAATGCATCTCTTGAGGATACTGTCTAGGCCCAACTTATACAATTTCCCCATGATCAATTGATAGTCCGCTACTCGAACCACCATATAGAGTTTCTGAGTTGCGGAGTACATTTCCGGGTAGGCCCATTTACTTAGGAAGATTGTTATGTGTTGCACCTCTTTTGTCACCTAAATGAGCAATAGAACCTTGAAGATCCTACGCTGCTAAATGAGTCCATTAAATACAAAGGCACAAGGAACTATGCCACGCTCTTCAAGGATGTGCATGCCTGGTATGCCATAGGGGGGACAAAGGCATGCATGGTATGCATGCCTATTTGCTACACAACTACGCATGGGTGTGCAGCTGTGTAGTGGACAGGCGCGTTGTGATGTGTGCCTGTGTTCGTGACAGGGGTGCATGGAGGCACCCCTGTAGGGCGGACAGGCGTGCACACATGCATGCTTGTGGGATGGATAGGTGGGCATGTGTGTGCACCTGTGGTGTGAGCAGGCACGCATATGCGTGCACTTGTGGGTTTAAACAGCCACACCTTGGGGGCAAGGCTGATGGGTGCAAAACTTATCTTTTTTGGAGATTTTAATGTGTTTTATGGTCAAGATGGATGACCTAGGACTATATTATGTGGTTGCAGGCGATCATTTGCAAGATGTCGGTCCAGTGGTGAGAGCGGGACTGGTCACAGTTGAGGGATGTTGTGGCTATTGAGGAGTTGGGGGTTCGTGCCACTTTGGCAGCCTGTGGGCTGCTGAAGTTCTTCGAGTGCCCGTTGATACGAGCACAGAAGTATCTTCTGCAGTTTCTGATCCGGATGTGGAGTCTAGATTTGCATTGCTTTATGGTGCGGGGAGAGTAGATTGCTTTCACTGCGGTGGAGGATGTATACTTTTTGACTGGACTCCATTTTCAGGGAACACCCCTACCGACAGAGCCTATGTTACCTGGGGATGTGCAGTTAGCTACCTTGGGCCGGAGGTATTGTTTGAGGGAGAACTTCATGTCAGGCTCCGTAGTGAGTATCGGGGCGATGGATGCTTTAGCTCATCATTGTGGAGCAGCGATGATTGTGAGGGTATATGGGTCCCTTACGACTCAGCAGATTAGTGGTGGTCAGATGAGGGTTATGGGGAGGGCACTAGCCGAAGAGCATTTTTCCTGGGGTTTGATGTTGCATGCCAAGATGGTAGGGCAGCTGGACAGATGTCGGACTACAGACTCAGGGGACTTTGCCTTTGGGTCCATCTTAGTGGTCTTATTTTTGGAGAGGATGTCGATGTTGTGCCCTAGAGTTTTATTGGGTGCACCTGGTGTGCGAGAGCTGCGACTGAGGCGGTGGTCAACGATTTTGATTCGCCATGATGGTGGTGAGGGTGGCCATTTTTTCACAGCTAAGCTGGCACAGGTGTGGCAGCAGATGTCGCAGATCATACTGCAGTATCCATATTGTGGTGTTGACTTCCAGGGTGATCCGGATATGGTGTTACCTCTAGGGGAGGTGTTTGACCACCGAGGTATGTTTGTGATTTTTATTATGTTGATTTTTATTTTTTTTTGAGATAGCATGACATGTGTATTTTGTATAGATATCGATACTATCATTTGGTTGTTTGTATGTGCAGATGTGGGACCTCGCGAGGGTGAGGTTGATCTGATGAGAGTGTCATCTTGGTAGGAGTTGGGGAGACTACCACGGGGAGGTCTACGAGCAGGAGAGAGACGTCGACACAAGGACGCTAAGGTGAGACCAGCCAGTGACGAGAGAGTGGCTAGGAGATGCCCTTTTCATGACCCTGGTGTCGAGCCATCGCATGCTCCTCCGGTGGAGGCCGGGGGAGATTTTGAGGATATTCTTCGCCACCTGGAGGTGGTGCTATAGGGAATTCTTGAGCGCATGTGGTCGCGCATCTAGGATTATGGCTTCCTGGAGTAGTGTGTGGGAGTTCCACTGACATGGCAGGCCGTGGTGCGAAAAACAGAAGTAGCAGGTGCTGCGATGACCAAATAGTTACCTCCCGGTCCGGAGGGACCAATAGTGGGTGGGGCACCACTGCCTGAGGGAGGGGCAGGAGGTGGTGCTCTAGAGGTACCTTGAGTGTCACTCTATGTATGTTTGTATTTTGTATATAGGCTGGTGAGCTCATTTTGGTATAGTGAGACCATTTTTGTACCGAGGTGCTTCACTGGCCTGTGGATTTTGTGTATGATGTTTTTTATGTGTATGTAAACATTTTGATGGCACTGTTTGACTGATTTATATATATATGAGTATACATTTTGGGGTCTTTGTGATGTTTACATGTGTTTTTTAATGTGTTGATGATGTCTAATCTATATATGTTGTGGCAGCCTCTTGATGGTTTACATGTGTGTAGAGATATCTTGATGTGATATATGCCAATCGAGTATAATATTAACTAGGTTATCTGTAATTTGATTCAATTGTCTTGGAATATGTGCAAATGTAATGAAATCAAAATGTCGAGACAAAATTCTAACTTATAGGTATTTGCAAAAGAGGCAAGGATCACGGACACGGTACACATTGTTGAGTTGGAGGACGACTAGTTGAGAGTCAAGAAAGAAGCTAAGGTGACGAATACGATGATGATGGGCATCGGTGAGGAGGCCAATGATGACAGTGTATTCAGCGTGGTTGTTGGTTGCTGAGCCCAAACATATGCTGCTAGAGTGGAGCAGTTCATGTGAGGAGGTATAGAGGGCCCAAGCTACCGAAGTGAGATTTTGTGTCCACCGGCTGGTACCGTCGGCGTAACCGATGTGGTAGGCCGATGGAGGAAGCATCTGTCAATAACACAAATGTTAGTTTAGACGTGAGGGATGGAAAAAAGATTAAAAACACTATAAAAGAAATAACCTAATGTAGAATGGATATGCTTAGGCGTAAAATTTCTTTAAGTATAACCCGTTGACGGGTTCTTTGAGAGAGAGACCTTCGAGGGAATCCAGGATGTATGTTCCTTTGGTGAGGCAATGCTAGATTATGTAGGGGCCATGCCATAGTGACTCGAATTTTCCAAGACCAATGGTATCTTGAGCGATATCGTAGGCAAGGACGAGGTCACGTTCATGAAATGAGCGAAGGTTGACATGGTGATCAAAGCTGGCCTTTGACTGTTTCTTGGTTGCTTCATTGTTCTGTAATGAAGATCGATGATCTTCATCCAGGGAGTCTAATTTCAGCAAATGCTGCTCCATTAGAGCAGTGTCGGGTAATAACTCAATTCCAGTGCGTAAGGTGGGAATTTCGCACTCGATAGGAAGAGTGGCCTCGACCCCATGGACTAAATGAAATGGTGTGAAACTAGTGGCCATTTTCACGGCCGTACGGTAAGCCCATATCACAGAAAATAACATATGATGTCAATTGGTCTTATGTTTGTTAACTGTGCGCTGCAACATGGTCTTGAGGACCTTGTTAACTACTTCGACCTGTCTATTAGACTGAGGGTAATATGGTGAGGCAAACTCATGGGAGAATCCCAACCGAGATGAGAGTTCGACGAAAATTTCATTCTCAAAATGTTTCCCATGATTGGAAACTAGTTGGAGTGGTACTCCAAAGCGAGATATGATGTGATTAAAAAAAAAACGTGTTGCAGTGTCAACAGTGTTGTTGAAGGTGGGCATGGCTTCAATCCATTTTGTGAAGTAATCGACTGCGACAACAATGTATCTGTGTCCATTGTTGGATGGGGGATTACAAGTCATGAAGTCGATGCCCCATTTACAAAAGGGGCCTGCAGTAATGACTGGGTGGAGAAGAGCAGGTGGTTCTCATGCTTTGTTGGTGTAAAGATGACATTTATCACATCACTTCATGGCATGAATGCAATCGTGAAACAATGTAGGCCAAAAATAACCTTCTCGGATGATTTTCTGAGCAGTGGACATTCTCGAAAGATGGCCCCCACATGCACCGCTATGGCAGTCATTCAAGACTCTATCGGCCTCATCAATAGTCAAGCATCGATGAAGTATGGTGTCGACCCCTCGCCGATATAAGATATCTCCGATGAGGAGATAGCAGGGGGCCTGGTGGCGAATACGATGGTGATCATCTCATGAGAGGTGGTTATCGAACTTTTGGGTTCGAAGGTAGATGAGGAGGTCGCCGTACCAAGCATCATCCGAAGTGATATAAAAGAGATGTTCATTGGGGAAGCTGGTATTGACGGGGGCACTGGTAGTATCAGAGGGGAAGCCCATGACAATTTTGGTGAGGACAAGAACTTTCTTGCTCTTGGGTATTGAAAATTCAAGATCATACTCCTAAAGGATAATGATCCATCGAGCAATTTTTCCATTAATTTTCTGACAACTGAGCAAGTATTGCAGAGGGTTGGAATCTGCTATGACTTTAGTCATGTGAAGTAGAAGGTAATGACGCAGTTTCTGGACTGCGAGGATGACTGCAAGGGCTAGTTTCTCTTTGAGCTTATACTTCAAGGGTGGCCCTGAGAGGTTTTTACTAATGTAGTAAATGACATGCTCACGATCGTCATCGCCGATCTAAATGAGAACTTCAGCTACTGAGACAACTGATGTTGATATGTAGAGGATATAGTCGCGATTATAGTCAGGTGAACTAATTAAAGGGTCGTTAGACAATGCCATTTTAAGATCATCGAATTCTTTTCAGGCATGTTCATCCCAGTGAAATGGGATGTCGTGGCATAGTAAGTGAAGGAAACCATGTGCTCGAGTGGCATAGTCTGGGACAAATCACCATAGAAAGTTATCTTTTCCTTGTAGGCTCTGGAGTTGACATAAATTCTGGGGGGGTGGAATTTCTGTGATGGCTTGGACTTTAAGGGGGTCCACGGTAATACCGCTTTGGGAAATGATGAATCCGAGGAGGTGCCCCATAGTGACGTAGAGCACGCACTTGAGGGGGTTCAAGTAGATGTTGTACTGACGACACCGTTGGAAGATGATCCGTAAATCATCAAGATGTTGGGTGCGTTTATTGGATCGAGCTGTGAGATCATCCAAGTATGCAAGGATGATATGAGCCAGATCATGAAAAATGTATGTCATAGCCCATTGGAAAGTTGCGCCAACATTCTTGAGGCCAAAAGGCATGACACGATATGAAAAGGTACCCCAAGGGGTGGTGAATGCGGTTTTGTATTGATCGGATGCGTGGATTTGGATTTGATTATAACCAGAGAAACTGTCCATGAAGGATAGAGCCTCGTGGCCTGCGCAGTCATCGATGATTTGATCGATGAAAGGTGTTGGAAGGTTGTCTTTGGGACATGCGTGATTGAGATCACGAAATTTTGTGCAGACGCGGATAGTGCCCTGTTTTTTGTTAACGGGTATAGGGTTGGAAACCAATGAGGTATAGGCGATGGGGTAGATGAACCCAGCCACACATAATTTGTCAATCTCAGCTTTAATGGCCACTACTTTGGATGGGTGTAGAGGTCATTGTTTTTTACGAACTAGTGTAATGTCAAGCCAGGTGTCGATGCGATGTTCGACTATAGAGGGATCAAGGCCAGGCATCTCTATGTATGACTAGGCAAAAATATCCTGTTATTCTTGGAAGAGGGCTATATAGCGGGTGATTTCTTGAGGAGGGCATGCGGTTCCAATGGTGACTTCCTCGACGATTCCATTTTTGACGCAAATATTGATTTTGATGGTCGAGGAAATGTTGGCCATGTTGCCTTCTTCAAAAGCATCAGGGGCAAGAATGGGGTTGTTGAACCAGTCGATATGCCCTGATGGGATAAAATCCTTGGTTTCGACTGTGTATATGGGGTGTTCGTTAGGAGGCATGGAGGCTTCCTGTGGAAAGAAGAGTGCTCTATGGTGTATCACATCCAATGGGTAGTTAGGGGTGTTTAAATCTTTGAGTATGTCCTTGTCACAGTGGAATTGATAGGAATACAAGGGATCGTAAAGAGTGATATCGATGAATATCACCATGTGGTTGTCCTTTAGTGATGAAGAAGTAAGGGGAAAGACGCAATGAGATTACGATGGTTCACTTGACATAAACCAAATATTGAGGTACTGAGGAGTACTAGTGGTAGTTGGATGTAAAATTTCTGTAGGGAAATGAACGGGAGAATTGCGGGGATTTGGGGGTAAATCCTTGGATAAGTCATCCAATAACCATGGAGGAATAGGGAGTGCCTTTGGTTCAGGATAAATGATATGAAGAATCTCAAGTGGTGAGGTAAGGTCAACCATCGATTCTGTAGGGGGCGCAGGGGTTTGAAACAGGGTCATTTGGCATTGCCTGTATTCAATGATCATAGGACATTGATATGTAAAATGATCTAAGGATTCACATAGAGAGCAAGGGAATCTCATACGTTCATTGAATGAAGTCATGACATAATGGATGTCAGTGATGTTTGGTAGGGATGATGTAGTTGGGTTGGGTTTGTGTTGGAAGCTTTGTTGTACTACGACTAATGTCTGCCAGAAGTGAGGTAGTGCTAGGAAATGGTGTGTATAATGGCCATATTCTGAACATATAGCGCAAGCGAATTTGGTTCATAGCCCTTTGCTACTTGAGTTAGGGGAGGTAGCGACAGTACTTGCTAGAGTGGCGGGTGGTGATGGTGTTTGATTAAGGGGAATTAGGTTATGTAACTCGGGTAGAGATGGGCATTTGTTGGTTGGGTTTACATATTTCTCACATAGCGCACAAGGAGGTTGGACACGTGGGGGAAGTGGAGCTGTGGGCTCCTTCTTCTTTCACCTGCCCCCCTCTATGGTAGGGAGGTTAGTGAGTGGGGGTGTAGAGGGTATGGTGGGAGTGAGTATGGGAATTGTCATTGGGATTCCTTCCATTTGGGGGGGATGGGACGGTTGAGGAACCATCTCTGGTGGATGTAAATACCAAACTAGAATTGCCAACACCATATTAGGGAGGGTAAGCGTTGTGGCTGCTTGGAAAGCTTGTACTCCAGGTGGAGGGTAGAAGAAGGGGATTTGAGTAATGGCTTGGGTAACTGTCTCCCAAACCGGGATATGGCCTTGGGGAGAGGTGAAATCGTGGACTGGTGGAGTTGACGAGTTCGCAAGAGGCTCATGGGGGGGAGATCTGCGACTAGTGGGACGTTAGATATGATAGAAGCCTCCCTAGGAGGAAGGGTGTCCTCTATGTCAGTTCTGTTGGATGATACGACACATACTTGATTGGAAGGATGAAGGAGCGGTGGTGCCCAATGGTAAGTTCCTAACAATGATGGGTCTTTGAAAATTCCAGGACCCATTTTGATGAGTGGGTATGCGTCATGATTCGTGTAGATGAGAGGGAGAATGTTATCGATGTTGGCAGACGGGTTAGGCTCATAATGTGAAACTTGGTCAATGGTAATGATCTTTCCATTATGGGGGAACATCACAATTTGAAAGACGGAAGAGGCAATTGCCTTCATAGCGTACATGTAGCTATGACCAACCAAGATATTATAATCGAGTGGGGCATCGATAACTTCAATGTCAATGAGAATGGTCTTGCCCCCGAGTTCTACAGGGACATTTTGTAAGAGCCCTTCGGGAGAAGATGGTCATCCGTCATAAGCTCTTAAGGTAATGGCAGATGGTATGAGTTCGGGGGAACCAAGTTTCTTCCATACAGACTTGGACATAATGCATGTGGATGCACCTTCATCGATGATGCACCGATGAACTGCAATGTTCCAAATTTTTACTAGGATTTGAAAAGTGATTAGAGCGGGAAGGCGAGGTTCTCCACTGTCGAGATCAAATGTGATGAGTTGAGTATCCGCGAGGTCAACTACCCCCAAGGTAGAAAGTAATGATTTTCGCTGAGTGGGACAAGTTTGAAGGACTTCTAAGACTGACATGGCAGTCGGGGATTGTGCTAAGTCATCAACCAAACTGTAATTATGAGCCGCCCTAGTCTGGGGGTTGTGGACATTCTTGCGTAATGGGATGCGAGGGATGTGAAGAGGTGTTTCGTTGTTAGGGAGAGGAATCGCCAATGGGGGTCCCGTTGGTGCTGGGATTGTTTCTGGGGGAATGGGAGGAGACTCAGTGGATGCACGATATTGACGACTACGTGTTTGCAGAAGGATTTCTTCCTCAGTAGTGAGGAGGATAGTATGATCTGCAGGATTGTTTGGATTGAGGTACTATCCCAACTGTGGTGGGGTAGGATGCATGTCATGTTGGGTGTTCATCACACCCTGGTGCAGAATGGGATGTTGCAGCACAACTGGGGGTGGTTGTTGCACGTATTGTTGTGGGTTTGTTGAGGGGCAGGTGGTGCTGGAGAGTGTGGTACACTTCCTGAGTCTTTCATTCATTTAAAATCAACGATTTGGGGGAAATGATGAGTATAAAGACCGAACTCACTGCAAAGGGCACAAGGGAAGGTGGTTCTAATAGTATTATTATTTCTCCCTTGACATCGGTTGTTATTTCCCCCTTGGGGGTTTTGATTCCCTTGATTCTGGTTGCCCCAGTAGGTTGGTTCTCTTGGGGGTGATTCCCGCCTTGACCTGGGTTGCTATTGTTCCTATTTTTTCCTTTCTTTTTGGCATTATTCAACTGATGGGTCACATTTTCCGTATTCAGCTGTTCAAAATTTTGATATTGCTGAAGGAGAGAGGGTTGAACAAAATTCACCCCAGTGTGAGGGTGTGGAGGAACCATGGGTTGTGGAGGACTAGGGAATGGAAAGTATGGATTCTGTGGAAGTTGTTATTTGTAAGGTACATAGGAAGGTGTGGCACTTTCTCTAGTACTTAGAGTATAAGTTGAGGTAGAGGGAGTATCGAAACTTTTTTGGATAGGTGGGTGTATTGGGGGTGCCGACGGTGGCCCACTGATGGGTGGAGGAATAGAAACAGGGTATGGTTGTTGATAAGGGGGTGGGGGGTAATAAGAGGTTCCCCCATATGCCGATAGATATTGAAGTTTTCCATACATTGTTGGTTGTTGGGGTTGTGGACTGTGGTGTGTTGTATTACCAATCAATCTGTCTACTGAGTGAGACATCTCGGGTTTGTCTTGACTGAATGGCACGGGTTTTGGGAAATCATGAAGTATTGTGTATAAGTACCCTGATTGTGAATAGATGAGGTCGTATTGTTGAGCCTTACTGATGGCTTCTTCTTCTGATTGAGGGAAGATGGAAGCTACATCTTTACTGAGGAGAGAGACAAGTGATCTGAGAAACAAGTCAAGACATTATTGTTTGGTGGTTTCGGCTTTGCACAAACTACATCGTCTATGCCACTCGTGAATGTGATCAACGATATGTGTGGCTGAGGTTTGTTTAAAATTAGAGAGTAGTTCAAGACCATTGTCATGGCGGATTGGTAATTGGAAGAAGGTCAAAAATGCTTTGGCCGAGGACTCGAAAGTCGNATGCCACTCGTGAATGTGATCAACGATATGTGTGGCTGAGGTTTGTTTAAAATTAGAGAGTAGTTCAAGACCATTGTCATGGCGGATTGGTAATTGGAAGAAGGTCAAAAATGCTTTGGCCAAGGACTCGAAATTCGCATGGGACCCCGATTTTTTATATACATACCATTTGGTTGATGGGCCAGTGAGTGTGCGTTGAAATAATTGTAGTCGGATGGAATCATCCATAATGTTGTTGGAAGAGCACCATAAGTGGAAATTCATGACATGGTTAGTAGGGCCATCTCTTTCCTTTCCTTCAAACTTGGGGATGTCTGAAGGTAGTTTGGTAGGCATTGCAGGCCATGTGGGGTCATGCAATATAGGATCATTTGTGAGTTTGTTTAGATTTGGTATGTTAAGAGAGGCCAAATATGGCATCTGTAGTGGGGGCGGAGGATTAGTTCCAGCCATGGTGTGAGTATTCTATGAACCTGACCTTTGAGGGGGGCTAGGTGGGTTGGTACTTCTCCCTTGAGATGAAGTTGGCCCCCTACTTCCGTGTAAAGGAGAGCAAGTGGACGGAGGAACTTGGGAAGTGGACCCAAGTAATGTGGAGCCAAGCAAAGCTGATCCTAAGAAAGTGGCACTCACTGGAGTGTGTGAAGGTAGTGCCGATGAGTTGGCAAGACTAGGAACTCCCCCTAGAATAGGAGGGAGGTTTAGCAAGCGTTTGGAACGACGGGAGTTCTGTGGGTCCCCTATGATGTCCGACTAGCTGAGTGGATGTGTGTAAATTGTGGTGAGAGTAATAAATAAACAAGAGCCTTTGTTGCAAATTTTTAACTTCACACGATATATATCTAAATCAAAAACATAATCAAAATCACATCATACATAAAGTGTTTTGAAAAAGAAGCATATATGTGGATAAGTGGGTTTTGTCTGCATGGGGAATCAAAGAAAATGAATGCTTGTGTCCTAAAAGACGTAATGTCCTTCCTCTCAAAATAGCACTGGACATTCCAATAGTACTCAACAGTGGGGTCTGAAGTCACCAGAAGAGGAACTAGTGAAGGATGAAATAATCAGTTATAATGAGGGGTAAAGGGGGAATATCCCAAAAGAGCTGGCGATATTTCCCAATAGCCACACAAAATCTAATCAAGGTGCAATTGCAACCCATAATTTCCACCTGGGTAGATGTCCTAAACTTTGGGCACTAGGTTCCTCGGTCAAAGTGCAGCATTTAGATTTTCGGTCTAAGAAATGGGTCACAGGCTGGATCCCATCCAAGAGGTGGGTGCCTCAAGGGGGGATGCACAGAACAACTGGACCTCGACCTTCAACACTTCACGGGTATCTCCCTGCATTATGGTGTTAGGAACACTTGACTTGGAGGATTTTCAGTTCCCTATTTGACAACTTCTATTGTTTTGACAATGTGAGAACCAGATAACGGGGAGTTATTTGGATGCCTATCCCTGAAATCCTACCTAGACTAAAAAAATTATTTTGGCACCTCCTGTGGAGGAAAAATTAGTGAGTTTTTCGAAAAAAATTAGATGTGGTTGTTTGAGAGATTGGAGGTGTGAACCAACCACGTTGAAATTAAATGGGAGTGGATAGTTTCATCAAGAAAAGGGTGGGGTGTTTTGGAATCCCTTTGGAGGAAACTTACTTTGACCTCCACGTTTTGAGAAGAAAACTATGTGAGTGATAAGTGACTTTTGTGTGAATGAGTGAAAGTGTGCCAATGTTTTAATGAATTAGGTGTCACCTTGATGCATGTGGACTTCACTTGGTCCTTACAAGTGTTGATTACCTAATTAACTAAATTCCTTTGGTACAACCTTGCGTAATTCAAAAGTCCCTAGGAAACTAGCATGTGGACATGTGGGTCCTTCACTATTCCTTTAACTCCCTATTGTGATTTAATCTAAGAAAAGCTTTGAAACTATCCTAGATTGTGATCATGTGGGCATGTATGGGCCCGTTACAAAACCTTTAAACTTCCCTAGTGATTTAATCTAAGACAGTAAATTTCAACACTATCCTATCTTTGTAGCATGTGGGCATGTATGGGCCCACTACAATCTTGAGATGTGTTTGAAAACTAAACTAAGAGGGGTCTCGAGGAGGGTTGTTGTCCTCTCCTAAAGGTTTTAGTCTTTTTAAGGGAGATGAAATTGTCCTACAAT
>SNQJ01S0007582.1:121724-133085 GCA_010110895.2 Picea sitchensis
GTCCCAATGCAAGTTTTATGTGATTACAAATGATTCCAACTTATACTTTTAGTCAAAACAAGCCATCCATGTAGCAAAATGAAAGCAAAAGAGGAAATAATGATTTTAAACCCCCTAAGTGCCTATGTGTTTTGACTAATCCCTTTATATGAAGAAGGAACTAAGTGTGGTGCAGATTACAATATGCATGAAATCACTTTTAAGAAGGTTAGGGGCCTTCCCCAAATCACAAAAAACCTTACAATGTGTATTTTTCTGCACAGGTGCGCAAGTGTCAGAGTAGACAGAGGCACACTGAGTGCCTGTGTGCAAACTGAAACATGCTTTTGGGTGCAGGTGCACAGAACAACACTGTGATTTTAGTGCACATGTGCACGATGTGCGACTGTGGGCCACTAAACCTTCACACAAATGACACATGACCGTGAAGAAAATTATGGATGGAATTCTCTCAATTCAACTTTGAATTGGATGTTTTGCAGGTTGGCTTGGGCCAGTTAAGGTACCTGTAGGTTAAATAAACCAAAAGAAGAGCTATAAAAACCCAAATGGGGTAGAAAATTGATACCTTTCCCTGGTGGAGTCGCCAAACTGCTGCGCCTCTTTTGTCACCTAAATGAGCAAAAAAGAGGTGCTTACAAGCTTAGTTGGGTTAGCTAAGCAAGAAAGTTGTAAAGGAAATGGATAGAGAAAGAAATATAAAAGAACAAACTAAGAATTAAACTAGGAAATAAAAGAACAACTAAACTATTGAGCATAAGGACATAAGAACAAAAAACCAATAAGACTCATGTCACCAATGGCAAGGATTATATTAGTGAAATAAAAAACCAAGAAGAAAGAGGACTATGGGTCCTTTCATCCTCCAAGGGAGGGCTCTTGGACCCCCACAACTAATCTCTTCTTACAACTTTGAATGAAATGGTGAAAGAATCCCAAGCTAATCCACTCAAGAGGTGAGATGGATTCCCCAATGTAATGATGCTAGTATACTCTTGATGAGAATAGAGGATTCCTCGAGAGAATAGCAACAACATAACTTTGCTAATTAATTCCTTGAAAATGAAGTGCACCCATGGCCTTGTTTTATAGCACCTCTTTGAGGTATTGTGCAACCAGCTTGTAGTGTGAAAATAGGCTATTTAGGGCATTTTTAGGTCTTTGACCAGCCACCCATTCAGATTCAGCTGAGATTTGGGTGTCAAATCAACTTGGAAGCTGAACCAGAAGTGGGTGGGAGGCCAACCAATCTCATAAATGCATCGTTCTCAGATGTGCGCATATTTTAGCGACCACAGTCGCGCATCATGAACATGTGCATTTTTTCTGCGTTTCTGGATTGCACATGTGCATGTGCGCCCTGCGTAGTCATAGCACACCTTAATTTTATCACTGGTTGTATAGTTTTGGACCTTTTGGAAATGATTTTGTGGTAATTTTGGTCCATGGGTGACCTCATAACTGTTTGACGATGTTGGATTCTTGTAACCATTTGCTGACGAAATTTCAGTGGTAACACTATGTCTTCCAGGTATTCTGGCACTGCCTCAACTTGGAACAAGTCTTCATATGGGAGTTGATCATCAATTCCTCCACCACTCTCCCCTGACTCCAATATGGAAAAGTGATTGGGACCCACGTTACATCTTCCAGGTTTGATGATCACCTCAAATGAAAATTCTTGAAACAACAAAAACCATCGACAAATTCTTCCTTCCAAGACCATCTTGTTAACTAGATATTTTAACGCAGAATGATCAGTAAAAAATTTAAAGTGAGAACCTAACAAGTAATGTCTAAACTTCTATAGGGAATAAATCATAGCCAAACCCTCCCTTTCTGTAGTTGTATAGTTGCCTTCATCTTGCAATAGCTTCCTGCTAGCAAAATAGATGGGATGATTTGTATCTCCATCTCCTTGTTGCGCCAGTATGGTTCCCAGGGAAATACCTCATGCATCTACATGTACATGAAATTCCTTTTCCCATTTTGGAAATATCAAAATAGGTGTTGTGTTGAGATTTTCCTTCAGGATGTCAAACACTCAATCACACTCTGGTGTCCACTAGAACAATTAAGACTTCTTGAGTAGATTTTCAAGGGGTGCAGTAATAGTCGCATACCTTCTAATGAACTTTTGATAGTACCCTTTGTTCCCCAGCGTTGAGTGCAACTGCTTAGTGCTCGTAGGAGGTGGCATATTCAAAATGACTGCAACCTTGGATGGGTCTACCAACACTCCTTCCCGACATACTATGTGGTCTAATGGGTTTCCATGTGGCACACAAAAGATACACTTTCTCAATTTTAAAGATACCCGCATCTCCCTACATCGATCAAACATCAGCCATAGTAGCACCATGTGTTCTTTCAACAGACTATACATTGTCCAGTCATCCATATAAACTTCAATAAATTTGTGAATGAATTCTCGGAAGGATGTTATCACAATCTGGGAAAAATATGCGGGTGCGTTATTTAGACCGAAAGGCGTCACATTATATGCAAATGACCCCCATTATGTTATGAAGGTGGCCTTCCTTTTGTCTTCCTCGGTAATTTTTACTTGGTGGTACCCCGAAAATCCATCCGTAAATGAGTAAGACTCTTTCCCTGCAACTTATTATAGCACCTCGTTAGTAAAAGGTGTGGGAAAAGGGTCATGCACACAGGTAGAATTAAGGCTCTTGTAGTCTACACATACCCTAATGTCCTATGTACCTTTATTTATCTAGATAACTATGGGTCTAACCCACTTTGCTTCTTCAACAGGAAAGATCAGTTCAGCCTCAAGCATCTTGTCTATTTCCCTCTTAACCTTCTCTTTCACCCTGGGATTAAGATAGTATGGTATATGCCTTACAGGTTTTGATCCTGGTTTTATTTCAATCTTCATCTCTCCCATTGCTCATTTTATCCCTTTTAGCTCTGAAAATGTCTTTGGGAATATGTCCTCATACTCCCACAACAGACTACGTATTTCCTGGCTAGTTTTCTCATCCCAGTAATCTCCTACAACAACTATCTTGGGTTGCTCGGTAGTTCATACGTTGACTATATGTAACTTCAATGGGTGATTATAAGAGCTATCGGTCTGAATGGGCAACGTGTTCTAGATTTCTCTACTCCCTTTTGTTTCCTCAATGGCTAAATTTCTCAGTTCTTCTAACTCATTAAGGTCTCCCAAATCCTTCTCGATTTTCTATCATTCTATGGGTGTCTTGTCCATGTCCAAGTGAAGGTTGGACCGAAGCACTTTAATATGCTTTGCACATACCACTAGGTTTGATTTCCATTTACAACCATCGGTAAAAATCATTTCTTTAATTCTTTGCAGGACTATCTTAAGCTCATGGTACTTACTTGTGAAAGTGAAGTCCTTGCAAAATTGGTTTGCTAAAGTTTTCCAACTTCTAGTTTGCCTTCTAGTCTCTTCATGGATGTACCAGGATTTTGGTATCAGACCTAGCAAATGGGAAAATACTTGAACCCACAAGTGAGATGGTACTTCCGCAACTTGCCACTACGTTACACATTGTACGATATGTGTTTTAGGATCCTACTGTCCATTGAACAATTGCGCAACTTGAAACGCCATCTGCATCTTTGATTTCAATTGCTCATTGTCTTGAAATCGACAATGGGTAGCATGATTCACATCCTCCCAATTCTTAATTACAACATTATGACTATCCCACCACCTAGCAGGGGTGTCTTCTAGAGCTAAGTCCAAAACTACGATCCTTTCATCTTATGCTATTTTTTCTTCCTTGCTAACCATAAAACTGCCAAGGTATGAGGTACAATTATATGTCGTATGTTCTCTAACCTCGGTTCCAATCCATCTTGTTTCTCTGACAATTGCGCATCATCTTGAAAATATTTCATATGCACCCTGTTTCCAACTGTCATATGCTAGTTATGAATCTCCATCCACCGATTGTATGCTCCTCCAACTTACTGATCCATCAATCATAGGATTGATGTAGTCTACTCTCTTCCCTGTTGTTACTATGTATAAATAATCTAGATCCTCTCCTTCCATATTATTGTTTGTTGGCTCCGTGTATCGAGGGCCTACATACGGATCCAAGGGATGAACTACTTTTATTCTGTCTACTTCAAATTTCATAGTATCTCTCTTTAGGTCAATAATCACATAGTTATCATAAGCCCAATCAATACCAAGTAGTGTAGGATAAGGGTCCTTATTCCACATGATTTCGATCACCTCAAAATCAACTATAATCTTTACTCCCGCAAAATCTATCTCCACATTCTCCAACCTTCCTATTGGGAAAATGAAATATTGATTGGCCATTCTCAATTGGATTCGGGAATATATCAACTGTGGTTTCCCTAAGTCTTCCTAAGTATTTTTATGCAATATGTTAACATTAGATACTAGATCTACCATAAAATCCTTAATATCAAACTCATCTATCTAGGCTGCTAGTCTAAACTCTTTCCCAGTCTGTATTTTCCTTCTTTTCACTCTCTGAGTGTTCTTCTCAGGAATATTAGTCATTATTCTAGCTCCTGGGGATTCCTCTATTCCTAGGACTAAATACAGAGAATTGTGCAACTTTTATGTCAGCTCGTCATTCCCAAGAATATCAGAAAATAATTGAAACCAAAGGTCAACTACATTTTGCGACTGCTCAAGTTGTCCTATTGGGATTACAAGGTTTCAGGGTGCAGGGGGTGAAGTAGATAATTACGCAATCTCATGATAAGTAGTGGTTTGATGGGGGTTTTCTTTCATTTCAGGGATAGGGATACTTTGGAATACTTCTATTTCATTTTCAAAGAATATCTTATGTTTCATAGGATCATACATGTCCTCCTTATGTGTTGCTTTTTGGATCTTAGGCATATTATCAACATCTGTGCCAGTCTTTGCTCCTCCTTGAGTAACGATATTAATATTGGGTAGTTGTCCTTTGATGACTCTCTTTATCTCTGAACCGATGAATTTGGTTCCTCTTTGACGTGCCCGATCTTCCCATTTCATAATTAGCTCTGAGCAGTCTTAAGTTGCGTGCCCATTGGTTTTGCAGTGTGAACACCATGGTCATCTTGGTTGAGGGAAATCCCTAGCCATGTGACCTTGCTCATCATAGTTGTAGAATCTAATTGGCCCTCCTCCCCCAGTTCTTCCTCCTCTGTAGTCTCCTACATCTCCACCTCCTCGGCCTCTTCCCAGTGCTTGAGGAGTTTCATTGACCCTGAATGATGTTCGATCCAATATTTCTGCAAGTGCATCTAGTGCTCTACACTGATTCGTATCATGTGTGGTATATGTGTAGAACTCAAAGTGTACAGTGTTTGGTACTATAGAATACTTTTGAATAATAGGGAATTTCCTTGGCGCATGCGCATGAATTTGACAGATCTCGTAATACTCAACTGACAACGATGCTTGATTACCTGGACAGGAATGATATGTGGTTGGGGTATGGAATGGTAAATTCACAGATACTTCCGTAAATTCTCACGTGGGTCCTAATGAGGGTTCCATCGTATTGTGAGGAGGTCCCATTCCCCTCATACGTGGAAATTCATTTGCTAGATGCCCCTCTGTGTAGTATCTAGTACAACAGACTTGTGGTCATCCTAGTCTAGGTGTCATCAATTATTGAATCTTCTATGTCAGTGTTGATATTTTTCCTTGTAGTTGCACCAAATTTGCATTCATTGACAGTCTGGCCACCCTTAGGCTCCCTGGATATCTTTCCATGGCTTCAATCTTCATTGATTGTTCCAAGGCATCTGTCAAGGAGTATATCCATTGTTGCGTTAACAAAATTTGTGTCATAGGTAGCAATCCATGAATGTACCATTCTCTCTGGTGATCTTCATGAACTGGATGTGCTAGCCTCCCAATGGCATCCTTAAAATTCTGACTATATTCCCAATCCAATTCTCCTTCCCTTTGTTGAATCTCGCGCAACTCAGACAAAGCTTGTTGTTCCAACTGAGGAAGATTAAACTCTGCTATGAATTTTGTCTGAACTTTTCCAAGTGTGAACTCCTGTCCTTGCGCTCCTCCTATCTCAATAGAATTCATGTACCATTTGAGAGCACGACCTATCAAGATAGTCTAGAATTCAACCAGTTTATTTTCATCTAGAGTTCCTCTGGACCTCCAAATCACTTCACAGATAAACCAATTATACTCAACATCCTCGTCTCCTTTACCCTAAAATTATGGGTATCGAGCGATCGAGCCTTCTGCATTTCCAGCCATTTTTTATCTTACTGCTCCTATAGAACTAAACCCTAATAGTCTTGGTTGTGATCTACTAGGGGATCCTAATATCCTCCCAGTATTTGTACTCACCGGTTGTTCCTGACTAACTGACTGAATTGAAATAGGAATAACATAAGAAGGTAGTATAGGATTTACCACTGGTAAAGAAGACACTCATGGGAGGTGTGATTTAGGGTTGATTCCACTATCTTCTGGGCATTTTTCTTTGATCTGGGGGGTCTCATTCTCATCCTCTGGAGTGATCTCTTCAGTCAGGCTCCCGATATTTCCTGGTATCGGGGTTGAATCTTCTCTTTCTTCTACAAGATCCATGTCGGGTTGATATTCTCTTACTTCTACACATTCTTCTTCTTGTCCACCCTCTTGAGGAATTCTTTCTCTCTGCACTTCTCTCTCACTTAGTCTTTGAATGACCAGTCTTTTCTGTCTTTTCATCTTCTGCAACTCTTCCTCCTTTCCTTCATTGAATTCTCCTGGTTCCAGTTCTTTCCTCAACACCTCAGACTACTTCACTACTCTCTTTATCTTACCACGCCACCACTTCTCAACTATGGTGGCTCTCTTCAAGGCTCGCTCATTCCTTGCATCCATTTCTTGATGCTCCCCCATTTATCAAAGATCCCTCTCCCCTTTCCCAGGCCATGATCCCACCCCAAAGTCACCCCACCCCAAGCATGGGTGTTTAGGATGTCATCTTAGTTGGGGAAATGGTCAGCATCCCCTTCTCCATCAACAATACCTTAATCCACAGGGGAATTAGTCTTAGTATCCTTCCCCGTGAGTATCATGAAATTCACTTCTTCTCTTGAAAAAGACTGATGGTTCTCAGCTGGAAACTCGATAATGTATCCTTCTAGAGTTGTATTGACATAGAAATCAACCGCTCGCATTATCAGACGATCCAGCTGATGAAGCGCTGCAATATTTTATGTATCCCAAGTACATGTCTTCTTGACTCATTCATGGAATTCCATAGCTTCTTGGAGCCTCTCTATCCAATGGAATATTTCTTCTAAAAATTTAACTCAGAATATATTGTATTGGTCGCTTGATCTTTCTGAGTAAAGGATAAACTCTCTTATGTCCTTCACAAATTTACCTCGCAACTCTTCTTCTTTCCATATGAAGGAATCACAATTTTTCTCCCACCATTGGTGAATATCGGACTGGTAGATCCATGGAAGCATTTTCCCTACAGGTTCCCTCTTGAAACAGGTCCCGACAATATAACCGTTTTGTTGGCACAAAATTGATCAGACCAGAGTCCTTCTCAGGTTACCAACAAAAGGTACCAAGGTAGTCTAGAGCACTGGAATTTTCATATTCCTTGAAGGGAAGAAGTATGACCCAAAACGCAACCAAGACAAAGAAGATAGGGAAGGGTAAGAAGAATGCTTAGACAAATCCATATAGTCTAATGCTCTATGTAGTCTTGCGAAAGATAGATTAAACTCAGAACTATGTAAACATTCCTAACTCAGATTAAAGGAAACAAAGTTGTGTTGCAGCTATAAAGAACCCATATCCCATTGATCATATCTAACATAAAGATAATATGAAATGAAATTCAAGATAATCTGAAGCTAAACAGACATAGTAATTTCAAAATTTGAATCTCTCCTTGTATTAACTTCATATGGTTCTTTTCAATTACATAATTCTCTGCTCAGATATAGATGCAACTCATCCATGCCAAAGCTTAGAAGGAATCTCTATTACTGTGAGACATGGTTAACCCAAAACCCTTTCTCTTTTACCATTACAAATGGAAATGACTCTTTACATACTTGGTCTGGTTTCTGAAACCCAGACTCTAGAATCATAGATAACATCTACCCAAAAATGGACAATAATACAGAAATCGAACACATTTCAACAACCTATAATTCATAATCATAATCGACAACAACCCGAAATCAGAAAACAATAATCAACTTAAAATCCAACCCTATACAATCGTATTCATCCCATATATATAATCCAACTGGGATTTCCAGGTTTGAGACTTCACATGCTTTCTTGTTCTTGTTCTGTTGTAACTTCTTTCTCCATGTTGGTGTTGCAGTTTCCTTCCTTCCAATCGTTTTTTATTTCTTTTCTTGTTTTGTTGTCCTGCTCCTTTGTGACTTGCGCAACTTCTATTTGACCAAAATTGTAACTGGATCATCCCTTGTACAACTTCTAACAACAAAATGAAGGGCCCAAGAATCATAAATGATCTATCCCACTTGTACTTTTTTGACTACTGTTTTTTTCCTTTTCCCGATTGCGTTCTGTCTCAATGCGCTGCGTTTTCTGTCTTGTCATATTTTTCTAGCACAGTGCCATCCTATTCTGTCCCACCACTTAATGTCTACTGCATGGAGTATTGTCCAACTGCATGTCTACCACTTATCTATTTACTTCATCTTTTTGTATTTTTCTTCTTTTTCCATTTTTTTCTTTCTTTTTCTTCTTTTACTCATTTTTTCTTTTCTTTTTCTTCTTTTTTCCACTTTTTTTTTCTTTCTTTTAACTCCTACTATGTACAACTCTAATTTCCTGTGTTGCAACTACTAAAGGTTACTGGTTCAACTATCCCTATATATTTTCAATCGACTGTCATTCACCAATCCTTGAATATCTTCGCATGTTAAATCTTGTAGCTGCACAAAACCTCCATCTATGACATAATTTATCTTATATGTCCCTAGCCAATGCATTCTGAATTCCCCTGGGTGAAATAATTACTTATTGTCATAGAGGAGAACTAGATATCCTTCCTTAAAGTTGTTCTTCTTGATATGTCTATCATGCTAAGATTTATCCTTTTCTTTCTATACTTCCTGATGGAAACTAGCCATAATCTTGTCTTATTCTAATTCCATCAGTTGAGATTTAATATTTCCTGAGTTGCGCCTCTTTCTGTCATATTTGTAATGCTTGCAATGTGCATACTAAGTATCAAATATTCCAAAGGGACTACTGCTTCCTGACCATACACCAATATAAAAGGTGTCTTCCCTATGAGTTTCTTACACATAGTTATATAAGCCCATAATATTGATGGTATCTTCAAATCCCAATCATCCATGTTCACATTACAAATCTTGGTTATGACATTCTCCAAAATCTTATTAAATGCTCCCACTATTCCATTAGCTTGAGGATGGTATGGAGTGCTCTTTGGATGGTGTATCTCAAATTCTTCTTTCATTGAATGAATGGTACTATTAATAAAATGAGTTCCTTGATCACTCATGAGAATCCTAGGGCATCCAAATCCTGTAATTACATGTTCAAATAGGAAGTGCATTGCAATCTTTCACTGCTATTGCTTTAGCCCATCTAGTTAAATATTTTGTCGTTGTAATTATATACCTTTCTCCTGATCTTCTAGTTGGTGGATTGATTGGACCTACAAAGTCAATTTCCCATTTTTCAAACACTTTAAGAGTTCATGAGGTATCAATGGCATCTCATCCCTCCTAGATGGATTTCTTACCCTCTGACAAACATCACAAGTCTGGCAATACTCCTTTGCATCTTTAGAAACTGTTGGCCACCATAATCTTGCACATAATTTCTTCTGCACAGTAGCTTTCCCTGCATAATGTCCTCCAACTATTCCTTCATGTGTTGCTGCTAAGATGATATGATTTTCATGTTCTATAACACATCTACTTAAAATATTTTCTGCTCCTTGTTTATACAAATGTCCTACAATAAGTTGATAATCTTCAGCTATGACCACCAAATCCTTCTTTTATGTAGTGGTGTATTCCTTTGGGGAAAATCCTGTACTCAAAAATTCAATGATATCAACAAAATATTCATCAGCAATCTGCATTGAAAATAATTGTGCATTAGGAACATTTGTAGAGATTCATAGATGGTTGTTTAACTATTCGCTATTATCCAACAATGTTAATCATAGAAACCATTTTTTCCCATCATCATAAATTCCAATTAATTGTTGCACAGCATTCCCAGTTATGGAATGTTCCTGTATTTGGGTTGGATTGTTCTTTTATGAAACAAATTTGCGATTATGACCCAACTTATCAACTTCACAATTTTCTTGTCAAAGTATACCTCCAAGATACTCACGAAGAACCTTGACATTATTTAAGGAACATAAGAAACTACAGTCAAGTAGTGCAGTAACATGATATTCAGTTATGTCTAGGGTGCACGCCTTCCCATTTTTCTTAACACTGTCTACACATGCAACATCTATGACTAGACTGGCACATACAGTCTCAAGTCAGTTGTATTGATTTATCGTAGTGTCGATTAAAGTCCTATTCGAAATCATTAAGGATTCAAAGGTTGTCGGGTTTTATGGATTTTTAAATCAAGTTGGGCCATGTTTGTTCTTTTACGCCTAACCAGAATCCAAATCATTGCTTATCCTAATCAATAAAAACTTAATCCTTTCTCTCATTATGAGAAGGATCAGATGTTAGAAGGTTTTATTATGATAATTATTTAAAATTCAAAATTCAAAGATAACATTTTCTTACAATTGTAATACATGTTGATTAATGAGAGTGAGAGAAGTTATTCCCCACTTAGTATGAGACAGTTGAGGTTATATGTTTTTATGCTTATATTCCAAGATTAAGTAGTGTGTATATAATCCTTTTAAAAGTTAATATAACTTAGATATACTTATAGTGTGGAAGTGTTAATGGTCAATTATTTAAAAGGGATAACACATTCAAGAGAAGGATACCCACTATTCCTTAAAAGGGATATCACAAAGTAAGATAAGGATGCCCACTATCATGGATTTTCCTTTTTCCTTTTCAAATGGAAATCCTACTATATTTTAGGTTGTTAACATAGAATCATTGAATATACAATAACCTTCCAAAACTAAATATAACCCTATCCTTCAAATTTCATTTGTGCCATAGATTTAAAAGTCTAAGATGATCTACTTTTTTATATTTAAAATTGAAATAAAATGTTTTCTTACCATTGTAATGCATTTTGATTAATGAGAGTGAGAAAAGTTAGTCCCCACATAATATGGGTCAATTGAGGTGATATGTTTTTATGTTTATATTCCAATATTAAGTAGTGTGTACCTAATCCTTTCA
>SNQJ01S0007583.1:18589-55059 GCA_010110895.2 Picea sitchensis
AACTAAGTATGCATCAGATGGAAGTGTTGAAAGACACAAGGCTCGGTTAGTTGCCAAAGGATTTTCCCAAGTTGAAGGAATTGACTATAATGAAACCTTTGCCCCTGTAGAAAAAATGAATTCCATCCGCCTTGTTCTTGCCCTTGCTACCTCATATAAATGGGAGGTCCATCAGATGGATGTTAAATCTGCCTTCTTGCATGGAGATTTGCAAGAATAAATCTACATGGAACAACCTCATGTCTATGTCCAGAATGACTCTATCCTTGTTTTTCGCCTCAAGAAATATCTTTATGGTCTCAAGCAAGTTCCCTGAGCTTGGTTTTCCAAAATGGATAGCTTTCTTATTGCCACTGGATTCTCTAGATGCCATTCTGATCCTAATGTCTATACCAAGAAAGTAGGAAGCCATCTCATAATCCTTTGTCCTTTATGTTGATGACCTTATCCCAACTGGTAGTGACTAAAAAATTTTAAACCATGTGAAAACCATCCTTAAGAAGAAATTTGAAATGACAGACTTAGGATTTTTGCACTATTTCCTTGGCCTCCAAGTTTTGCAAACCAATGAAGGAATTTTCTTTCCCAATATACATATGTTTGTGACCTTCTTCATCACTTTCACATGGATGATTGTAAACCAACCCCTTCTCCCTTATAGTCTGGAGTCAATCTTTCTGCCACCTGTACTTCTCCTGAAGTTGATGCCACCTTGTACCATCAGTTAGTTGGTAGCCTCTTATACTTGACTCATACCCATATTGATCTTTCCTTTGTTGTTGGTCTTGTTTCCCGATATATGCAAACACCCCATGAAATCCATTGGAAAGCAACTAAAAGGATACTTCGCTATGTTCGTGGTACAATTCAGTTCAGGATACATTACAGTTCAGGGGGGACTCCTTTATTGGTTGGTTTCATTGATTCAGATTGGGCAAACGACCCTGATGATCGAAGGTCTACTACATGTTATGTTTTCAGCCTTGGTTCAGGAACTGTCACTTGGGCCTGTAAGAAACAATAGGCTATTGCACTTTCTTCAATAGAAGCAGAGTACCGAGCAGAGGTAAATGCAATTCAAGAAGCCCCGTGGCTTCCACAGATCCTTTCAGAGTTTGGATTCCAGCACCCGCATCTGACCAGCCTTTGGTGTGACAATCAAAGTGCCATCAATCTCGCCAAATACCTAGTTCAACATCAACATAGCAAACACATTGAGATACACATGCACTTCATCAGAAAGCTCATTCATGATCAAGTTATTGAAGTGCTCTTTTTCCCTACATAAGATCAAGTTGCAGTCATTTTCACAAAGTCTCTTCCAGAAGCGTAGTTTTCCAAACTTCGATCTATGTTAGGAGTTTAGGAAGTTGTCATTAAGGGGGGATAGGATCTAATGCCTCCTTCCTTATCCTATTGTGTCACTATTGTAAATCCTTCAATCCTATCCCAAGTTGTTCTTAAGGGGGAATGTTAGGATATTTAGACACTTAGGAGTTAGTAATATCTACTTGGTCTATTGTGTCATTAGGTAAAAGTGTGTTTTCTAGTGTGTTTCTTTAGTATGCATTTGTAGTTAGGAAATATAACGGTCACGATATGTTCCCGACATAGAGTGATCCAACGGTTCATGCTCTCCTTGATCTTAACGACCATTGATTTGTGGCTTAACACCTGATTGGTCCATGATCTCTATTTTAAGAACATGGAGGTTCATTTGTTGATGATCGATTGTGAGAAACTCTCTTGTAAAATCTCTCTGTAATCTTTTTCTTTGCATTAATAAACTATGCCAAGTGGTCGCGTTGGTTGGGGCCGTGGATGTTTCCCCGTAGGGGTTTTACCACGTGAAAACATCGGTGTGTTGATCTTTAATCTGGTTATGTGAGTGGTTACTAAAGGTGTTCGTCCTCTGTTGGAATACTTGTGTTGTTGAACAATAAATTGTCTCCAATGCATCAAGTTCCCTCATCGGATTGGGAAACTTCTATTGAATTTGGATCCTAGTGAGCCACTTGCCTTGGTGAAGAAGTTTCCCTACTTTGGTGACCTGATAAAGGTGTATGTTTTGTTGGTGGGTTCATTTCATCTATGTATCCATGATTCAATCAATTGTAGTCTAATCAACACAATCAAGGTTGATTTCTTTAGAGACCAAGTGTTTATCTACCTTTGAGGTGTCCAGTATAGGTGGAAAATATGGGTAAAGAAACTCCACATTAAAGGTTGGATGTAGGCCAAGGAATGAGGAAATACTTAATTCAAAATCATTCTCTCCTACCACCTTGGTGATGGTGTAAGGCCCATATCAAATTGGGTGAATCTTGCGATGGGGTCCTGTGAGGCACTCTTTCTACAAATGTAACCAGACCTTATCACCAACTTGAAACTTGTGTGGAACTTGATGTTGGTCATGTTGTTGTTTGTACGTGGCATTGGATTTCTGCAAGATGTCATGGAATTTTTGGCGGATGTGTTGAATCCATTCAACAAATATGGTTACCTTATCAGCCTTAGTTTGAGCATGGGAAAATTCTTCCAGTGTGGATGCAATGGGAAGAGCTACATCAATTGGGGCCAATGGTTGGAACCCCAAACACACTTGAAAATGGTTGTGGCTAGTAGAGTTATGAAGGGATCGATTGTAGTTATGTTGAACATAAGGAAGACGCTCATCCCATGCACAAGGATTTTTGAAGTTGTACATTCTCAAGATATGTACAATCATCCTATTGACTACCTTCATTTGTCCATCGGTTTGGGGGTGGAAGAAAATTGATTTGGTGAGATGGTGTCCATCAATGACCACAGACTAGACCAAAATGTACTCAAGAACCTACTATCATGATCTGAAATAATAGTTTGTGGTAGCCCGAAATGAACATAAATACACTCTAAAGAATATCTTAGTAATGGCCTTGGTTGTGATACTCTTTTTGCAAGATGTCAAAACTACCATCTTAGAAAATCGATCAACGACTATGAAGACACAGTCATTACCATGCTTGGTAGAAGGTAGACCGGACATGTAAAACATGGAGAAGGACTCTCAAGGCCTATCAGAAGTAGGCAAAGGGGTGTACAAGCCATGTTTCTTAATGGTAGGTTTGGTGATGGCACATGTAGTGCATGATCTAATATACTTGTTGACATCTTGTCAAATCATTGGACAATAAAATTATGTTTGTAATACTCCCACTATTTTTTCCACGCCAAAGTGTTTTGCCACTCGACTGTATTGTGATTCCCAAATTATCTTTGCACACTTTCTTGAAGGAACACAAAGGTGGCCTAGATGGAATAGCAGTCCATCCTGAAGATGAAATTATGGAACTGGTTCATGAGCTCAATATTTGCTAGGTAGCAGTGAAGTCAGAGTCATTTTTGTATAATTGTGGCCACCCATAGGTCTCATGCCCATAGGAGTTAAGAACTATGGTTAGTTCCACAATCGGGTCTCAACTAAGGTAGTTTGAAATATATTTGGTGTTTCCCTTCTTGTACTTGATGTTCAAGTGGAATTGTTGTAGGTATGTGGACCACTTTTGATGGTGGTCATTTTGTAACTTTCCTTGTGTCTGCATGAATTACAAAGGCATGTGATTGGTGTGGATTATCATTTCCTTTCCTAGAACATAATTCTTGCACTATTGACATGTTTTTACAATGGAGTACATCTCTTTTTCAAAGGTGGGATATTTGTGAACAACATCCACTACAAGGAGAACACATTCTAGTGGATGTTTTTGCGGGGGTTTTTAGTGTTACAAAATTTGGAAAAAAATTCAAAATAACCTCCGCTACAACATCCTCTATTGGTTGTGGAGGTTTTAGAGGAGGTTTTAACATATGTTCCATATAGCTAAAAACAATTGGGAGGATGAAGGTTGTAGTGAATGTTTTTTTTTCCAATTCTTTTATTGTCAAAACGTACCGATGCGACATTAAATAAAACACCCCAGGGCATACCAAAAAATAAAATGTATTGGAATAAACTAACATAAAATTCCTCGAAACTTACATAAAACCAAAAAATCATCGATGTGCCATTACATAAATTCCCAGTGCATACACAAAACAAACCGCACCAGGAATCATTACATGAAATGCCCCAATTCATACATAAGATGAAAACACTCTAGTTCACCATTACATTACTTCCTCAATGCTTACATATTAAATAAACACATTGGGACAACTATGGTTGATATATATTGGAATCCCATTTTATTGTATGCACTGGTGCGCTTGTTTTTCTATGTTTGTATATGGAACAAGAGAAGTTGGAACGTCAAAACGATGTGATGGTTTATGAATCAATCACTTATCTGCTCCTCCATGAGATCCTCACTCATGTACTTACTAAGAAGTTCATCATGTTTCTTATTCTCCACAACCATGCGCTCAATCACTTTATCATATAGAAGGGGCACATGGGAAACAAACTCTCATTCTCTATGTTGTTGGTTTTCCTTGTCCTGCTCTCCCATTTCTTTCCCCACATCCTCATATTGCACAAATAGGACTAGCTTAATGGAAATGACCTCGTCACTCTTGATCATGAACCTAGCCTCCCTCTAGAAAGACTTGATCCCCTACCATTTCCTCAGTGCTTTGGCCTGCATCTCCTCCTCCAAGATCCACTCAACTTTCTCCATGATACTTTTCTCATCATCATTTTCACCATAATAAATTGCATCAATTCGATTGTAGATCACATATCTAGGCCTCCTCTTATTCTCCTCAGGGGTGCCTTATCGAATAGATATTTGACATCGGGGAGGAATTTCTTAGTTACACTTGTACAATTGATTGACATAAGATGACATGTTATAATATTTCAACAACCAATTGTACAAGTGTGGCTGGGAAATTCCTCCCCAACGTCAAAGATCTATTCGATAAGCCCCATGAGGTGAAGAAGAGGAGGTTTATATATGCGATCTATAAGCAAACTGATGCCAATTATTATGATGACAATGATGACAAGAACAATATCTTGGATAAATTTGAGTGGCCCACAAAGGAGGATATGCAAGCCAAAGCATTGAGGTCATGGAAAAGGATCCAATATATTCAAGGAAGATGATGATGTGGTGGAAGAAATGGGAGATCAAGACAAGGAAAACCAACAACACAGAGAGAGAGAGAGAGTTCGTTTCTCATCTTCCTCTTCTGGATAAGAAAGTGATCGAGCGCATGGTTGTGGAGAAGAAGATACATGATGAACTTCTTAGTAAGTACATGGGTGAGGATCTCATGGAGGAGTCGACCAAGGCCAAGGAAATTCTTAATATTTAGTGATAAGTCATGCTGACAAAGCTTATGGGTCATCGATTATTTTTCCAAATGTGCTTCTTAACTTCTATTAAATATATGATTTGGATCTTAGGTCAATATTGAGGCTAACATTGTATTATAATTAAGACATCTACAAGGGTCCTTTCTTGCTGAACAAGGCAAAGGGGCACTAGGAAGCTCTGATCGTAGAGCTTGGCAATCCTAATTATGGAAAAGTAGAGGCTAATATAATGGACTTGGAAGGGAATTAAGTTGATGTGCTGAGTTCCACAGGCAAGGGCCCCAATTACAGATACTTTGGGGCTACAAAATTAGTCCTCATCCTCAAAGAGGTATTCAATAATACCCCTCGAGGTGAATAAGGGGAGTTGTAGGTATGTGATCTACAAACGAATTGACGCCAATTTATATTATGGCTATAGGAATGACGATGATGGTATATTGGACAAACCCATGTGGCCCACAAAGGAGGATTTGTGAGGTAGAGCATCGAGGAAGTGGCAAAGCCTCAAGTCTATGTGCTAAATTATGAGAGGGACCGAAGAGTGACCTATGTTTTTGTCTCCACAAAGAAAAACCTCCACAAAATTTAACTGTGGAGGTTTGCATATGTAAATTGTGAATTAAATTGTTTTTCTTCTGGTTTCTATTGCACTCGGCATTGTCGACATATCTAATTCATATTAAATCCATTTTAGGCACATATGTAGATAAAATGAAATTACAATATAAAACACAAACATATATAACTAATTTGTATTTATCAAAAACTGAAAATAGTTTTTTTTTTGCAAAACAAAAAGTGAATAAGTAAGCGGTTCTCTTAACAAATGTGTATGCACCACGACTAATGCTCCTTATCATACATAAGGCATCGAAAAGACATTTGTTAAATATAAGACATGGGTGTGTCATTGTTATTCAAGCACTGATATCTATAGCGATGTGTTGTGATATATAGCACATAGGTTAAGGGTTGGTGTTAAACCACATGTTGCATTGGGTTATATTAAGCACACTGACTCTATATGTTAGTTCATGCACCATATACTTTAAACTTTCTTTTCGTGATGCACCATTAATGGGCACGCTTTACAATGCACTCTAGAATGATAATTTTTAAACTATTTTCCTAGTTCAACTTACTTAACCACCATGTTGTGTTTAGCTTAACCTAATGCATTGATGCTTCATTTGAGATTTGTATGCATTGATTTCATTTAATTTGTATTATAATGCATTGGTGATGGGGCATCCCATAAAACGAACCGATATGGTAAATTACTATGTATTTTTCTAGTTGTGTTGTCATTCACATTTTCAGTGTGTTTTATTTATTCAATGCACCACAGAGAAAATTTGTGTTTCAAAAACTTGGCAGTGTTTGATTAATAAACACACTGGTGCATTTATCTCAAATGGTGCACTTCCTAGCATCTTTATGGTGCTTACCATAAGATGAATTGTGCTACAAATTTGTGAAATTCGGCATGGTGTCGTTCTCTTAATTATATCATCAGTGCGTTGTTTTGATCAATCTGTGCCGCCCAATAAAATTGTTGAATATGAAATTATGTGGTGTATTGTGTTAATATAAACACATTGGAACTACCTTGCTATTGAAGCATTTAAATTTTGTTTAATAGTGCATTCCATTGTGGACAACAACAATTAGTACATGGTGTCCACCAAAATGACATAACCAGTCGGTGTGAGGTGTTACTATTAACACACTGGGACCACTGTGATAGTGGAGCATCGCCCTTTTGTTCCTCAGTGCGTTATAAATGTGAGGGCACCGGGAATGAGGCATCCACTAAGATGCACCATTATGAAAATTTAGGAAATATATGTCCCGGTGCATTTTTGAATAAAGTTTTGGGGTTTTTCATTACAATGGTTGCACCACTACGTAAATTTTATAAATTGTTATGTCATCGATGTATTTAGTTAAGTAAAGTTTACTAGGGAATAATGTTAAATGATAATGGTGTGATTTATTGGGTTGTATTTTTTTATAAAGTATGGCAGTGCATTTGACCATTGACTTGCCAGGGAGTTATTGATATGGTACGCCTCGATGAAGTATGGCGGTGCATTTGAACATTGACCTGCCAGGGCGTTATTGATCTAGTATGCCCCGGTGCAGTAATTTAAAATGGGTGCACCACTAGGTTAAAATTTATAAATCGTTGAGCTAGCGGTGCAGTTAATGAAGTGTAATGGGTCAGTGCAGGTATGAGCCTAGTTTGAGTCAGTGTCGGAGCATTCCAAAGGACACATAATTTTTGTTTTTAGTAATTTATCACAGTGTGCTATATTGAACAACAACAATGCAAATATATATGGATGCACTGAAAGCGGTGCTCAATATGTATTTAACAAAGTATGCATTAGGAGTGATGGGAACTATTTTTTTAACATAGTATGCAATGCTTCGGGGCGAGTCAAACCGTTTAGGTGCACTGCGTGAAAAAGAAAAAGAAATTGAAAAATATGTGAAATTTCAAGATAAATTATAATTTTAATTGGATAAAAATGAAAATAGGAAGGTAATAAATAATTTAACTAGCCTCTTATGTATTTAAAGAGGCATGGTTGCACCATTGAGAGGAAATGAAAATTCATGGTAATTTCCAAAATTTGGAAATGTGTGGGATCCACCAATGGAGCTATCCTAGTTGGTGTAGAGCATCGGAAACAAGGCATCTTAGGAAGAAAGGTGAGCATCAATTCTTGTTTGAGAGTTTGGAAACATGGGATTCATTGTAATAATGAAAATAGGTTTGGTAATTTTTTTAATTTACCCTAACACTGTGCAGCTTGTGAATAAAGATGCATCGGGGTGGACTTTTCAACTGCACTGATGAGATTTATTCGGTGGATATAATTTTATTATAAAGTATGGTAGTGCTGCTGAAACATGGATGCATCGGTGTTGTATTGTTTAGGAACGTCTTTATGTGTATTGTTCAACGACACCAGTGAAATCTATTCGATGCATGTACTTTTATTATAAAGTGTGGGTGTGTTACTGGAACATGGACGCACCAGTACTTTATTGTCTATGAACTCGTCTGTGTGTATACTCCGTACAGGCGCACCGAGGAAAAAAACCTCTGCAAAAACTTGCATTCACCCACCTATGCTATGAACAGAGACGGTGTGTTTGAACATTTAAGTCCTGGTGTGTTTTGTTTTAGGTGCACAACAATGTATTTTGACCATAAAGGTGCACCGAAAAAAAAACTCTACAAAAACATATGGTCGTCTGCCTCTGCTAACAACCTCTTCTATAAGCATCTAAGGGGGGAATGTTTTAGGGAGGTTCCGTAAAAACCTCCACAAGAAGGTGTTCTCCTTGTATTGATAAGATTGGGTTTCATTTTTATAGGCCATATGATGTCCCTACTAAGTGAGTACTACACCAACAACACATTCAAAGGAATTTGTCTCAATCTCAAATGGTTGTTGTAGGTCTATCAGTGTGAGGACTGGAGCAGAGCAAAGGTGATGTTTTAGATCCTGGAATTCTTTTTGTCGTGATTCAGACTAATAAAACTTGGGTTTAGTTCCACCCTTAGTCACTTGAATTAAGGGCCAAGTGATATGAGAGAATCACAACATGAATCTACAGTGTAATTTAGCGAGGCCCAAGAAGTTGTGGAGCTCCATCACAGTTTTTGGGGCAAGCCAGTCGTGGATGAGGTGGATCTGGGTCAAATCCACATGCACCCCATTTTCATCCATGATGTATCTCGAGTATTGAATTCATTGCATAATGAATGAGCATTTATTCATATTGACATATAACTTGTGTTATTGCAGGGTGCTCATGACCTACTGAATGTGTTGTAGATGTTTTTCCCAAGTTCGGTTGAATACGAGGAAGTCATCCAAATATATGACCACAAAAGAGTTTGTGAACAACTAAAAAATATCATCCATCATCCTCATGAATGTCGTTGGAGAATTAGTCAAGAAAAAAGGAATGACCAACCATTAAAAATGAATTATTTATATTTGAAGGTTGTTTTCCATACATCAATTTTTTCTATCGTGACCTAGTGGTAGCCATACTTTAGATCAATCTTACTAAAGAACTATGCACCCTTAAGTTGATTAAGAATATCGTCAATTCAGGGGATTGGGTATCGGTTCTTGACAGTGAAATTGTTCATGGATCTATAATCAATACAGAGTCACCATGTCCCATCCTTATTCTATACCAACACAATTGGGATCCCACAAGGCAAGGAGCTCGGTTGAATGTCGCCCTTGCAGATGAGCCTGTCAATCTGGCACTTTATTTTCTCACTCTCTAGAAGGGAGAACCTATATATTGGACCATTGTGTAAGGGTGCATAAGGTATCGATTCAATGGAATGTTTGACCTGACAGAGTAGAGGCACCCCTATAGGTGAAGTGAAGATATATCTATATTCTGCTACAACCTTGTCCACTTGATTTTTTTTACGTAGAGAGATCATGTGCAGAAGTTGTGACGGTCGTAGTGACCTTTTATTCACCTTCTGACTGGACCATGAAGAGGACAAACTTTTCAATCCAAGATATTACCTTCCAACATTGTTTTGTTGATATAAATGAAATTGCAATAGTCAGAACTACCTCTGGTACCTTGTAGGGTTGACCTCCCAAAATAACAATGACACTACGAGGTTGGGACTCATAAAAAATATGACGCTTCCACATATAAGTCTATCCTAAAATAACATCACAAACTTTGAGTGGGGAAACATCACAAAGTACCTCATCTTTGAAGGGATTGATGTCACAGGACATGAGACACTACTGGATGACACAAAGGTTTCATCCCTAGATCAACCAACCAATGGTGTATGGTTGAGGGTGAGACATTATTGGCATATTCAATCTCTTTATGACCTTGAATGAGATCAAGTTCTTATGGCTCTCGTTGTAAACAATGAAATGTAGTGGGGTCTCCTTCACCCACATCTATGAATGGAAGAGGCACCCCCCTCCTCAAACTCCTCTGACTCATCTACTTGTATATTTACAATTGTGATGTAGCACTAGGTTCTGCATCAATGATCCTCTTTCCCTATTCCAAATAAGACTTTGAGTAAGGGTTTGACTCCTTTTCTTTGATCTCTCCCAACAATGACAGCTTCGAGCGACATTCATCAATGTTGTGTCAAGGGATTTTTTGGAACTCACACCACTTTCCAGTGTCCTTCTTCGTCTTCATGTTACCCTTATTTTCTTGCAACTTAGACTGGTTGTATTGAGGTTGTATTTCCTTTCTTTCTCCCTCCCTTGTTCTATGAGTTAGTGTCTCCTTTACCATACTTTTGTTGTTGTGGATTTGAAAACCCAAAGTCCCACTTATTCTGCTACTTACATTTCTTCTTGATTTTGACAACATATTAATAAGTGTCTCCCAGTGAAGATATTTCCAAGAAATCCATCTCTGTTTGGATGTGCCTATGCAAGCCATTGAGATACTTCAAAATCACTTGCCTCTAGGAGTCTCTAATACCCAAATTTGAGTGCAAGGTATGTAATATGTTGGTGTACTTCAACACCATCTAGTCTCTCTCCTGGCAAAGAGTCGTCCATCTTGTGTATTGGTCATCATAGTTTCCAACATAATAGAATTTCTCCTTGAGGGAATCAACAAAGGTATCCCAAGTAGGTCCTCTCCTAAATGTCATAGACTCATCTCCGTTGTGTCTCTCCCAGTAACTTTCCCACCAATCTTTGACATGGGGAAGGGATTTAAGGAGCAGAAAGGCGATCTTTTTGATGCCGATTTTTTTTTGAACAGAGTAATAACCCTCTAACATATTTAACCATTTATCCAAAGCATATGCATCCATATAGCCTTGAAATAAAGGGATATCAAAGTTAACTTGTACCTTGAAGGGTGTCGCACCTCTGAAATGGCTACTTATTGAAGGTGTGTTTCTCGCTGTCAGAAATCATAGAAGGATTTGGGTGAAGTTCCATCATCTCATTCCTCTATTGTGTGAGGGATTCCTTGATAAACATATATATAGGATATCCTAATCTGTCATCTTTCTTTTATTCTTCCATTATATGCTTCTTGGGTCAGCGAGAGCAATCATCCCTAAGTGAAACTAGCTCGAGACCCAACTCTATATACCTTGACCTCGTCAAGGACATGCACCGAGAAATAATGAGTAGAACGATCTGATACCACTAATCTGAATTATATTGAGAATGAAATGGAACACACACAGAAATATAGAGAATACAACAATTACAATGAAACTCAACTTCTGTTAATGAATAAAATAGTAGAGTATTGTAGAACACAAACAAGATAGAAACGTGGTAGCTTATCTCTGAAGAGAAAAAGATGTTGGTTATGCTCATTCACAAAAAATTGATTACAAATAGGTCAAAAAGCGCCTTTTATCATGAATCCTAAAAAATAAACAGGAAAAAAACCTAACCCTAGAAGATGAAATGCCAAAAGTATTATAGGCCCTGAGGTGGTTAGTTGATATGTCAACTTCCTAGGGGAACAACTTTTGCATACGATCTCCATTTCGGGCACATGATAGCTCATTGGAAAGAACTATTCGAGGATTACAACTTTTGGATGGGCCAAGTTATGTTGTTGGCATCTTCTAGCCCCTCAAATGTCCAAAAAACATCGTTTAGGTCCCGTTATCCCAATTTTTGTGGATAACCAAGGATATTATGTCTCGAGGCCCTCAAGTTGCAGATATGGAGTGTTAGGAGACTACATGACCATCAATACCCTTTTCCACAGATGGAAAACCCTCTCATCACCATAGATGGTCACAAATTTCTAGTTGGCATCCAACACATCAGCTGGCTTCCGGAAGGCAGTGGGCCTTGCTCCATGAGGTACATGTCAGTATCATGGTGAGCATCATTTCAATATTTAAGCCAATTTAGTATGGTGTATCTTAGATTGATCTAGATTTCATGATATACACTTAGGGATTATTCCTTTTTCCCTTCTTCACCTTGGTGGTTTACATTGTGCCCTAGTAAGTGGTCTTCCTAGGGGATGGGTTTTCTACTAGGAACCCCCTTGATGAGCCAGTGTACTGTTCCTCACCATACTTACCACTTTCCATCATTATTCCCCTTTATTTCCTTATCTCTTGGGATTTTAGGGTGTATTGACCCAAGAAGGGGTTATCCCTCATTCTATGGGAAGAAGGGGTTGAAGGCCTAGAGGGATTGATGTTGGGTAAAAGATAAAATCCTTGTATAAACCTTTCATATGCTTCACCCAGGGATCACCCAAGAAAGTAGTGAAGCACTTGTCTTTGAGTAAAGGGGACCCACAATATAATAAAGAATGCTTAAAAGGTTAGTTAAAGGATAGGAGGTCCCATCACAAGCCGACCTATCACATACATGAATAACTAGTGGTATGACATTGTCATCATCTGGCCACCAAACTAGGGTAATGGCTCTTAGTTGCATGGCTGAGAGAAAGGGGGTCTCATCACGAGCCAACCTTCTCATTTCCACTAGGTGTTTGCGAGTGACATTGCCATCATATGGTCACCATTCTAGGGCAGTGAAATTCAACCTCTCCTTATGATATATTGAAATAAAATATAAAGAAATAAAGGCAAAATACAATTGATGGGTTTGGAAAAGGTGCATTGTGGACGAAGGTACCACACACCCTCTACAAAGGCACCCATGAATGAGACACTACGACCCCTTATATGTCATGAGCCATATTCCCATTAAGTCTTGACCCCAACCACTTCATCCACTTTACATGGCTTAGAGAGGGATCTCTTGGAAACTCTCCTTAACCTAGGGCAATATCTACCCAACAGGACAACTCGTCAACCCTCTCATATTCAAGCTTCACAAGTCGCATAGTGTCTTTGAGCAATTAACTGTTTGATATAGTAATATTTGATGCATATGCTTAGGTGGATCATTTATTGATTGGATTCATTTATCATGATCTTATGACTTGATATCCTTGGAGGGAGTGCTCATTTGTCTTTGCAGGACCTAGTTGGTGGACAATTTGGGAGAAAAATCCTAGATTGGGCTTCCATGGGGCTACAAGCCCATAGGTTGGATGCCAAGGACCTGCATGTCGGATGAGAAAGATCAAACTTGGAAGGCATTGAGGATGACTTGGATGACATAACCTAGCCCCCACATGCCAAAAAAATTTCCTAGGAGAGGCAACACGTCACTCCTAGAGGCATGAGGTCACCTAGGAGGGTTAGGGATTGGTGGTGAGGTGCTACTCATTGACACATGGAAATTTTGAGGAGAAGAAGGTATTCACCATGAATATATTGTCTAGATTCTTGAAAGGTGGCATTTGGAGGCCTACCCATGCTTCTCCAATTCCAACGACTTCTTCCAAGTGGGAAAACGTCCCCTAAAGGGGAGATGCCCATGTAAAATTAGAGTTTATTTGTGCAAAAGTGAAACTTTAAATGAATGGTTTAATATTACTTTGTTAAAGGGGGAAATATTAGGGTTGTTGAGCCCTATTCTTGTGGTTTACCCCTTAATTTATGGACAAGTTACCTTGGTGACATTTTGTATAAATAAGAGATCATAAGATCTCATTTTATCATAACTCTCCCTCATTTTGAGAAGTATTGGTCTGAAATTTTCTCTATCTTTGGAAAAATTGTCTCTTTAGGCTCTTGTTTATGGTTATGTCTTGATGTTATGGTTGATGGGAGTGATGCACTAGCCTTGGAAGGCTTGTCTCTTGCTATTGTGGTGGATTATCTTGACATTTTTCCTTGAATTGGTATGGTCATTACTTTCATGCTATCAGTTGTTTCAAGTCAAGGTTATTGTGCTAGGAGCTAGGTGGGAAGTAGAAGGGCATACACCCTCTTAGCTAAAACCATAGCTAGAGAAAATTTCCTTGGGAAGTAAAAGGGCTTACACCCCCAAGGAGGTAGCTTCTCTATCTCTTTATTTTCAACACCCTATTAACCCAATAATTAAGAGCATTAGTCATTTATTATTGCATTGGAGAAATAAAATATTGCATTGGGAAACATGATTTTTGGTCATTTTTACTTCTTTCAAAGTGGATTGTATTCCTTGTGCCTTGGGCACCTCGCAGCCACTAAGGCATCCCCATCAAGGGGATACTTCTTTCTGATGTTATAAAATTACATCTTCATCGATTAGGGCTGCACAAACCCTAACTCATTTGCTTGAATAACTCTCTTATCAACCATTGGATTTTGCTCAAAGTTTGCACACTTATTCTTCTTGGTCTAACGCACTTTTTGGAAAAGTTTGAGGGGATTTCAGTGGCTTATTTTCTTTTTGTAATAAATTTTATTTTACATACATAAGGCTGATATCATTTTCTGCAGACAAGTGTTTACAACAACATTATCTTTTCATGCTAGAATATTGGTTTTTGTCTTGAGTTTAGCTAGTCATTTACTAGTCTTTCTCTTGCATTTTCCACTTTATATCTAGCATTTATTGAGCAGATTATAGTACCATATTATTGATGATATATATTTTTATCTGTTGTTGCAAATCAGGGACAACAATATTATCTTGTTGATCCAACTAACATACATCATCGCAAAGTGGTTTTCCTTGTGTCTCGGGCATGTTTTTCACCATTTGCAGGTCACTTAACATACTTGGAAACCCTTGGACCTTCCCAAGACTTAATTCCACACATTTCACTCCACTTAGACTTGAAATCTAGGGGATACACTTCCATCTCTATCCATATCCATATCATTCCCCCTAGGGTCACTAGGATCACCTCCCTAGAGTGACCTAGTCACCCTTGAAGTACATGACCTACATCGAGGTGACATTGGGTGTAGGATTCCCAAGTTGTAGCATTTGCTATATGGTTGGGTCGGGATTTTCCCAACCTGCAACTTGCACTATAACATTTTGGCTTCGTTGTCGGGGAAGATTTTGAATATTCTTCGTACCCTAAACGACACTTTGGAAAGCTATCCCAAAGCCTTCCCCTTAGCTTTTATGGTGACTCTACCCAAGGGACGTTCCCTTTCCACCCTCCTTGATGAGATCATATTGAAGCTCGTATGGTGAATCCACCATCCGAGAACCCACTTTTCCCTTATCCTTTTCCATCCTTTGTTGATCCTTGAGCTCATGTGGCAACTCCATTGGGATATTACCCTAAGTAATGGAACCATGGCCTCACAGGACTTACCATGGGCATTCCATAAGGTTTATCCCTCCATTGATGTTTAGGATATTCCTAGATATCCAAATCATTGCTCCCTGGAGTGGAGGGAAAGTTGCCCCAAATTTGACGGTGATCTAGCTCTAGCAGTCACCCTTGTCATGAATTATACAAAGTACGCTTCAAGTTTAAATGTGATACATGAAGATGTACTGATGAAATTTTTTGTGTCTTCACTGGGATCAATTCAAAAAGATTGGCTTGCACACTCATGTGATCCAAAGATTATCCCATCTTCTACAAAGCTCATTGAATAATTTCTCAAGCATTATTGGCCAGCTACTCAAAGTTTGCAAGATGCTTTCCAAGATCTCAAACACACTCTTTGCAGAGAAGGTTTTTCGATCGATGATGAGACAATAGATGGAGAAAATATTGAAGAAGATCTGGATGAGACATATGATGAAGATGAAGTATCTTCTCTTCCACTTGATGACGACATCCAAACCTCCGCTCCTCCTACACATCAAGAAGAGAACATGATGAGTTATAATTCTTTTGAAAACTTTGATGATGATTTGTACCATGACTGTGGAAATGAAGAAAACTCCCAAAAGGATCTCGATGAAGTTTCTCTTATAGAAGGCCTGAACGAGACTTTGTTATTCGATTTACCTTTTGAAGAAACTGAAGTTATCCAGTCTTGTGAGGAAGTGATCAACTCCTATGATGTAGATGAATTCTTGGATATATTTGATGAACACATTGATGATTTCATATAGGTTGGGAGACGTAGATGGGATGTGTGTTGCTTCATTATTGATAAAGACCCTATTTATGAAATTGAGGGTAACTATCAGGCAGAGGGGGTGTCATCATCATAGGAGTGGTCCTCATACATATATGATTTAGATGTTTGGCATCCTGGTGATGATATGGTTACAGATTTGTTCTGCCCCTTCGAGGATGACTTGTCACAACATACTCATAGTGATCTTCAGTCATCCTTTGGTACATACCCTTTTGAGGATGAATATTTATTTTATGATGATTTCCAACTGTTGTGCTCATATTTTTAGGAATACCAGGACATGGCCACCTCAGAGTAGTCAGAGGTTCATTCTTTGAAGTGGAAGTATTTTCATCTTGGAGAGTTCCATGGATATTCACAGGGGAAGAGGCAGTGTTTTTCTACACTTGAGACATTTCCTTACCTTTTACCCTCTTCTCTAAGAGACCATGCAATATTATTTTGATCTCTCATTTGCTCTCATTCCTCGACAAGCAGTTCATCTACATATAGTATCCCCCTTCAGAGATGGATTGATCAATCTTGTGGCTACACTTTCAAGCGGGATGATTGGAATGATGGTTTCTCTTTCCAATAAAATTTCCTCCCTCCCACCCATCTTCATGAGTTTTATTTCATGATCGATTATATGTGTGTTTATACTCATGATTATTATGTGCTTGACTTATCTTTGTTGTATTATATGATTAAGAACAGGGGGAGATACTTTGATGAATGATCAAATGGTTTCACTAGTTGTATGACTTCACCTGACATCATCCAGCATGTGATCTTCAGGTCCCCAAGGCCCCAAGTAAGAAGGTAAGTCATTTGACTCCTTGAATTTTCATATTTATTGCTCATATTAGTTTATATGCATTTCATTTTCATTTTTCTCTACTTGCATATTGATTTCATGCTTAGCTTAGAAATTTTTGAAAAAATGTCAATTTTTTTTCTTTTCTAGATTAGTTTTCATTTTTGGATACACACACACACACACACACATATATATGGATAAAGGGTGATAGAACCACCCTAGATGCTCTGATCCCTTTTTCTAAGTTTTGGAAAGCACAGGTATACCAGGAGATGTTGTAGTTCTCATGCACTCTACGACGAGCACATGTTCCCAAGTAGGAGCCAGATGTTATCCTCATTTTGTGGATAACTAAGGAGATTGTGTCTCGAGGCCCTCAGGTTACAGATATGGAGTGTCGAGAGACTACATGACCAAAATTACCATTTTGCACAGATGGAAAACCCTCTCACCACCATAGATGGTCACAGATTTCCAGATGGCATTCACCACATCAGTTGGCTTCTGGAAGGTAGTGGACCTTGCTCCATGAGGTACAAGTCAGTATCATGGTGAGAATCATTTCAATATTTAAGCTTAAACCCTAGCTAGAGAAACTTTCCTTGGGAAGTAAAAGGGATTAAACCCCCAAAGAGGTATCTTATCTAGCTCTTTCTTTTCATGACCCCATTAACCCAATAATTAAGAGCACTAGTAATTTATTATCTCATTGAAGAAATAAAATATTGCATTGGGAAACATGATTTTTGGTCATTTTTACTTCTTGCAAAGTGGATTGTATTCCTTGTGCATTGGGAACCTCACAACCAAAAAGACATCCCCATAAAGGGGCTAATTCTTTCTTCTTTTATAAAATTACATCTTCATCCATTAGGGTTGTAGAAACCCTAACTCATTTGCTTGAATAACTCTCTTATCAACCATTGGATTTTGCTCAAAGTTTGCACACTTATTCTTCTTGGTCTAGCACACTTTTTGGAAAAGTTTGAGGGGATTTCAGTGGTTCATTTTCTTGTTGTAATAAATTGAGTGTTACATCCATAAGGATTATATAATTTGTTGCAGATAAGTGTTTACAACAACCTTATCTTTTCATGCTAGAATATTGGTTTTTATCTTTAGTTTAGCTAGTCATTTACTAGTCTTTCTCTTGCGTTTTCTACTTGATATATATCATTTATTGAGAATATTATAATACCATATTATTTATGATATATATTTTTATCTATTTCTGCAAATTAGGGACATAAATCTTAACTTTATGATACAACTAACATACATCATCACAAAGTGGTTTTTATTGTGTATCGGGTAGGTATTTCACCATTTGAAGGTCACTCAACATACTTGGAAACCCTTGGACCTTTCCAAGAATTCATTCCAAACATTTCACTCAACTTAGACTTGACCTCTAGGGGATCCACTTCCATATCTATCCATATCCATCTCATTCCCCCTAGGGTCACTGGGATCGCCTCCCTAGAGTGACCTAGTCACCCTTGAAGTGTGAGACCTACATCGAGGTGACATTGGGTGTAGGATTACAAAGTTGTAGAACTTTATTTGTGGTTAGTTAGGGATTTTTCCAACCTACAACTTGTGCTATAACAGGGCCTCAAAATAAACCGAGAAATTTGGGACCCAAAAAACCGTAGAAAAACTTCCAAGGAGATAAAGAATCATTGAGTCAGTGGAAGAGGTGGATGGCCATTGATATCCACCTGGATCAAATAAAAACATATTAGTTTTACCTAATATCTCCCCTCACCCCTGTTATCACCCTAACATTTTTTATCGGGATCTAAAAACTTCTGAAGTTTAACGAGACGCTATACCACAGTAGAGGCGCGATAGTTCAGGGCGCTCGGCTATATTCCGCGGCGTGTGAATGAATGTAGCGGAAGTGGGAAGGGAGTAGCTCGGCGGGATGTCGATCTTGAAGAATCTCAGATATACGGTCGAAGCCTACATCGAACAAACAAATAGCACGAAACTTAACTTCGCGAAGGCAAATCAGGGAAAACTACTCTGGTTTCGACAGGGAATGCGTGGCGCTCTTACACATGCATCGGGGGAGATGATGGATTGCCCGAAACCACTTTTCCTATGGCCCCAATGTCACGTGTTTCAAAACATCATGTCAATAGCTCGTGGGGAAGATGGCGGTTGGTCAGATCACCTCACATCACCGGTCCAGGTACTTTCCCGGATGACGTACCAAAACGACGTCACTGCATAACTAACTCGAAGCTCATCATTCGAAGTGGATTGATGAAACGTGGCACACCAAGGTACTGTGATAGTAATTCGTGAGCAAAGTACACAGAACATCAAAATCTCAGATATGAATCATTTTATCCTATTCTAGGAAATTGTCATCTTATGCATAAGAAAAACAAGCTCGGTCTGTGCTCTTGAATTCTGTAAACCCAAAGGGTGGCCAAATCAAGGTCTCTGTGAAGTTCAGAAAGCATAGATAATATTCATCAAATGATGTCTGGCGCAATTGGGTTCTCAGCTAATGTACCAGGCAGGTCAATAAGTAAGAATGAAAGATGGTTCTTGCAGATGCAGGCGACTAAATTTCATACCGAACCTGAAACTGAGACAGAGTCGGGAGTAAGATTAAACCCCATTATAAGGGATCTTGTCATAAATGAACATGAAGACAACACCTGCCACCCAGCCGCAAAGAAGAAGAGGAGCAAAAGGAGGAAATCGGAGGCCAAAACCGAGATGATAGAGAGCGTCGGGGAAAATTCCGATTGGTGGAGTACCTAGAGGAGGAAATCGCCAAGCTAAGGTGAATCATCAGGTAAAATTTTGGTGTTCAGATAGTTTTGGAAAGATGTCAGCTTAAGAGAAGGGAGTCCTGATATGATAGACCAATTACTAACGGTCCCTTTAAATCATAAAATTGTTCTTCCTTTTTGTAACTCGTATATGTTTTTAGAATTCTGAGGAAGTCGGAATGTTTTAAATTCCATATGAAATTCCTTTATATATGCTTGGCCTCACGAGTATAGAAGCATGGAGAAAAGAGGAGCCTGCCCTCTGTGTAGGAAAACTTTATAAATCTCTGGGGATGGAATAATTACATGGGTGTAGAGGCATATTTTGGGACTTTTTATGAAAAGATTCTAATTGGTGGTGTTATGAGTCGCGTTTTCTCTCATAGTATGTGATTCTTGTTATTCTGTATTTTCATTTTTCATTCTTCTGTCTAAATTGAGAAACTAAAAGTCCAGAATTCATTATTCAATGCTCTCGGCTTGACAATTTAGACCGTGTTCATCTCTTCTAAACCATTTTAGAATTCATTACTATAATGCTTTGATAATAGTTGTGTGTTTCTTTTCCTCTAATACCATCTAAAATTTTCAAGCATAAACTCATAAGTCACTTCCTCATTTAGCCTTTTCCTCTTGATTTTTTTCATGATTTGGAAATACATCCTACATTCTTGACCCCATAGCCCAAAGGTCATCTTCAGCTCTTCAACAACTTTATTAAAACCCCAAAACAAACTAATTCTAGCCACCGATTTCCACAGATGTATCAAGTGACATGAGAGAGCCCTCTCTAAGTTGAGCAGGCTAGTGCCTCAGCTCTAAAGCTGGTTGAAACAGTTACCTCTGTCGTCTGTCTATACAGCCGGGCAGAATTTACAGAGTGCTAACATTTTGGTGTCGTTGCCGAGGATGAAATTTAAAAATTTTCCTTGGGAAGAACGACATGGTTGAGTTCTAGGGTCTGAGAGAGGTAGACACTTAGGCACACATTGGATGTATTCCTGCTCTGGCGAATCCACTTTGGTTCAAAGGTGACTCCACTGATAAAAGAATCCTGAATTTCCAAGAGGCAAACCTGCTCTGAATACTTCAAGTGCGAGACTAAAACTTCACTGAAAGATGAAACCCCTTGACAGGGGAAAGGAAGGGCATCATGAGGGAAAACAGGTACTCAAAATGGGACCTCTTACAAAGCATTTTACTTTTCATTTTAAGTTGCATCTTCTCCTTCCTTGAAAATGCTAAACGCACTTTCTTTTACCTATTGTATCTTAATAATGATCATGAAAGACTTAAAATTATATTTCCTCCTCTATACGTTGCACATGCATACCCTCGCCTTGTCGCTAGTTCTGATAAAAAGGTTTCACCTAGGCCACGCACTGACAATGACCAAGTTGATGAATCCTGTGAGACTCCGACCAATGTCTCTCCCATTGTTTTTGGCCCAACACCCCCTAAGGCCCGACATAGATATATACCCTTACAGCTACCCCAAACCCTTCATGATTTCCCTTCAAATTACTATGAGTTCCTACCTATGTTCGACGTAGAATCGAGTATCATATCTGCTGAAAAGCACATTCAAGGGTTTGGGAATTTTATAGATTTATTCGAGATTGACCACGATGATGTGTGATTGAGAGTTTTCTCTCAATCCTTGAAAGGAGACACCAAACACTGGTTCAAACACTTACACCTAGAAACCATCAGCTCATGGGTGGAATTGAAGAAGGCTTTTTTTAATTTTGGGGTAAGGATAAATCCTTAGAGCGACAACTGACTGAGTTTTATGCCTTGAAAAGATGCAGAAATGAATCTATTTCTGTATTCAGTAGAAATTTCTCTAGAGTCTATTATAATTTGTCCAAAGAAATTCAACCCTCTGAAGCTGTTGCCATGCTCCATTTCGCAACTGCTCTTCATCCATATTTTTCTTTCCTCCTGATGGAAAGAAGACCTGGGTCCTTACAACAAATGTTTAGTGATGCTCGGGACATTCAACACAACATCCAAGCATGTAAACAAACCCAAAATGAGGGGTTGAATGTTCAAGGACATGAAAGTGAATATGAACAGAAAATAGTTGATTGGAATCTTGAGCATAGAATTGACAATATCATGGGTCCTCTTGAAGTTTCCAATGCTAATGATTTTGTAAAAAATTACATCCCACTTGTCGAAAGAGGAGGTGTTGATCCATTCCATGATGAGCAGAGGGTTGATCGTTTTATGTATTCATTTGTAGTTAGTCAAGAATATGAGTGTGAAAAGAAGCTTGTTGAATAACAGGTTGATGTTCTAAGTTTGTTCTTGTTAGATGACATGGCATATGTTAATGGTTTGCCTATATACGATGAATATGATGATTACGATGTTGACCCCCTGGAACAATAAACCACATGTTCTCTATCAGAAAATGTTCCTTTTCAGCAATATAATGAAAGCAATCAGGTTGCATATCACAATTACAAAGAAGACAGTATTGAATCAACTAAATGGAATTCCTTACCTCTATGCTTTTCTTCTTTCAAATTGCTGAAAAAAAATCCTAAAATCATCATCGAAGAAAAAGAATCTGTGCTTATGCAAAGCCACGACAGATCAGTGGAGCAGAATGACAAGATGTTGCAACATTCTTTTCATGCGCTTGGAGACCCTATTGCTTGCGCTGAAATACAACCATATGTTGGCAATGAAATTGAAGATGGTTTCAAATCAGGTAGGACAACCCTACCATTATGTTTTTCTTCTTTTGAATTATTGAAGAAAAATATTTTTAGTATCTCAGGATAGGGATCCTCCAAGCATGAACGGAGTGGTGATGATAATTCTATGGACAATCACATAAAGGGTCATGTCAGCTCAGATTTGCAGTCTATGTTTAGCTATCAGCCTGAAAAGGAATAAGAAGTTGCTCCAGAAAGTATTGTTCAAGGTCATTTTCTCCATCCCGAAATCAGTATGGATTCTCAACGTGAAAAGGTGTTTCAGAGTATTTTATCTTCCCTTGAGAATGACATCGTGGTTAAATTTTTAAGCAACATAGACATGGATAAAGATTATGAAATTGCATCTATGGAAGTTTCCAGCAATAAAGAAACAAATGACATAGATGAAGCAGTGTATGCCATTTGTCCATCAGAAACACAGAAAGATAATGAAGAGGCAGTGGTTTTATTCAAATCATTTGAAAATCAGGGTTTTGAAAATCCATCCACGGGAACTCTAGACTGTGAAGTAGTGCATGAGAAAGAACTTATTTCTATTTATTCACTGGAAAATCAAAGTGGTTGTCCTCAAACAAATTTCCATAAATTTAATGAAACCACATCATAGTTGTTTGATGAACAAGAGGATAACCTTGGTGCATATTATATGGCTGTCATGTTTGAAGATGTTCAAGAATATATGAATATTTTTGTTGATATGCATGGCCAAGAAGACAAACCTATCATCGCCATTTCATTCGAAGATGTTCTTAGAACAAAAGAAATAGAGCAAAAACAACTAACATTGATGAAAGATACTTGCCTTTCGGTTTTTGCTCATCAGGGAGAAACGATTTTTCATGATTTTCAAGATCCGATGGCCATCCTATTACAATCTTCAGTGAAGGATGAATTTGCTTCATTCATAAGCTCAAATTTTGGATTCAATTTGTTTTTTCAGCTGCCATCCTTTACATTTTTCTACTAGCTTGAGAAAAATGTGAAAGGAAAATCAGGAAACCAATTGCTTGATTGGCTGCATTGGCACTTTAGCATCACCTGAGAAAGTGGTCATCCCAACAATTTTAGGGTAGGTAGGGGTGTGAAAATAATCTTGTCGGTCAAGCATTTTTCCAGTTTGAGTTTTCTAGCACTAGATGCAGTCAATTTTCAATAATGCACTCGGACGTCCCCCATGTAGTTGGAAGCAGTGCACAAAGCTTGGTAGGAGAAAGACACACACATGTTTTGGGGAATAGACCCATGGATCAGGCACCAGGTCTACGAGTTCTTTGCTACCTCGCTGGGAGGATAGCATCCCCAATTGGAGCCAATGTTATCACCCTGACAATTTTTATTGGGATCTAAAAACTTCTGAAGTTTAGTGAGACACTATACCATAGTAGAGGCGCAATAGTTCAGGGCGCTCGGCTATATTCCGTGGTGTTTGAATGAATGTAGCGGAAGTGGGAAGGGAGTATCTTGGCGGGCCGTCAATCTTGTAGAATCTCAAATCTACGGTTGAAGCCTATATCGAACAAACAAATAGAACATAACTTAACATCGCGAAGGCAGACCGAGGAAAAATACTCTGGTTTTGATGGGGAATGCATGGCACTCTTACACACGCATCGAGGGAGACGACGGATTTCCCGAAACCACTTTTCCTATGGTCCCGATGTCACATGTTTCAAAACGTCATGTCAATAGCTTGCGGGGAAGATGGCAGTTGGTCAGATCACCTCACATCACCGGTCCTGGTACTTTCCTGGATGACGTACCAAAAGGACGTCGTCGCATAACTAACTTGAGGATCATCATTTGAAGTGGATTGATGAAGTGTGGCACACCAAGGTACTGTGACATTAATTCGTGAGAAAATTACACAAAACATCAAAATCTCAGATATGAATCATTTTATCCTATTCTGGGAAATTGTCATCTTGTGCATAAGAAAAACAAGCTCAGCCTGTGCTCTTGAATTTTGTAAACCCAAAGGGTGGCCAAATCAAGGTCTTTGCGAAGTTTGGAAAGCATGGATAATATCCGTCAAACGATGTTTGGCACAATTGGGTTCTCATCTAAGGTACCAGGTAGGTCAATAAGTAAGAATGAAAGATGGTTCTTGTAGATGCGGGCGACTAAATTTCATACCGAACCTGAAACTGAGACAGAGTCGGGAGTAAGATTAAACCCATTTATAAGGGATCTTGTCATAAATGAACACACAGACAACACATGCCACCCAACCGCAAAGAAGAAGAGGAGCAAAAGGAGGAAATCATAGGCCAAAACCGAGATTATAGAGAGCGTCGGGGAAAATTCCGATTGGTGGAGTACCCTGGAGGAGGAAATCACCAAGCTTAGGTGAATCCTCAATTAAAATTTTGGTGTATTTTAGATAGTTTTGGACAGATGTCAGCTTAAGAGAAGGGAGTCCTGATATGATAGACCAATTACTAACAATCCCTTTAAATAATACAATTGTTCTTCCTTTTTGTAACTCGTATCTGTTTTTAGAATTATGAGGAAGTCAGAACGTTTTAAATTCCATATAAAATTCCTCTATATATGCTTGGCCTCACGAGTATAGAAGCATGGAGAAAAGAGGAGCCTTCTCTCTGTCTGGGAAAACTTTATAAATCTCTGGGGCTGGAATGAATACATGGGTGTAGAGGCAGATTTTGGGACTTTTTATGAAAAGATTCTAATTGGTGGTGTTATGAGTCACATTTTCTCTCATAGTATGTGATTCCTATTATTCTGTATTTTCATTTTTCTTTCTTTTGTCTAAATTGAGAAACTAAAAGTCTAGAATTCATTATTCAATGCTCTTGGCTTAACGATTTAGACTGTGGTCATCTCTTCTAAACCATTTCAGAATTCATTACTATAATGCTCTGATAATAGTTGTGCGCTTCTTTTCTTCTGATACCATCTAAAATTTTCAAGCATAAACTCAGAAGTCACTTCCTCATTTAGCCTTTTCCTCTTGATTGTTTTCACGATTTGGAAATACATCCTACATTCTTGACCCCATAGCCCAAAGGTCATCTTCAGCTCTTCAACAACTTTATTAAAACCCCAAAACAAACCAATTCTAGCCATCGATTTCCATAGATGTATCAAGTGACACGAGAGAGCCCTCTCTGAGTTGAGCAGGCTAGTGCCTCATCTCTAAAGTTGGTTGAAACAATTACCTCTATCGTCTGTCTATTCAGTCGGACAAAATTTACAGAGTGCTAACAACCCCAATATGAGGGTGGGGTGAGATCCACCCTCATATCATGGAGGGGTGGGTGTGGCAAGAGATGTTAATTAAAACATATTTGCAACACATTTATTCTCTATTTTTGTGCACAAATTAAAGTTTTCTTTATTTTTTGTGCTCCATAATTTGGGTTAGCTTATTTCTGTGTGAAAATATTTGGATGATTGTTCTTCTTTACTCTACATTGCCAGTTTAACTCGTGGAATGAAAAAGTGGATAAGTATATAATTTGGAGCTTCTTTTTCTACATTGGAAGAGGTGCGGGATATAATTGAACAACTTTACGAAAGGCATTCTAATAACATATAAAATTTAAGGGGCCCTCCCATGTTTATCATATGTGATTTGTATTATGTAGAGAACAAAATGAAGACAAAAATTATTAATGGAAAAACAAAAAGATATTGTAGAGAGGGAAATAATACTTTGAAACCCAAATTCTATTAATGAATGAAATGGAAAAGGCATACAAAATGAAAAGCAATACAAACTAGCTAAATGGTAGTAGCTTATATTTGAAGAGAGATGTGTTGACTATGCTCACTTGTAAGAAGACATTACAAGAGAACAAAAATGTCTTTTAACATAAAGTATAATAATTAAATATGAAAAAAACCTAAATATTCAAAACCCTAACCCTAGGAAATGATGTGGCAAGAGAAACGTGGGCCCCGAGGAGGCTAGTTGATATGGCAACTTCCCGGGGGTGCAAATTTTGCATAAAAACTTTGTTTAGGTAATTTCTTGGATATTTACACAGATCAATACATGATCTATTTATTTGTAATACCTCCAATTATATATTGTGTGACCTATGTCAAGTGCCAAAAATGAAAGGGAAATACCCAAAAAAAATGCGACAGAATTCGAGACTTGAAAAAATGTTGTAAAATTACCAAGATGTTTAGTCAAAAAAGTGAGTGGCCACCAGTATCCACTTGGATTATTTTTCCCCTCTTAGGAATAAATTGTCCCTACTACATCAAGTTCCTCCATCATATGGGAAAATGTCTGTTGAATTTGACTCTTGGTGAAGGAGTTGCCTACTTTAATGACCCGATAGAGTTGATTGTTCTATTGGTGGGTGTCCTTCATCTTGGTGTCCATGATTCAGTCAACTTTCACCTACAAAATGAAACCATTATTTATTTTTGTAGGAACCAAGTGCTTAGTCACCTCTGATTTCTAATTTGTCCAAGAGAGGAGTAAGATATGGTTGAATCATCTCCACATTAGACATAAGGTGTAAGCCAAGTAAATAATTAATTCAAAATAATTCTTACCCATAGGCTTGGTGATAGTATAGGGCCCATGTCATAGTGGGTAGAGATTATAATGGGGTCCTCTAAGGCATTATTTATGCAAATGAAACCATACCTTATATCCCACTTGAAACTCGTGTGGAACCTAATGCTGATCGTAATGTTGCTTGTACTTCCTTGTACTTGGCATTAGTTTTCTACAGTATATTTTGAAGTTGTTTTTGGATGTGATGGATCTGTTCAAAAAACAAATTTCTTTCCTAGCCTAATTATTAGCATGGGAGGATTATTTCTATGCAGGTGCATTGAGTAAAGCTACGTCAATCGGTGCCAATGGTTGGAACCCCAAGAACACTTAGAAAGGGTTGTGGCCAATAGAGCCATGAATGGATTTGTTGTAGCTATGTTGAACATAAGGAAGGATATCATATCATGTGTGAAGATGTTTGGAGTTGTACATTCTCAGGATATGCACAAGAATCATGTTGATTACCTCTATTTTCCCATCAGGTTGGGGGTGGAAGGAAGTCAATGTGGTCATCTTGTTATCCATGATCGACCACAGGATGGACTGTAATGAACCAACACCTTGAGAATGATAAAAAATCAATGAATAGTAGTCTACTTCAAGGGGAAAACCTCCTTTTTCAATATATTCATTGTACAAGATATGATATGATGATCCTAAGACTAGGTATCTGTGGTATATATATAGGAGAAAAAGGGTAAAATTATAATGAAAGGGTTCCATGAAGGGTTCTAGAATACATACAAATATAACACTAGAAATGTAATAATTCAATATCTAGGGCTTAATAAGGGGTTTTATAAATAACATCGGGATTTATCTAAGGATTAACATGTCCCTTGTTGATATTATGGTAGTTGTGGGAGGTATTAACCTCCACGTGTAACCTTTGGCAAGACTAGAATATTTTGGGAAGCAAGAGAAACCCTAAAACGTTGGATAACAACTCTAGGAGACCAGTCGACTAAAGAAAATATTTGATATTGAGTTATTAACCTCCAAAATGAGAAGTCAACCCAGTCAAATGAGATAGAGTCGTATAAATAGAGGGCGCTAGAGATCATTTGTCATACACACTCTCACAACTGCATAAGACCAGTGGTGCGCAAGTTTGGAGAGGAACTAAAACTACAGTTGCAACTGTTGCAACTGGCATTTCAGTTTGGCTTGGAATTTCTCTTGGTTATGGTTTGGACTTTCTGCTTGGCCTTTGGTTATTCTTTCTTGGTGGCTACCTTGGTTGCCTATTGGTTTGCTTCCATAATTATTCTGACTTTCTAAGTTAAGGTGCTTGGGGGTGGACTTTGTGCCTATGGTTGGGTGACAATATAGCTATATTGTCTATGGTGAAACAAGCACACCTATTTTTCTAACAGGTTATGGGCCCACACTATCTTTGGAAAGTCTAACAGTTGGAAGATAAATTGGGAGGATTTTCTCAGTTACAGTTGCAGTTGTAGTCAAAGTTTTGTTGCAACAACGAAGCCCTAACCCTCTTGTTAAGGCACCTTAAGTGAATAGCTTGACCTAATTCCTAGATAGCCTAGTACACCCTAGCCTAGTGCACCTCCTAGTACTCTCAGCAAGCCAAGGTGTCAAGTTTGTTTTTTTGTTCAAAGTCAAAGGTTGACCAAGTCAAAGAATCCATAACTTACTCTATGAAGTCAAAAAATAAGTTAGAAGAGGCTTCTAACTTCAGAGCATGGAAGACAAGGATTGACCTCATCCTTGCCAAGAATAAAGTGTTGGATATCATAAAAGGAAAGATCATGGAACCACAGTTTGAAGAAGGAAAAGAGAAGGAACCTCAAAACATTGTAGTTATGGAGAAGTTCAAGGACAATGACATCAATGCTATGAATATCATAGTGGACTCTGTAAAAGACCACTTGATACCCTACATCTCTCATCTTGACTCATCTAAGAATATGTATGATGCCCTAACTAACCTCTTCCCATTCAGAGACATTGGACAAGTAAAGAGTCTGAAGAATGAGATTTGTAACATGAAAATGAATGATGATGACAACATAACATCATACTTTGTAATAATTTCTTAGTTAAGAGATCAACTACAAGTTATTGAAGAAATCATTTCAGAAAAGGAACTAGTAAATATAGTATTGAATGGCCTTTCCAAGACATGGGATGCATTTGTCACAAGCATGAACACAAGAAAGGAGTATCCCACATTTGAAGAACTTTGGACTTGTTGTGCACAAGAAGAATCAAGGATTAGCGCAAAAGAGAAATCCCAAAATAAGTATGATGATCAAGCCTTCACAACAAAATTCAATAATTTCAGGAATAAGAGGAATTTTGGCTTACGGAAGACACCAAATCAAGAAAAGGATATGTCAAAAATACAATGCTTCAAATGTCGATAATATGGGCACTACAAGAACCACCATCCTGAGTTAAAGAAAAGGAAGGAAACAGATGAAGCAACAATTGTTGAAGAAAGGGAACCCTCAAAGAAATCCAAGAAGGATAAACCAGACTTCTTCTTCTAGTTAAGGTAACATTATTCTTCATAGTTCTTGTACATAACATGTTTACATATTTCCTGTATATATCATGCATATCTATTTCTTAGAAGAAAATATGGTCAGTGAAACAATACCTATGGAAGAATAATAAGATAAGGATTGATATTATGATGACTACAATGCGCATGAAAAAGATGAAGTATGTTGACAATCTTTGGTGACAATTCTTGTGGAAGCCATTATATAAGTAACAACTGCCAGATGGGCCACAATCAAAATCAAACTTGAAGAGACCAGAAAGAAGTCAGTAATAAAGATGAAACTAGAATAAAATTTGTGACACTTTGCAGACATAAGCATGGAATCTCTTATATGGAGGGAGATGATTGCAAAATTCCAAAAGAAGAGCATGCATTCATGCAGGAAGTCGAGATTAGGAGGAAACTAATCCTAAATGATATGATCCATTGAATAATCCGTGAAGATTATAAAGTATATGTCCATGTTCCCCATTTAAAGTAGTAGCCATGATAAGCATCACGTGCTCAGTTTGACTCTATAAGAAGTTTTTCTTCGAAAATAAGCCTTAAGTATCCTTGGTTGTCCATCTACATCCATGTTCCTATGATGAAAGGAAGACGTTGAAATCTTCAGGAAGGAAGGGCTTGGAATATATAGACCCAAAAACTAAAGAGGAACACAAAGATTCCAAGAAAGAAATAAAATCTAGAACAACGAGTTATTATACCAAGAATCATAAGAATATCATCTTGGTTTGAACACACTAGAAGCAATCACGCAAAATAAATGGAAGTTTTGATGAAGAACATTGTAAGTAGTAAAATGTGAAAAGACTTATCAAGAGAAACATTGTGAGATTTATAACTAGAGGTTCTTCTAGAAGACTATGATGACAGTTTGTTCCAGTAAACCAGATATACCTCTTCCAATATCCATGGATTGAAATTTACATGTAAAATATTGTTCTTCCCAATAAAGAGAATTGAGAAAGAATCTTATACCAGAAAGAGACCCATGTATGCAAATAGAAGAAGACCTTGTATGGATTCACTCAACCTGATGCAGAGTATCTCATATACAATAGAAGTGTGGCAAAAAAATTCCTATGACAGAGAAAGTGTATCAGAATGGTTACTCAGAAGTCTGGGATGATGGATTGTAAATCCATGGAAAACTCCCATGATAACAGATTTGAAGAAGTTGAAGAGACTCTAATCGAGTAGGCATTTCTCTGTATTGACAATTGATTGGATCGTTAATGTATTTGGAGAATACTCAGCCGGATATTTGTTTTGTGGGACGTTTAAACTATGACATACAACTGCATAAATTTATTGATTCAAATTAGGAAGGGAGTGTAGATGACAGAGGAACTGCTACTTGGATATTTTTTAGTTTGAGCTTTTCCACGATGTCATGGGCTAGCATAAACATAAGTCTATTGCACTCAGCACTACAGAAGCAGAGTATATTGCAGCTTGTGATGCTAGTACAAAAGCAATGTGGCTCTGTAAGTTGGTTTCTTGATCTTCTGATCAGGTGTCGAATTCGACCATGATATATTGTAGTGATCAGAGCTATGTGAAGATTTTAGAGAAACCAATGTTCCATCACAAGTCAAAGTACATTGATATCAATCATTATATTCTCTGTCATAAATTTCGAAAGAGAGAAGTGGTTATCCAGTATATCTCCACAGATGAGCAGATAGCAGATATTTTGGTAAAGCCTCTGTCTAAGATGTAAATTTTGTGTACTTAAGAGACAAGCTAGGGCTCGTGGAGACAAATTTCTTATTGGAAAAGAAAGTGATTACTCCCAGTTTGGGAGGGAGCAATGATATGTTATTGATTTATGAACAATCATTTTCCAGTTCAGAAAATGGTCCAGGATGGGTATTTTCCCTCCAGTTTGGAAAGTGGTTTGATATTTCTAACAGATAGGCATTTTCCAGTTCAGAAAATGGTCCAGATCAGACATCCATTTTCGTAATGAAAATGGTCCAATAGATTGTTGATGTACCAGAGACAACGATTCCCATTGTGGCTAGTGTGGGGGAATGGTCTCAGAAATTCATTCTTCTTGGTAGTCACTCTGAGTAGTGGTCAAGTAGAATGGTCAGCCTCGTCGGGCATTCATTCTTTCGAATTTCATAGTTGTGATTAGTTTCTAAGAATGGTCCATTTTTTAGGTTGGTGCAAGATAGTCATTTCCATAGGAAATGGTCCAAACAGGCATTCCCTAGGGCAGACTGATTCTCTCTAGGTTGCACTATGATCAGTGTTAGAGGAATGGCCTAATTAGGTGAATGGTCCATGTTCATCAATCAAGGACAGGAATTCCTTAGGGCAGAATCATTCTCTCCAGGTTGCACTATGATTAGTGTCAAAGGAATGACCTAGTTAGGTGAATGGTCCAGGCTCATAAATTGAGGACATTTATTCTTCTATGCTTGGGAAGAATAGTCCAGATATCCCATGGATGATGTTTTACTTTATGAGGGAAGATGCTCTTCCAGATATCACAAATGTGAGTAGAAGAATGGGCCAGATGACTCAGTTTGTATCATGATATTGTTATGCAGGTTGATATCAGATGATATGATTCTTGTGGAGACTGTATGTCTCTAGATAGTAGTTGTATGCCATTATGGTGAATGTGTTCCACTAGATAGTAGTTGTGTACTACTATGGATAGACACAATTGTGTTCTATTGAATGACATTTTTTTGATTTCCATGGAGACTATCACTAGTGTTGGAGATGATTACAAACTAGATGGATAGTCAATATGTTGATGGAAAGACATTCTCCCTGTGGAAAATGCTCCAGGATAGACAGTCTTCTAGGATGTATGCTTGGATTAGAATAATAGTCCTTGTATCCCATGGTGTGGCTTCCAGCATCTGTTGGAACAATTATTCTTCTAGGACATATGTTTGGATTAGAAGAATGGTTATTGTATCACTCTGTGGAGTGAGTGACTTATTCAACATCATGCCCAATTACCCAAATGGAGTATGGCTTTGAGAGATGATGCATTCGATGCTATCAAATGATATTGATAGTGATGATGGTGCTCATGATTTGATCATGATATATCATGTGTGGATATGATGATGCTACCGGTTGAATGGTATGTTTATGATGAAGACCATTTCCTTTAATACCTCCCTATCTAAGAGGGATTGTTGATATTATGGTATCTGCAAAAGGTATTAACCTCCACATGTAACCTTTGACAAGACTAAAATATTCTGGGAAGCAACATAAACCCTAAAACGTTGGATAATAACTCTAGGAGACAAGTCGACTCAAGAAAATATTTAATATTGAGTTATTAGCCTCCAAAAAGAGAAGTTGTTCCGGTCAAGTGAGATAGAGTAGTATAAATAGAGGGCGTTAGTGCTCATTTTTCATACACACTCTCACAACTACATAATACCAATGGTGCACAATTTTGGAGAGGAACTATAGATGCAACTATTGCAAATGACATTTTGGTTTGGCTTGGACTTTCTCTTGGTTTTGGTTTGGACTTTCTGCTTGGCCTTTGGTTGTTCTTTCTTGGTCCGATAGCCTTGGATAAAGGTGCGCTACCGTGGTTGGATATTGGATTGCTTCCAGAATTATTTTGATTATCAAGGTTAAGGTGCTCAGGGGTGGCCTTTATGCCTATGGTTGGGTGAAAATATTTCTATATTGTCTATGGTGAAACAAGCACACCTATTTTTCTAACACCCCTACCCTTCAAACAAGTGTTGTCCTCAACACTTGAATAACCATGGGTGTTTTTACATGAAGAAATCATATTCCCATGACGCCTCTTTCACTGGTAGGTTCTTCCATTTGATGAGGTACTATGTAATTGCTTGATTTCTCAGTTGCTTTAAGCAAGAAACTTGGAAGAATGGATGTACACGTTAAGATGGAGGTAACTCTAATTTGTAATCCATACTTCCAATCCTTTGCAAAACCTTATAGGGGCCATAATATTTGGGTGATATTTTATTGTCCTTATTTTTTTTCTTAAGGGACATCTATTTATATGATTGTAGCCTTAGAAATACCCAATCCCCCACTTCAAAATCCCTTTCACTGTGTTGTTGACATGCTTGTTGTTTCATCCTATTATGTACCATAACCAAGTTGTCCTTCAATAATTTGAGAACCTCTTGTTGGTTTCCTATGTGGTTATCCACTACTTGAAACTTTGAAATCCCTTTCAATGGTAATGTGATGGGTGGAGGATTATATCCATAAATTTCCAGAAATTGAAACATTTTTTATGAAGTATGGAAGGATGTGTTGTACCACCATTCCACTAAGGACAATCAATTGACCTATTGTGTATATTTATCAAATGAAAATAAATGAATATATCCTTCTAGACATTTATACACAATCTTAGTTTTCCCATCAGATTAAGGATGGTAAGATGAGTTGTGAGCCCATTGAGTACCCAAAAAAAAGAAATTCAATCCAAAAATTTTCAATGAAAATTGGATCTTTGTCACTTACAATAATCTTTGGGACTCCATGTAGATTTTGAATTGTTTCCATTATTATTGCGGCTACTATAATTTTTTTTAAAGGAGGAGAAAGAGAGAAAAAATGGGCATACTTTGTCATTCGATCCACTACTATCATGATGGTTGTCTTTCCTTCATATTTGGGTAAACCTATAATATAATACATTGAAATTTCTTCCCAATGTTGACTTGGTATAGCTAATGGTTTTAGGAAACATGGAGTCTTGATTGTTGATCTGAAAATAGAAGGCTGACATGTTATGCTATGCAAGCACCCTCTACCTCATTAAATTAAACTTTACAGGACCTTGCTTCATGTGTTAAAATATGCAAGATAGTTTATGTGCCAAATTTATGTATCTTCTAGTAAATGCTTATGTGTGAGAAAATGTTCTTTTAAATGGTTAAATATGTGCTTTAAATAAATACATAGAAACATAACTTACAACAAATAAACCATAAAACTCACAACAATAACAACATGATAAAGGAGTTCACCCCTCTCTGGGCTACATCTCCTTGAGCCTCCATCAATGGAATTGGCTCTCTGGGATTAATTTGTCAAAAATTATTTTACAAGCTACTGCTCAACTCCAATGGAAAAATAGAATGTACCATTGAAATCAGAATACATAAAACCCCCAAAAATGACTAATAAAACTCTGAAAAACGGATCATGGCTCATCCGGGCATGACCTCTTCTACATGTGGCCATAAGCTTCATTGAGCTTCTCTTTGGCAAAAACACCTGTAAAAGTCCCCAAAAGCCTCTAAAACCTATCCCAATGTGTTTAGAAAACTATTCAGTCACAGAAAACAAACTTGGACTCACCAAAACATGTCCTCAATCAATGAGGGCTTCAAGCTCCCTAGAGCTTCCTGAAACTTCAATGGTTAAAAACCTGCAAAAGAAGTCTTCAAATGGCTGTGAAAACAATGCCAATGGATTCAGAACATCCAAAAACCCCTAGCTGGGCTTTTACGACACCTCATTCGGCCAAAAAATGAAGAAGATAGGCCTCTTGCCATTCTCTTCCTTCAAGCTTGTTGTCTCTGGTTCGCCAAAACGCACCTCCTGTACGTTGAACCCAGAACATGCTCCAAAACTCATGCTTAAACCCAACACATGTGCATAACCGAAAATGGTCCAAACTGTAGGACGGTTAGGGCACCTCCAGCCCCTAACCGCCTAGATCTCGGGCATATGCGGTCCATGTGACCACATGCATTTACAAAAAGGGCTAACCGTTGAAACCGTTCCAACTTCCCCTGCGCTCCTGGTTGTGGTCACATGCAACATAATAGAACCGCAGGCTTGAACCATTGACAACACGAATCCCGCATGCCATTTCATGGAGGGCATGGTCATATACATAAACCATGTGACTGGGGATGAATATGTTGTAAAAATCCTGCATGCTCCATGTATAAACCAGCGGTCATATATATGAATGCATGCAACCGGGGCTGGGACTAAGCCCCAGCCCGGACGCGCCCCATATCACATTGTAATATAATTCAAATATATTAAAACACATTTCATATATAAGGACCACCATGTGGGCTAGTGGTAGCCCACACACTACCAAAGTAGTGCCAAAGGGGGAGGTCCGAGGTTCGACCCCCACAGACTCCATAAAATTTTGATTAACAAACCATAGCCAATAAAGGGGTGTCGCGTGGAAGCCCATGACTGGGCCACGTGGCACCTTACCATTGACCAAAATGATGCCACGTGTCGCATTCTGATTTGACCACAACTGCCAATCAAAATCTGCCACATCACCTCTACCATGTTAGCATACGGACTCTACCACGTCAGCCTATATGGACTCTGCCACATCAGCCTGTACGGACTGTACAGTCAGCGTCCTTTTTTTGCATGTCTGACGATTTGAACATATCGCAATATCTCTCGCTCCTGACGTCTGTTTGAGATGAAATGAGTTGCGTTGGGTTCGTGATGATGAGGGCTACGCTCTCATTCGTTTTTAGGCAATTCTGAGAACATTTATTTTTGAGCTAAAATTTGACCCCTGGTCCAGATTTTGATCACACCTTCCCACTGAAAGGCTTTTGGACCCACAAAAGCTTATGATTATCGGTATGAGCTTCAATACTCTTCGGCTTTCAAGTTATATCAACTGATTCTACTTGAAAAGTCATTTGATAATCACCTGGATACTTTGACATGCCTTGCACTGCAACTGGCTATGTCCCTCAACCACTGTTCTCTGGCTGCTGCTGACCCACTGTTCTCTTTGTGCTTGGAAG